>BSBN01001119.1:11410000-12010000 GCA_027924645.1 Cunninghamia lanceolata
GAAGTGATAACAACTGAAACAAGTGAAGTGGAAAAGATCGAATCTGATGCCAAGGGGCATGAGGCAGTTGCATTAATAGTTTGAATTGGGGCAGATGGGGTGTCATAGGCAGCAGAGGTAGTAGGAGCAGTGGTAGGAGTAGTGAAAGAGACCCCTATTGTTTTGGTCCTTGGCTTCTTGGTCTTGGAACCCTCAACCGGTCCACTTGGCATATATCTCTTTTATGCATCTCTTGTTCTCTTGGCCAGAGGTGAACTCTTTTGCTAGGCTTTTAGAACAGTTTTCTTTCCTTTTATCCTTTCTGCCAATGGGATGTGTTCTTCACTATCTATTTCTTTAGAAATTTCTTGAACTGGCTCTTCAACATCCGGCACTTCCATAGGTTGATCCTCTTCACCATCTGACTCCTTTTTTGGTTCTATCTCTGTATAAGTTAATTGTACCCCATGTTGGGATGGGAAAATTTGAAATTTTCTTGTATTCTTACTCACCCATTTCTGACCAAACCAAAAAATATTTCACCAAAAATCAAAATAAACAACTAATATATCCCATGACTTTTATCACAAATAATGTAAAGGGCCTCAATTTCTTAACATCGGCAAGACCTTCCTTTTGTTATACCAATCCATGCTCTATGAGAAACTAGTTGAAATGGCTATTGGCATGATAATAAGGATCGAGGAGAATGTTTTGGAAGACACCGATGGAGAAAGTGGCACCAATGACCTTTCATTAGGGAGAAAATGCATGGTCACGCTGATCGGCATAAGGAAACACTATCGGTGAATACTCTACAACCCCTCCCGAAAGTATAAGTCATGCCGATAGTAGAGCTTGGTAAGACTCTAACCAATCACCCAATAGAATGGAGGAAACTAATGGTCATCGGCAGGGAATAAGTATCGGAATGAGAAATTAAGAAGTTTTCGATGCTATAATGTCTCGGCGATTGATGAAAATGTTTCAGTGTAAGTCATGCCGACATGTATAAGAACCATCTACAAAAGCGAATGAATCAGAATAAAGTTTGTAAGTCTGGCCGAAGCAATACTCACAATGATGTCGGTGACATGTTGTGAAGGTCTCTCTGATCAAAAGATATGAAAGGCTATCGGGGAAATGACTGCGATCGGGTAACCCTAAATATGTTATCTCGATGACATAGATTACCCCGATGACAATGATAGTAACATTCATCGACGAGACTCTCACCGATGACCGTATCGGTGACACTTGAGAGATCGGGGAAGAACATTATTCTTATAATGATGAAGGAAGTCATGCCGATAAGTTTGAAGAGGTGATACAAAGGAGTTTGCATGTATTCGGATTTGTAACTAAAAATTGGAAACAAGTATTGTTGCATTTCAGAAGATACAATCAGAAAAGTAATGTGGGCTCCACCATTTGCATATCGGGCTTGTATAAATAACAATGTATATCTTTGATATACAAGCTGATATACAAGTTAAAAGGATGCAAATAAGAGATACAAACCGGATCCGAAAAGAAAGTTAAATACTGAAAATTCTTTGTATGTTTGGGGTGCTTGTATGTTTATAATATACATACCCGATATACAAAGGAATAAAAAGCATCGCTGGGGATAAAAGGTAAAGAGAGGGTTTGTATAAGATGCTTTGTATGTGCGCTTATACAAGATAACATACAAATGGCAATATACAAAGAAAATATACAAGAGAATAATATACAAAACCTGACATAATTGGAGATTTGAACATTCTATACATCATGTGGGGTCCGAGTTTGTATGTGAGAAATGTATGTATCCAATATGCAAAAAGATGTACAAAAGATGATACAATTCTAGACCCGATTAGAAAGTCAAATTTTGAGAACTTTGTGTGAAGTCCGTGCTTGTATATTATAATGCATTGTATCTAATATACAAAAGGAGAGATGTAGTTGCGGATTGTATGTATATAAGATACATGCAATGGAAGATTCAAAGATAATTCCAATTCGTTTCATAAATCCAATGAAGTTCGCGATTGTATAAAAAGTGTATGCATATGTGATATACAAAAAAGGTGATACCAATGCATATTCGAAGGTGATTTCAATTCATTTCATAAACCTGGTCGGGCCTACTCTTGTGTACAAAAGAAAATGTATCTGGTACATAAAAGATATGTATGCAAAAGGAGGATGCAGGAAAATATACAAGGACGAATCTAAAATCCAATTTATTTTGTAGACCTGATAGAGTTTGCACTTGTATGTGTGTCCCAAATGCATATACAAAAGTTAATACACAGGAATTTCTAATGCATATATGTTCATTACAACTCTGAGATGGATTTGTTTATTTCCAGAGCAATATGAAGAGGGTCGTATAAAACAAAAATGAGATTTTGTCGATGTAAAAATCGATGTATTGCTTTCGGCAATGTTAACAGGCACAAATTATTCGATAGAAACTGTAATATGGAATACCTTGCCAAATGAAGATTAATGGATCCAGCTCTTAATCAAATTTGTCTATTTCTTAATCCATTTATGTGAAAAGGTGTGAGCCATGAATAGTCATACTGTTTCAGCCTGAAGTTTGTTTCCCACACATATATATCAAGGAAAACAAGGAGGATCATAGACAAGATCATCAGCAGTAGAAATAACAAAAATTTCACAATGTTTCTCAAAGACCATGTTGCAAGTATCTTATTGAAGAAGTAAATTAAAGTTCTCTGATTCTGTGGTTTTATTCTGGCATCAATTATTTGTTGAAGTTACTCAATTGTATGGTTGTCTCCATTTCAGTATTTCCTTGTTATTTAAATTAATATATCAAGTATATAATTAATTTCTCAATACATATTTGTTGTATCTGTGTGATTGGGTTAATTGGTTTCCATAGAGGAATTAAAATCCTTCTGATCAATCACAGTAACCTGGAAGTGTTAGTTTGGATTACTAAGAAGAATCATATAATTAGGATTGCCATTCTATCTTCAAATTGATATTGTTTGTTATCTTGCATATTTCATTCAATTGGTTCCTTCAAGAAAGGATTAAATTACCTTCTGGTGAGTAACAAGAAAACTAATTGTATTAGTTGGATTATTAAGAAGAGTTTGTCAGTCATCTCCCTGCACATTTATACAAGTTATAAACTAAAATATTGTGCCAAACAATTAGAATTACTGCCCACTATAAGCCACTAGTCTTAGTCCTTCATTTGACTCTGTTTACCCAACAAGGCACTGGTCTTATTTCAATTCATCATTTAAATCCTTTTATTTACACAATTATAAAATTCACCTTGGTATTTCTTATACAATTCATCAGATATTAGAATTAGTTAACAAGCTTTCATCTATCCTACACCAATTGCCACTGTAGGTAGATCCATTTAATTAGTCAATACATTTACATTTAGTCTACTTTAATTCCCAAGGTTCACCCGCCTAGGTGTAGCAGGACCTAAAGTGTAGGGAATCATCAAACCCTAAAGGTTGATTCTGTCGTGTTAGTTCAAAAATGTTGCGAATCTAAGCATAGAGCCTAGCATTCTCTTAGGATTAGCAACCTGCATTTTTGAGACCTAACAAATTGGTGGCTCTGCTGGGGACATAAATAAAGGACCTTACTAACAAACCATTCCTTTTATAGAGTCATTTCAGAAACTTTAAATTTGGTAACTCTGCTAGCAAGAAGAATCCAGAAAGATAAATTTCAAACTATTTCCTATTTACAAAATAGGTGGCGACTCTAGTGATTGTTATAACAGAAAATTGATACCAAATGGATGGTAGGAGATCCAAGATAGAAGGCAAGAAATTGCAATCATCTCCACCAATTAGAAACATCTCCAAAAGAAATGGAACATCAAATTATTCTCACCTGAATGATAACCAGGAGGCTCAAGAGGATAATGCAAAGCAAACTATTGCAATTCATAATAAGTTCACACCTATGCATGATTCAAATGAAAATCTCAACGGAGTAACTAATGATATATTGGCGAAATATAGACCAGATCCTTAAGAACAGCTTGAGTATGAAACATGGGCCATGAGGGAAATTGATCAAAGGCAAGCTGAATATGATTTTAAAATGTCATTACATCAAGAAGAAGGGGTAAAACATGGATTCTCAACTCAAGAAGTAAATGATAGCCCAAAGACTTCAGGAGGTATGAATCAAGCACAATAGGATCTACTTAGGCTCTGGGAAGAACTTGAAATGTTCAAGATAGAGGAAACTAAGAGGTTGTTGCAACAAGAGATTCAACAGATAAAGAGTAGAGCTAAAACAACCCCCCCAAAATATGTACCTCCACATAGGGGAAACACTTCAAGGAATCCACAACAAAATCTACATCAAAATACAGGTGGTGCTTCAAATTCACAAGTCTCCAGAAGTCATCAAAATGTCATTCCTAAAGTTCCTAGACCACGTCCCATACACAACACCTCTCATCATATGGCTAATCCTTACCCACCCCCTGGCCAACAATATTATAGACCACAAAATTCTTACATAAATCCCCACATAAACCCACAGCGGCAATATGCCTATTATCAGCCTCTAGGTGGATATAATTACTATCCTAATCCACCACCCATGAATTTTCCACCTCAAAACCTCGCAAACATATGTAGCCAATTTGATTTGACTGGGTATTAGTTGTATCCATATCCTATGGATAGTAATTGGAGAAATATAGTTCCTAAGTTTACTGGGAACAGTGCAATATCAATTGAAGATCACATTAGAAGCTTCAATGCTTTCATACAATATATTGGTATGGACTGGGAAGATATTAGAATGAGGTTATTCATGATGTCCCTGACTGAAGATGCAAGAGACTGGTTCAACAACTTACCTGATGCCTCAATCAGTTCAATAACTAATTTCCATAATCAATTTAAGGAGTAGTATGGTAATCAGTATGCCCCTGAATTTGCATTACATGAATTGATAAGTATCCAGAAATACCAAAATGAATCAGTGTATGACTTCAATCTAAAATTTTCCAAATTACACAACAAAGTACCACACGGATCCAAACTATCCGATCCAGTAGCATTGAGCATTTATATGAAAGCATTTGATCCCAAGATAGGGTACGAATTTAGAAATCAGTGCCCTACGACCCTGGCTGAAGCAAAAAAAATGGCATTAACTATTGAGAACAATAGGAAAGCTGCAGGTATGGTTAGCAAGAGGGATAACCCTAGAAATCCTTAGAACCCAAACATTCAGCATACTAAACAAGAAGGTCAACAAAGGCATGAAAGGCCCAGGTTGCATGATATGCCGTATAATACCAATTGGAAAGATGGGAGACCCATTGATAACAGCAGAAAACAACATTATGGCAAGGATACCCCTAACCCTCTAAAAAGAAATATGGCACATATGGTAGAAGATAAACCTTGGTGTCTGGTATGCAATTTACCACATTCACCTGAGTATTGTGAGATGGCTAAAATAATACAACAAGAAGAAATGCTATACAATTATAACAGAGACAATCACACTATAAACATGATGCAAGATACACCATATTTGCTGACTGAAGACTATTCTTCTACAGATGAAGAGGGATATGAATATTATGTGGGAAACCAGAGACATCATATCAATATGGGAGAACAAGAAGTGTTCTCAGATCAGGAGGATGGTTATGAGGAACCTACTTATTATAACAATCAACCATATAATCAATGGAGAAAGCCCACCGAAAATGAAAGAGAAGCTCTTACAATAGCTGCAATAGCTCAAGCTAAAAATGCTTATAACTTAAGGAATAGGACAGTGAATGTTGAACAAGGAACACCTGGGAGTGTATTCATAAAAGATCATAATTACAAAAAGAATAATACAAAGTCATCATTCAAAGAGCCAGAAAAGGGTGGTAAGAGTAAAACCAAAAAAAATCACAAAATCAAGAAAAATAAAATATAAAGAAAGAAAAGAATGATCAGACTATGGCCCATTCTTTTGACATTGCTCATGTAATATCTCAGGTAAAAATATCAGTTCCACTTTTAGAAATGATGAAGATAGACAAATACATGAATACAGTAGTTAAACTAATTTTAGATATACCAAGTCAAAAACATAAAGGATTTGAAAATAGAACAAATAATGTTCATCAAGAAACATTCTAAATGCCTGAGGTATACCTAGGTGATACATTGACAAAGAATCCCTCACAGGTGGACCCTTTCTACACTACATTATTGATCAAAAATAGGATAGTGAGGAATTGCATGATTGATTCAGGTGCTGCCATGAACATCATGCCAATAGCAGTTATGAAAGAACTGGGAATGTGGGTTGATACTACATTTGGTAGGTGTTATGTGATGGATAATAGATCCATCCTAGTCATTCGTATTATGAGGGATGTGGAGATAAAACTTGCCTCATACCCTGAAGCAACTTATAACATTGATATTACTATGGTTGACATCCCACCATATTATGGAATGCTTCTATCAAGACAATGGGCTGCAATGGTAGGAGGGAATGTCCAATTGGACTTATCATATGCCACAATACCAGTTGGAGGTAAAGAAATCAAGCTGTACAGGGAGCCAAGGTATGAAAATATTATAAAACACTTGGATCAACATCAAATAAATTTCTTTTGTGATATAGATTTGGGAGCCTTCAAGGTTGGAAAAAATTAGCCAGAATTGCAGAATACTGATCCAATACATATTGAATCTAAGAAAGAAGAAAATGATGTCTAGAAGATGTATTTTGATGGTGCATGCAGCAAAATAGGAAATGGAGCCGAAGTAGTATTTATTTCACCAGGAGGTAAAACTTTAAAATACTCTTTTCTATTAACATTTGAATGCACAAACAATGTAGCAGAGTACGAAGCTTTGCTCATTGGTTTGAACATAGCCACCAAGCATAAAATAAAAAAGTTAGTTGTATATGGTGATTCTGAATTGGTTACTTCCCAAGTGAGAGAAAAATACCTGTCAAAAAACAAGAGGTTGGGATAGTATAGAAATGCAGTATGGGATGATATTGAGTTATTTGATGCCTTTTCAATCAACTGGATTGATAGGTCAAAAAACATTATGGCATATTTTCTAGCAAATATTGCATTGAAAAGAGATGATGTCACATTGGGAGGTATTACAGAAGTTGAGTTCAAAACCAGACCCACTATCCCAAATAATGTATATAATTGGCAAGTATTTGACAATGATGTTGATATAATCAACTTCCTGCATTGTGCTGACTATTATGAAAATCAAGAGATTGATTTCAATGCATTTGTAGAAGAATATGATGGGAAGGAAACCCTTTTTGGTCAAGAGATAGTTCAGTTGAAAACAAATAAAATACCTAAGGGACTCATAGCATTGGAAAAGGCATTTGATGGACATGATAGATTTAAAATGAAAGACACACTAGTGGTACAAAATCACCTTGAAGAGATTAATTTGGGGACACAAGCTGCCCCAAAGAATGTATATATTGGAAAGAGTCTTAACCCCAAAATTAGGAACAGAATCATCAACTTACTTAGGAAGTATAGGCATGTATTTGCCTGGTCATATGATGATTTAAAAGCATATAGAGAGGATCTGTTTCAGCATGAAATACCACTAAAACCAGATGCTAAACCATTCAGGAAAAAATAAAGGCCTATCAATCCAACATTAGCTCCTAAGATGCTAGAGGAACTTACAAAATTAAGGGATGGATCTATCATTAAACCCATCAGACATTCCTCTTGGGTTTCTAATTTGGTGCTTGTCAGGAAAAAGAATGGTGATATTAGATTATGTGTGGACTTCATGAATTTAAACAAGTCTTCTCTTAAGGATAACTATCCCCTCCCTAATATGGAAGCAATATTACAAAAAGTTACTAGATGTGAACTGTTGTCAATGATGGATGGCTTCTCAGGTTACAATTAGCTGAAAGTCAAAGAATCAGAGCAATTTAAGACTACATTCACCACTCTATGGGGAACATATGTATATTTAAGGACATCATTCAGACTCACCAATGTTGGAGCAACATTCCAAAGAGCAATGGATGTGGCCTTTGCTGAATTGATTAATAAAATCATGATAGTATATCAAGATGACTTGACAGCATATTCCAAAAAGGTTGAGGATCATTGTGCACATTTAGAGAAAATATTTATTAAAGCCTTAGAATATGGGATTTCATTGAATCCTAAGAAGTGTCATTTCACAGTGATAGAGGGGAAGTTGCTTGGTCACATAGTCTCAAAAGATGGAGTGAGAATAGATCCTGAGAGAGTAAAAATAATTGACCAAGTCCCTATCCCTAAAAATGTGAAGGCTATACAGTCATTTTTTGGCCAAATTAACTTTGTCAGGAGGTTTATATCAAATTTTGTAGAAATTTCTTGTCCCATATCAAGGATGTTAAAGAAGAACTCAGAAGTGAAATGGAAAATAGAAACAATAGAAGCATTTGACACTATCAAGAGGGCAATCAAAGAAGCCCCTATCCTAATATCCCTTGATTTCAGTAAACCATTCCAACTATTTTCATTTGCCTCATATCATATAGTTGCAGCAGTATTATTGCAGAAAAATAATGAAGGACATGAACAGCCCATTTCATTTTTCAGTAAATCCCTTCAATATGTAGAGTTGAAATATGACATTATTGAGAAACAAGCATATGCATTAGTGAAGGAAGTTAAAGCTTTTAGGCCATACTTAGTGGGAGTTGAAATCATAGCATATGTGCCTAATGCTGCAGTAAAGGATGTATTGGTCCAAACTGAAGTCACAGGTAGAAGATGCAGATGGATCAATAGAATTTAGGAGTTCAATATTGAAATCTAGATTACTAAACTAGTGAGAGGACAAGGTCTTTCTAGGTTGATGGTTGAAAGTAATCTTGAAGCTTCTCAGATATGTAGTGCTAATGATGTTGATAATACAAATTCTGGCATTGAGCATACTCCGTGGTATACCAACATCATATATTATCTAAAGCACATGAAATGTCCTAAGGGGTATGATGATAATAAAAGAACACTTAAACTGCAAGCCTCAAAATATGTATTTATTGATGGAGATCTTTACTGGAAGAATAGGGATGGTATTCTACTATTATGCCAAGATGAGCATCAATCAAAACATATCATGAAAGGGCTACATGAAGGCATGTGTGGAGGTCATTTTTCAGCAAAGACTATAGCCCACAAGATCTTGAGGGTTGGATACTATTGGCCTAAAGTTTTTAATCATTCATATCAATACACTAGGAAATGTGAAGCATGTCAGAAATTTTCAAGAAAGTTGAAATATCAGGGAGCATTGCCCTTGAAACTCATGCAAGTGGAGGCTCCATTCTATCAATGGGGTATTGACATCATAGGAGAAATTGTGGAGAAGTCAAGTGGTGGACAAAAATGGATTTTAGTGGCAACAGATTACTTCACTAAATGGGTAGAAGCTATCCCAACCAAACAAGCAACAAGCAGGGTGGTGATTAACTTTCTGATGGAAAATATTATATTCAAATTTGGCACTCCAATAAGGTTAATCACGGACAATGGGATGTGTTTCAGGTCTGATGAATTCAAAAATGTCTGTAGTACACATGGCATCACTATGTCCTATGCTACCCCTTATCATCCACAAGCAAACAGGCAAGCAGAATCCAGCAACAAAAGCCTTTTGAAAATCATAAAAAGAATGTTGGAGGGAAACAAGAAAGCATGGGATTCAAAGCTAAGAATGGATGTATGGGCTGATAGGATTACTGTAAAAAGAGCAATTGGGACATCTCCTTTTGAACTAGTATATGGAACACAAGCGAGAATACCACTAGAAAATCTCATACCAGTTTACAAATTTATTCTTCAGGAAGATTTAAACATTCTCAGACCAATGGAAGAAAGATTAGAACATCTTACAGAGCTTAATGAAACAATGAGACTAGCCCAAAGGTAGAATATTAAGTTACAATCACAAGTGAAATACCTCTTTGACAAAAAGGCTAAAGATAGGAAGTTTGAGATAAATGATTTAGTATTGATGTGGAATGCTAAGTGCCAGGACAAAGGAAAGCATGGAAAATTTGAAGCTCTATGGTTAGGTCCTTTTGTTATAACTAGAAAAGGAGGTGACGATTCTTACCATTTGCAAAACATGTCCAGAGAAGAGCAGGAATTGCCTGTGCATGGGCAATATCTGAAACCTTTCTTTTCATAGAATATCATGCACAAAGAGAATTAAGTGTTGCCAGTGCATGGACAACCCTAAAAATTCCCAAAATAATTTCATTCCATGCACAATAGTTTAGGAAAACCAAAAGAGATTAGGATCTGCCAGTACATGGACAGTTCTATCAATCTCCATAAAAAATAAAATAAACAAATAAATAAATAAAAAATCTTTTCCATGTACAGTAGTATAGGATCATTCCCGTTCCCCATCATTATCACCCCCATCCCCCCATTCTCATACAATTCTATGAAACCGCAATCTCGAATAAATGAAACATATGGTCTACTTCCCCAAGATATCTGAATTCTTGTTATACTCACAAGGAGTATACATCCCAGACAGAGCCACTGTTGGGACAGTAAAATTTGAAATTTTCTTGTATTCTTACTCACCCATTTCCCACAAAACTAAAAAATATTTTGCCCAAAATCAGAATAAACAACTAATATATCCCATGACTTTTATCACAAATAATGTAAAGGGCCTCAATATCTTAACATTGGCAAGACCTTCCTTTTGTTATACCGATCCATGCTCCATGAGAAACTAGTTGAAATGGCTATCGGCATGATAATAAGGATCGGGGAGAATGTTTTGGAAGACACCGATGGAGAAAGTGGCACCAATGACCTTTCATCAAGGAGAAAATGCATGGTCATGCCGATCAGCATAAGGAAACACTATCGGCGAATACTCTACAAGCCCTCCCAACAGTATAAGTCATGTCAATAGTAGAGCTCGGTAAGACTCTCACCGATCACCCAATAGAATGGAGGAAACTAATGGTCATCGGCAGGAAATGAGTATCGGAATGAGAAATTAAGAAGTTTCTGACACTATAATGTCTCAGTGATTGATGAAAATGTTTCAGTGTAAGTCATGCCAACATGTATAAGAACCATTGGCAAAAGCAAATGAATCAGAATAAAGTTTGTAAGTCTGGCTGAAGCAATACTCACAATGATGTCAGTGACATGTTGTGAAGGTCTCTCTAATCAAAAGATATGAAAGGCTATCAGGGAAATGACTGCGATCAGGTGACCCTAAATATGTTATCCCGATGACAATGATAGTAACATTCATCGACGAGACTCTCATCGATGACCGTATCGGTGACACTTGAGAGATCAGGGAAGAACATTATTCTTATAACGATGAAGGAAGTCATGCTGATAAGTCTAAAGAGGTGATACAAAGGAGTTTGCATGTATTCGGCTTTGTATCTAAAAATTGGATACAAGTATTGTTGCATGTCAGAAGATACAATCAGAAAAGTGATGTGGGCTCCACCATTTGCATATCGGGCTTGTATAAATAACAATGTATATCTTCAATATACAAGCTGCTATACAAGTTAAAAGGATGCAAATAAGATATGCAAACCGGATGCGAAAAGAAAGTTAAAACTGAAAAGTCTTTGTATGTTCAGGGTGCTAGTATGTTTATAATATACATACCCAATATAGAAAGGAATAAAAAGCATCGCTGGGGATAAAAGGTAAAGAGAGGGTTTGTATAAGATGCTTTGTATGTGTGCTTATACAAAGAAAATATACAATAGAATAATATACAAAACCCAACATAATTGGAGATTTGAACATTATATACATCGTGTAGGGTCTGAGTTTGTATGTGATAAATGTATGTATCCAATATCCAAAAAGATGTACAAAAGATGATACAATTCTGGACCCGATTAGAAAGTCAAATTTTGAGAACTTTGTGTGAAGTCTGTGCTTGTCTATTATAATGCATTGTATCTGATATACAAAAGGAGAGATGCAGTTGCAGATTGTATGTATATAAGATACATGCAATGGCAGATCCAAAGATAATTCCAATTCATTTCATAAATCCAATGAAGTTCGCGATTGTATAAAAAGTGTATGCATATGTGATATACAAAAAAGGTGATACAAATGCAGATTCGAAGGCGATTTCAATTCATTTCATAAACCTGGTCGGGCCCGCTGTTCTGTACAGAAGAAAATGTATCTAGTATACAAAAGATATGTATGCAAAAGGAGGATGCAAGAAAATATACAAGGATGGATCTAAAATCCAATTTATTTTGTAGACCTGATGGAGTCTGGACTTGTATGTGTGTCCCAAATGCATATACAAAAGTTGATACACAGGAATTTCTGATGCATATATGTTCATTACAACTCTGAGATGGATTTGTTTGTTTCCAGAGCAATATAAAGAGGGTCGTATAAAAAAAAATGAGATTTTGTCGATGTAAAAATTGATGTATTGCTTTTAGCAATGAGAACAGGCGCAACTTATTCGATAGAAACTATAATATGGAATACCTTGCCAAATGAAGATTAATGGATCCAGCTCTTAATCAAATTTGTCTATTTCTTAATCCATTTATGTGAAAAGGTGTGAGCCATGAATAGTCATATTGTTTCGGCTTGAATTTTGTTTCCCACACATATATATCAAGGAAAACAAGGAGGATCATAGACAGGATCATCAGCAGTAGAAATAACAAAAAATTTACAGTGTTTCTCAAAGACCATGTTGCAAGTATCTTATTGAAGAAGTAAATTAAAGTTCTCTGATTCTGTGGTTTTATTCTGGCATCAATTGTTTGTTGAAGTTACTCAATTGTATGGTTGTCTCTATTTCAGTATTTATTTGTTATTCAAATTAATATATCAAGTATATAATTAATTTTTCAATACACATTTGTTGTATTTGCGTGATTGGGTTAATTGGTTTCCATAGAGGAATTAAAATCCTTCTGATCAGTCATAGTAACCTGGAAGTGTTAGTTTGGATTACTAAGAAGAATCATCTAATTAGGATTGCCATTTTGTCTTCAAATTGATATTGTTTGTTATCTTGCATATTTCATTCAATTGGTTCCTTCAAGAAAGGATTAAATTACCTTCTAGTGAGTAAGAAGAAAACTAATTGTATTAGTTAGATTATTAAGAAGAGTTTGTCAGTCATCTCCCTGCACATTTATACAAGTTATAAACTAAAATATTGTGCTAAACAATTAGAATTACTGCCCATTATAAGCCACTAGTCTTAGTCCTTCATTTGAATCTGTTTACCCAACAAGGCACTGGTCTTATTTCAATTCATCATTTAAATCCTTTTATTTACACAATCACAAAATTCACCTTGATATTTCTTATACAATTCATCAGATAATTAGAATTAGTTAGCAAGATTTCATTTATCCTACACCATTTGCCACTGTAGGTAGATCCATTTAATTAGTCAATACATTTACATTTAGTCTGCTTTAATTCCCAAGGTTCACCCACCTAGGTGTAGCAAGACCTAAAGAACAGGGAATCATCAAACCCTAAAAGTTGATTCCATTGCATTAGTTCAAAAACATTGTGAATCTAAGCATAGAGCTTGGCATTCTCTTAGGATTAGCAACCTACATTTTTGAGACTGAACACCCCATTCTGAGTCATGGCTGCAATTTGGGTTCTGACCCACACTTTGTTCAGTCTTATGGGTTCCTTCATGATTTCATCCAAGGAGCTCTCTTCGGCATTTGCCTAGTTTGGAAGGGGAATTGGGTGTTGTTATTGATTCTCCCAAGGTCCCTTGTACAGCACATTGTCATCATCTACCAATTGATCTGGGACATCTATGACATGGAATCTTTTAATAAAATCCAGAGACATTCTTGAATGAATTCTTTTCATCACCTCATAGTCATCTACATAATCTGCCTAGAAATCCTTAAGATGCTCTTTGTGGAACAGCCTCTTACTAATATATTTCTCCACTACACCATAGGGATCAAAGTGACTCCTTCTGACATACAAGTGAAGATTAAGAAGTTGTAGTTCTTCGTCAAAGGCTTCGACTGTTCCTAATGAAACACATGCAAATTGTCCTTTGCCTAGCAACATGGGAGATTTGACATTTGTCCTATGCAAGTGCTTTAATTTCTCTAGACATGGAATCAGTTGCCTTGTCAGTTCCAGTAGTAATACCTTATCTATTGGATACCTAGGGAGTCTATATAGTGCCCCTATGAATCCTTGCACCCTTATGTAAGTGAACTTCTCAAACTGGATATACCATCTCCTGAATTGTCTTACTACATTCATGGCCTCGAGAGAGATTCTCAGGGATGTAGCTCCTTGAAGCAGTCTTATAATGTAAATGGTAAATGCATCATTTACCCTTTTGAAGTGAATCAAGGACTAAGATATGGCAAGTTGGGGATAACACGCATACACTTTCAACTGCTCATCCCCTACAACTCCCAACTTTGACAAACCTAGGTTCTCAATTCTTCTCACTAGGGCATAGACTACATATGAGGTCCATCTAAATGTCATCTTCTCATTGAAGTTTGTAAAAGCCTCATGCATGTTGTCACTCAAAATCTAAGCCCAATGTAGTTTCATTTGTCCATGAATAATTTCTTCAATCAGTGTGAACATCCATCCCTCAAATGTTGATGCAGAGGGCAGTCCATATATTTTTCTTAGCAAAGTCACAAGATCTCCAATCTCATTGTGAAAATCACTTCTGTAAAGTGTATGAGGAATCTTGATAATTGTAAATCTTTTGTGTTTCATCCATCTATCATTGATTTGCCTTTTACATTTCTCAATACCTTTCTTGTAAGTTTCCTTTACATCTTTAATGTCTGGTATAGATAACACATGATGCACTAGTATGCCAAAGATCTCTACTAAGGAAGGTGGGCTTAAGTCTGCCAAGACATCCCCATCAGTAGTCTGAATGGTCCTAGTCATGGGATCATATCTTTCTGCACAAGTCACTATCAGCTCTGGACATTGCACTAAAGTAGGAAATGCAGCAGCCTCTGCAATCCCATTGTCTCTGATCTTTCTTGCCAAGGGTGTAGGATTAGGCCCAAATACTCTGAGTCTAAAGTCCTCTAGATTGATATGACCTAGGTCTATATCTCCTATGTTGGGCCATACGGAGGATATCCTTGACTCGAGAGGAATTCCTTTAAATTTTTACTTCATGTTTTGGGCTCAGGCAGTCATCTAACCTGCATAACTAGACCTAATAAGTCAAAGGTATCTTGATGGTTCTTAATTTCTAAGTTTAAATGCATGATT
Source organism: Cunninghamia lanceolata (assembly GCA_027924645.1). Classification (NCBI taxonomy): domain Eukaryota; kingdom Viridiplantae; phylum Streptophyta; class Pinopsida; order Cupressales; family Cupressaceae; genus Cunninghamia; species Cunninghamia lanceolata. The sequence continues at coordinate 11,425,311 of BSBN01001119.1, forward strand.
CACAAGTCACTTACCATATGCCACTAAGTTAAATTCTACCCTATGACACTGATGTCCAAAATGCTTACCTCTGAAATACATGAGTCTAATAATTTGCAAATTTATAACAATTACTACATGATTTAAACAATAAAACAACATCAAAATTCATATTGGACCAGACCCTTCTGCCTTAGAAATTCTTAGAAAAATAGTCATTTTATAGGATCAGCGCTAATTTTAGGGGTCTTCGACCTTGTCAGAGGAAAAGTGCTAGAATGGCATAGGTCCAACCTGGCGCTAGATTTGGGCATGATGGACCTGGCGTGGGATTAGGGTATGTTTGCCTTTTGTGAATCCCTGGAGGTTAGTGAGGTGTAATTTTAGTGCAAGTTGGATGGGTGGGAATTTAGCGCAAAAGACGGGAGTAAAGCTTGGCGCGGGTTTTGAGAGGTGACCGACTAAAGTCGGTAACAAAGGTTTTAAGTGCAAGTCGGATGACGCTTATTTTAGCTCTAAGCCTAATGTTTAAGTGTCGGTGGAATGTTTCAAGGTGGTTGACTGACTTGTTTTCTCAAAGGACATTTTAGTTAGACAAGAGCACTATTAGCATCAGGTCGATGAAGGATGATTTCAACACTAAAGAATTAAAACTTTGGATGGTGAAAGGTTTGTCTAGTGTGGCCCTATTCTAAGCCATACACAATTTCAAACAGGTCTATCAATGTCAATTTGGGCGCAGACAGAACTAATTCAAATGGCCTACTAAATTCTCAAGAGGGGTTTTGATAGTCTTTGTGGACTGATTTCTGGGTGCGAGTAAATCAATTTAAATGCAACTAAATTCATCATTTCAGCCTATTAAGGTTTGAATGGAGGGTTTTATCAAATAGTTCAATCATTTGTACCACAAAAGAACCCTTTCAAAGTTTTAAGTATTGATTCAAAGAAGAGTTCTAAGATTCAGATTTTCAAACTCGTGCAAAATCCTAGCTAAAACTAATGCTTGAATTAGACACAAAAATCCTAAACATAGTGAAGGAAATGAAAAACCCATCCTACCTAGTGTAAATGCAGTCGCTGAGGTGAAGAAATTGTTCAAATCACGTGCCCTAATTCAACCTTTTCCTTGCTCTGAATATGCCTCTCGTCTCTAATGAAATTGTAGAGCTCTCAAATGATTGTTTGTGTCTGAAATGAGCTTGAAAATGGACTCAAAACCTTATATACCCTTGGTCTAACCTGTCATTAATGTAGAGGTATGGTTGCAGACTCGGCGCGTAATATGCAGAACAAAAAATGACTTTTAGGTTTTGCATCAATTTGAGGTTCCTCAGACCTGCGCAACTTTCTAGTTCATCTGACTTATGCGCAAGTTTGGACATCCTCCAACTTAAGTCATTAAAGGAGTGTTTTGGCGCAAGTCAGGAATAAGAGATTTTAGTGCAAGTCCAAGAAGTGCATTTTTAGCACTAGGGGCAGTGATCATGGATTTTAGCATTGAGTTGGTTGACAAGAAATCTAGCGCTATGGGAGTGAATATGAGTTTTGATGCTAAGGTCAGTGGAGTGAGAATCTAGCGCAAAGGTCAGCAGGTAATGTTTTTAGCACTAAAGAGACATCAAACTTGGTTTTGATGGAAAATAATACTTGACTTAATGATTTCAGAGAACTCAAGTAACCTTCATGCTTTAAATTGTGAAAAATATGACTTTGATCACCCATTGGAATACTTCACAAATCGACCAGCTAGGCCAACACTCTAAGCCAAAATTTGAAGGAAGGGGGTCCCCATTAGCGAAATGGGGCGTGTGTGCGAGGCACAACAACCTGCAACCTCTAACCACCCAATGGATGAGCACCTACCTATAGCCATGATGACATGCAAGAGCATGCAACTCCACACTGATAACTCAGTGGAAGAACCTACAATTTCCCCCACTCCTGCAGCTTCACCTGTATAAACCTCATTGACAGAGCATCTAGCTTTGATGCCCTATAGCCACACTAAATAGTTTGAAATGCAAGAAATGCAACCTAAAGCCTCCTATTGGGTTTTTTTCTCAACTGAATGTTTCCTAAGAAATCCCTACAAGGTAGCCATCACTCATCAACAGGATTCTCAGGTTAGGGGCGAACAATACAGGAGATAGACTCTATAAATGTCTCCTCTCCTTCTGAGGCTCTGTAAAACCTAGGGGGGTATTCCCTATTCAACATCCATGAAATAAATATATAGACTTGTTGGGATATTGATACAAAGCAGATAAATCCTCTCTAAAACAAACCAAAATTGTGAAATAAGTGCAAAAGAGGCTAGCTTTGGGCCTTATATTTAGTTGTGTACCAGAGGATTTGAAACCTAAAACTACTTCTAAAATCCTAGAGGTTTGTGATTAAGATTTGATTGCATTCTATGTTTGGATGCAAGATTAGGGCTTTGAATCATAACCTTAACACAAGAACAGACTGGTGACTATCTCAGGGCATGGAGTCAAATAGACATATATATGTGAGTGTTTACCATAAACTTATAACATTAATCAAATTTCAAGGGGTTTCTCTAGCATCTACCTTACAAATACTACCCAAGACTGAGTATTCAGTTATCTCTGGTTACAAATATCCTCACTACAATGTGTATACACCTAAAAATGACATGACTAGACTACCTAAATAAATATTTTAAATATTTATTTCATCTTAATATTTCTCTATCAATAAATAAATAAATCAATTTATTTATTTGATTCATTCTCTCCAATTAATTGAATAAATTACATTTATTTAATTAATTCCATCAATAACAACTTTATTCTTCTAAACAATTAAATAATTTTAATTATTTAATTAAATCATTCATTCTTCCAAATTTAAATAAAATGCAAATTTATTTAAATTAAATCTTAATCTCCAAAAATAAAATATAATTAAATATTTTATTTATTCTTCCAAATCATGTGCAAGTAATTAAATAAATTTATTTATTTAATTCGCTTTCTTATCTTCTAAAAAATCTTCTAAATCTTCTAAAAATAAATTCTTCTTGTCATACAAAAGCAAAAGCTGAGTTAACTGATTTAAAGCAACTTTGTTTTTATCAACAAAACTCTTAAATTAGAAAAATATATTCTAATTTAAGAAATAAAAGCTCATCCTCATCAAGAAAGCAGTTAACTCAACAAAGCATCCTTTTGAGTGACACATGTCCTTCTTCTATTTGCGCACGTTCTCTTGAACATCCTCTACCATTGATCTTCTTATTTCTTCTCCACCATTGATCTTCTCTCACACAATCCTATAAATACAACCCTCTCCTTCTATCTCAAAAAAAAAAGCTTTCAAGTAAACTTATGCTACAGAATCCATAGCGTGCCATTGGCACCCCCACTATCACATCATCTATTATCCATTTCACATTGTGTCAAGCCATTTCTCTTTTACCATCTTGAGGAATTAAAGCAAGGGAGCAAGCTTCCTGAGGGCTGCATTTATCACCGAAGATCAAACAGGAATAGGTGAACAATGGAAATCACGAGGTAAGAAAGGTTGTAAGTATCACTTACTTATTTTAATTTTCTTTACTTGCACATTTCATTGATGTTATTGGGTTTTTGTAATTCATTTTATTATCCCATTTTACCCATTACATTTCTGGCGCCCACTGTGGGGCCTTTGCCCCAAATCTAACCAAAAACTAAGTTTCTGAGTGACAGGTTCTGTATAGATTCCGTACAAGCTTCAAATAGGTTCGGTCGATGCATCTGATTGATCCCGAGACGCATCTGAGCACTATTCCAGTGCATACAAACTGCTAGCACATACATCCTCTAAGACGGCACATCTACAACCTGTTCTAGTGCATGCAAACTTTTGGTGCATACATCCTCCAAAGCGATGCATCTACAACCTGTTTCGGCACCTGTGATATTCCGGTGCATATACCCCAATACACGATGCTTTCATTCTCTAGAATGACACATATGTAGAAACGGCGCATATGTCCTTCATTCTTGTGCTTTTGACACCTGTCGTAGCGTATTTGTAATTCGGCGCTTATAGTCTTTTTTTCTACGCATACAGACTATAAGGTTGCGCATATGTTCTTCATAGTGATTCTAGGATTTCTTGTGGTTTTCAGGTTAACGCTAACATTTGTCTTGCAGGATTAGGAGCTAGATAGTCATTTAGCTGCACTAATTAACTCATCATAGATTAATTAGGGGAAAAAGTAAAAAAAATTGCATGCATGCAAATCTCACATAGTTCTTAAATAGGAGGGTAGTAAATGAACATCATTGTTATCTTTACATTATTGCTATCTCTCTTAGTTTAGAACATTGTTATCTTACAAAAGGGAAATGAACCATTGCTATCTTTAACCACTTCAAAGTTAACAAATGTGTGAGTGCCCAAGTAGTGTAACAGTTATAGTTTTTTTTTCTTTTAAATAGGGGTGAAAGAACAATTGTTTACTGTGTCTGCTGAATGACAATAGGCTTATGCTCTACCCTTTATTGGGTGACCAAAACGCCAGACTTGTTACTCCTTGTGTATAACCTTTAGAGGGGCCTACCCTTGGATGCCCACCTGTCCAAGTGGGAACGACCCTAAGTGGAAACAGGCTAAATCCAAGCCCTACCAATCCATTTTAAATAAATTATGCAGGTGAAAGCTTCCTGCAACGAGTGCCGCTGTGTTACACCAATAGCCAACCTCCCCCAAAACCCTCCAAGGCGTAACCCTTGGAGGCTAGGAGACTCCATAATGGAGAGTAGCATTGCCGCATGTGTAACCACTCAAATGGTTTCCTTGACTACTTAGTCATTGTTTAGTATACCAAAATCCCCTATTTGTTGGCACAAAAGGTGGAACCTTTTAAGTGGCCCTGATTCATGTGATTCATAGTAGAGGTAGCAAGGACAATCCTATGGTTCGGTGGGGGTATGAGCCTAAGGAAACCTAGATCTAGTATTTGTGAGAAGTGAGTGTCGTGGAGAGGAGCAGGTGCTACTAGATCCTGGAGTTACACACTTTGAATATGTACAGCTAGGGGACTCAACAAATACTGTCCTTTCCAGCCTAGGTTGTAATTGTTCTTGTGTCAAAAAGTCCACAAAAATACAAAAAAAATAAAAGATAAAAATCATGAAAACTTTTATGCGCTTGCTGTCTTTATTTGCCATAATTGAAAATTAGAATTCAAAAAGACCAAGTTTTCAACCAAAAATAGAATTTTTTTAAAAACGTGCCGAATACTCTACAAAAACAAAATTGGAAACCAGAACGGTGCATCTGCTGGGACTTGCGGCACATATAAAATCTACCAGATCTGTGCATGTGCTTTGACCTGTGGCACTTTTGACTTCTGTTATGGCGCATTTACTATTGCACATCCATTCCAGAGAGTTGTTCCGTACTTCCTAAGAGAGAAACTGTCAACTTTTCAAGAACCCATTTCAAACTTGTCTCAATTTTCCCAAGATCTGATTAAAATCGTGCAAGTCAACCATTTCGCTCTTTTTCCGCACCATAGCTACTTTTCCCACACACACGTCATCAAAGCTTTTCCAAAATCAAGCAAGATATCCAAAAACTAGGTTAGTACCAAGCTATCCTTTATCGCATCACCCTCAAACAAACCTAGTGAGTCTCCACTATCAAGGATCAATCATCCTTTTCTCTCAAAACTTCACTAGTGGCTTGTGCAAAACTAGTCTACATCAAGTAACCGGATTTCTATCATCCTTACTTTGACTATCATTTTGTTCACCCGTCTTGTTTGACACCAATTGATCTAAGGAAAACCTTGTTCAAACCTTAGCATTTCATTGCTTCTTGCTCAAATCTTTCAAACTCACTCCATCCCATCTCAAGTCACCTTGCATGGTCTTAACAAGGTCCCAAAAACAAAAACTAATTGAAATGGCTGAGAAAACTATTCTGTCCTCTCACGACAGCGATGAGGAAATTTCTATGGAAGATATTCTCCAAACTCAGGAAGACCGAAGGTTTCAACGCATAATGGATAAGGTACTTGCCCAAGACCCTACTAAATTCTTTCTCCACTTAGCACAACAAGGAGTCAAGCTCCCTAAAGATTTTGACGTAGAAGCTCTAAAAGAACCTGAGGAAGAAAGAAACCCTAAGGGAAGAACACAAGAGGAAATACCCACAGACAAAAGCAAAGCAACCATTGATTCTAAAGATGCCTTAATCTTAATGACCCAATAGATCCAAGCTTTACAATAACAATTCATAGACATGCAAATAGGAGCATTAACTAAACACTATTCCCTAGAGGATATTTCACCATATCCTTTTGATAGGACCTTGATCATGATACCTTTCCCCTCTAAATTTGAGGTGCCAAAATGTGATAAATATCAAGGAAAGGGTGATCCAAGGGACCACATTAGGGAATTTAACATTGCATGTCTTGAAGTCGCCCACAATGATACTTATCTTATGCAACTATTTCCAAGAAGCTTAGGAGGACAAGCCATGGAGTGGTTTTCTAGACTATTGCCTGGCATTAGAACCTTTAACAAACTTGTGGACAAATTTGTCACACTTCTCCAACAATATTGAGCATGACACCTCAATCTTAGACCTTTGTAACACCAAGCAAAAAGGTGGAGAATCTTTCGCCGCCTTCCTACAAAGATGGAGACAATTGGCAAGTAAGTGCCCACATCAAATGCCTAAAAAATAAATGCTAGAAATGTTTTTCCATAACCTACAAATTGACCTAAGCTATCAGATACAAATCCAATGTCCTACTTCCTTTAGTAAGGTCATTGAGATGGGTCTAATCATCGAAAAGGCTTTAATCGCAAAGGGTCAAATAAAGCTTTATAAGGACACTCCTAGTACAAATACCAACGTAGATAAACCAAGATTCTAGATAAAGAACAAAAACATTGTGAATGATGGGGTGGTAGATTCCAAGAATGTGGCACCAGAACAACCAATCTTTAACTTATCGAATCCTCAAAATAACCCCCCACAAAACAAACCAAGAAACACTGAATCACGGTTTACAAGTTTTCAACCTAGGAGAAAATTTACACCTTTGGGAGAATCATTGGAATTGCCCTATGGAATTTAATCACAAGTAAGATCATAACACTTCCAACGGCACAATAATATGAACCAAAAGTCAAACCTCCTTGGTGGAACGACAACGATTTCTGTGAGTGCCACCAAAACAGGGGGCACAAAACCAACGATTGCATTGCGTCAAGCACACCATCCAAGATTTGATTGAGAAAAACAAAGTTTCACTTGATGGACATACCTCTAATAATGATCACCGGGCATTCAAGGATCCTCTTCCCAACTATGAGCAGGGAGGGTCTTCCAACCAAAACAACAGTGGAACTAACAACGCCAATTACACAAACTCTCAGAAAGTGATTCACGCATCAATGTGATCACTATAAACAAAGATTTAGATTGTAATGCTACCACTTGCAGTAATAGAGTCACTCTTAGAGGAGCCCCGACCTCTCCAGCTAATCAGTACAGTGTCCTGGATCAACTTCATAAGACACCAGCACATATCTCCATCCTGGAACTTCTACGTTTGTCCCCATCCCATAGGGTCATACTTGACAAAGCTCTTTCTGAAGCCTCTATTCCAACAAACCTAACTGAAGAGCAGTTTCAAACCATGGTAGGTCACATTACCTCACCTCACTCCCTATCATTCACTGAAAAGGATCATATGTCAATTAGCCAACCTCATAATGCCTCTCTTCATATCTAAGCCTTCATCCACAAACACAAGATAAAAAGGATTCTAATCGATGGAGGAGCTGGTTTGAATATTTGCACCTTGAAGCTAATCCTTGCATTGGGGTTTGAGGAGAAAGCTATAGATCCAAAAAAGAAAATCACTATCAAATCCTATGATGAGGAGGAGAGAACTTCCAAGGGAACTGTTACGTTACCAATCAGAGTGGGGCCTATAGTAAAAGATGTGGCATGCCAAGTCCTTGATATGGAGCTAGCATTTAACATTCTTCTTGGGAGACCATGGATACATGCTCTGAAAGCAGCGTCGTCAACATACCACCAGTGTATCAAATTCCCCTATGAAGGTCAAGAGATCACCATCCAAGGTGACCCCAATCCATTCCAGTATTGTAACTCCATTCATCCTAAACCTGAAGTTGTGATTCCTCATAACCGCGCTTCTGCTTCATCTTCCTCTTGTGTTGACCTAGCTTCAGTTGCTTCCACATCAAAAGCTTCCCAACCTGACCTCAGACTCAAAGATAAGGGCCTGGGTGAGTACACAATCTCCCAATCCCTCTGTTTGGCACAACTCCCCCTATCTCCTAGATCATATGGAAGACCTACCCAGAGCAAATCCAAAGCAGCCAAAACTACCAAAGGTCCATTTATCAAATGGGGAATCCTTGAAGATGAGAGTGATGAAAAGGATATCCTTCAATGGTTATATAAGGATGAAGGCAATTCATCAACACAACAAGACCATCACACCACTATACAAACTAAACAATAAGGTCAAGGATTCCAAATGCTACAAAGAATGGGGTATGAAAGACATGGTCCACTCGGTTCAAGAAAAGATGGTATCATTGAACCCATCCAACCTCATACTTTGACAACCCGAGACACTACAGGGCTAGGTTACACTAGCACAACAAGAACCAACAGAGCAAATAATAATAAAGGCAAACAACCGAAAACATCTTCTAGTAATCTGGTTGATCAAATTCAACAACTGCAACTGGGGAGTGAGACTAATTCCAATGAATATGAGTGGGATAGCCTCTCATAGCTATCTTGTGATAAAAAAGGTATCAATGTTGTCCATGAGTATGACCCAACCCATGCAAATGAGAGACGAGGTCCAAGGGCTAGACCACTAGAGTCCAACCCACGTAATAATGATAGTGAAAGTCATGAGGAAAGAATGATACCCCCCTTGACAGATCTGCTAATGGAGAGTACCATCACAGACTTTGTCCATGCTTATAATGACCTCCACAACACCTTTATCTTAACCATCAATACCATCAAACCAGACCAACCCAATGACCCCTTACCATTGTTACACACTGAACTCATAGATTGGGACTTACAATACACTACCCCTGAGCTTGATACCTTTCAGAACGATGAAGCCATCATAGACTATCTTGAGCTTAGAGATCATATACCCATAGGGGACCACAGAGCTAGCTATGCCATAGAACTCAATGACAAGGCCTATTTTGGAGAGAGTGCCAAGCCTTTCAGTCTCAAAAATGTCAAAATGAAAGAAAGATCTAATGGTGAAAACTGCTCTGCGGCAGTGTTAGATCATGAAAAAAGTAAAAATATAGACGTATCCAATAGTGAAAACCTCTCTGAGGCACCGAAGGATGGAAGGCTTGACCCTCTACCCAATCTCACACATCAAGAGAGATCTTCAATCTTGATAGAACCAACAGAGCTGATCAATGTCAGCACAGCTGATAATCCCGGAATGATCCACATGGCACAGTCTTTAACAGCACAAGAAAAGCCAGCATTCACCAAATTCTTCAAAAGAAAACAAATCAATTTTGCGTGGACATATGCAGATATGCCAGGGCTACATCTGAATCTCATAATGCATCACTTGTCTTTAGCTCCAAGAGCTAATCCAGTAAAGCAAAAACTCAGAAAGATGCACCCACATGTGGCCCTCATGGTGAAAGAAGAACTCAAGAAATTGTTAGATGTTGGATTCATCAGACCAATAGACTATCCTAAGTGGATTTCAAACATAGTACCAGTTGCCAAACTAGATGGCAGAGTCTGAATATGTAATGACTTCAGAGACCTAAACAAAGCTTGTCCAAAAGATGATTTCCCCTGCCAAACATTGACATTATTGTAGATCTCACGGCAAGGCACACCATGTTGTCACTAATGGATGGTTTTTCCAGATACAACCAGATAAAAATTGCATCTGAAGACCAACACAAGACTGCATTCACATGCCCTTAGGGCACCTATTGTTGGTGTGTCATGCCATTTGGTTTGAAAAATGCCAGCGCAACATATCAGAGAGCTATGACCATAATCTTCCATGACATGATGCACACTATAATGGAAGATTATGTTGATGACATCTTGGCAAAATCACTCACAAGAGAAGGACACCTAGTAGTATTGGACAAAATCTTCAAAAGACTGGAATAGTTTAATGTGCACCTCAATCCAAAGAAGTGAATGTTTGGAGTTACTTCAGGTAAGCTACTTGGATGCATAGTGTCTGCCAATGGAATCAAAGTTGACCCAGCTAAAGTGAAAGCCATCATGGAAATGTCGCCTCCTAAGAATCTCACTTAGCTAAGGTCCCTACAGGGAAAACTACAATCTATCAGAAGGTTCATTTCTCAATTGGCAGACAAGTGTCACCCATTTTCCCACCTCCTACATAAGAATGTCCCTTTCAAATGGAATGATTCATGTGAGCAAGCATTTCAGCAATTAAAAGAATACCTAATGAAACCACTTGTATTGATGCCACCGATTCAGGGTAAACCTCTGTTGCTGCATATCTTGGCCACACCAATAGCTCTGGGAGCTCTCCTCGCACAACAAAATTATGAAGGGAAAGAACACTCAATCTACTATATCATTTGAACACTTGTTGGATATTGATGCAGAGCATCATGACAGCAGAAGCATGATTTAAACTCCACATGTAACAACTCACAATTTCACTGTTTTCTCTAGAGATTCACTCTCCTACCCATGAAGGGCTTCAACACAATCACTACCTTGTTCTTGACACACAACATGAGGGACTTCAGGACACCTATCACAAGATGTCTAACTCCACCTAAGTTCCATACAACCCAATGTGCAAGGGTTTGTAGGACAGCAACATCTACCATGCCTTTCATGGACAGTCACAACCTCACTGCTCCATTAATGTGACAATCACAATACTCTTCTTATGGTGGTCTCTAAACCTCCATCCCATGCAACAACCAATTCTATAACATGCCAAACATCTAATGACCTTTCTTTCTCAATCAATTATAAGCTAAACATACCTGTGGTCTTCTATTTGTTGTTGTCCTCCTTCAATATCCAATACATGACTTCTACAGGGTCATTAACATGACCAACTTAGTCTAAACTATCCTCCTACTCTCCCAACCTCTACAAGTCCCTGCACTAGCTATCATACAACTCATTTCTCTGACCAGGGGTAGCAAGGGTCAAAGGAATGAGGAGAAACTCATCGGGCTACTCAGAAGAAACCCTAGATTAGGTTTTAGGACAGTTTGTAGACAAACAATGATTTCTCTCTTCTATTGCAATGTCAAAAGCCCAAACAAGATGCAAAGGATAGGTAACAACCCACCTAACCATGCATTACAAACACCATTCACCCCCAGGCCATACAGGTATGGAACAATGCTGGAAACAGCGAATTTCAGAAATGAACAGCAATTCTAAAAAGACAGTTTTTGGGAAATCCACAATATCTTTCACCTAGAGCATTGTCAAGATTCCAACCAAGACTCAAATCAAAGCTAACTCAATCTACTTTCCAACCAATATGCCCATGTACCTTGACAGTTCCATGCAGGCGCAGGTATGGCCTGATAACAGCAAAGAAAACTCAAAAAAGCAGAGAAAAAATAGAAAAAATAGTGTCTTTTTGTATTCCTTTCTATTCCTTTGAATGTTACCTTACAATAAATCTTCCCTTGGCTTAAAACAAGCCTCAACATTGCATGACATCGAATGGGAGTCCAAGATAACTGCTCACCATCGTGCTTTTCATGATTTTTTTTGTAACTGCTGTCTTTGCAACTGTTTTAGAAACTGACTGTTTTATCTTTAGAATGTTGCTTGTTTAACATTTAACCTTGGACAAGGTTCCTCCATACCTTTAAAACCTATGACATGCCTTTAAAGGCTACAAACACAAAAATTTAATTCACTCCTCTTACAAACATTAAAACATAAATGACTTCCTATGACTGCCTACTTGACACAAGACTGTCCTCTTGAGGACTGCAACATGGAATAGATTCATTTCGACATTTGGACATAGTCCAACCACAAGCATGGCTTTCAAGCCTTATACAACATGTAAATGGTCTCAAAGGCATTATTTAAACAAAACAACCTCCTTGAAAATCAAGTAAAATCTCGACATCTTGGTGCTTCTACACCAGATATGAACTGCAATACACGCCAATTGAAAGAGCATGTCTCATTGTGGTCTTCGCCTCACAAAAGTGGAGACATTAGCTATTGTCACATTCAGTCAAACTAGTAGCAAAAATTGATCCACTCAAGTACTTACTCAACAAATCAGCCCTAACATGTAGATTGTCCAAATGGGCCATGCTTCTCAGTGAGTTTGACATCGAATATGTAGACAGGAAAGCAGTAAAATGCCAAGTACTTATAGATCAATTGGCAGATGCACCTCTAACAGATGATAGCCCTTTGAGCTTTGAATTTCCAGACAAATCTATCTTTCACATAACCACAACAACCTAGAAAATATATTTTGATGGCTCATATACTCAGCATGGATCAGGAGCAGGTATCTTGTTGATCACCCCTAGTGGCAACACCACTTCTAAATCCTATAGATTACTCTTTCCCTGTGCTAACAATGTGGCAGAATATGAGGCCCTAGTCATTGGCATCAAGCTAGCAATTGAATAGAATATCCAAGAACTTCAGGTGTATGGTGACTCACAGCTGGTCATAAATCAAGTAAATGACGACTACCAGACAAAAGATGAGAAATTAATCCCTTACAAATAAATGGTAGATGACTTCAAAGAATACTTTGTCAAGATCTCTTTTGAACAGATACCAAGGATTGAGAATAAAGCTACAGACGCCATGGCAATGATTGCATCTCTCCTTGATATTCTAAATAATCAATCACGTTATGAGTTCTTGGTAGAATCAGCATCCCATCCTGCATTTGACACCCCTGAATCCCATATCATTTGCCACATTGTTGGAGCTGATTCCCCCCTCTATGGAAAAATATTTTCCTATCTTAAAGAGAATCCCCTCCCACCTGATCTCTCCAGTAACCAAAAATGAACCTTCATCCGTCAGGCATCCCAGTATGCCATTATGGCCAATACCCTATATCACAGAGGTCTTGATGGTACTCTCCTTAGATGTTGTTGACCTATTTTCCTCTATCCAGAGCCAAATAGTTCACCTTGTATTTTTGTTGAAAATCTTTTAGAAATAACCATACAAGGCGTAAATTCTTCAATTACTCATGCTTTGCCTTGCCAAATTTCCCAAAATCTATCCTGGAGAGTCTTTGCCAAAAACCTAGAAAAACCTAGAAATCTTTTAGCTTCAGGTATTTTCTATTGCTGGGATTCCTCAGTTTTATTCTTTATTTCAATATGCATTTTTGAATGTACATTTGCATATACATTCGCCAATGTATGTTTGGAACATACATTCACGTTATGCAAAGGCCTAGATGCAATCGTCAAACATGCAAGGTTGACATACAAGTGTTGATGTACATTGGTGGGCCAAAAAAGAGTTAAATCGGCCTTCAAGAAAGTGAAAAATGATTGTATGCACATCGGGTTTGTATGCGCATTTGGGGAATCTGTCACAGATTCCCATAATATTTTGCGCTTGTATATTGGGATAGAATGTATATCAGGTTTATATGTTTGCACATACAACGGGTATATACAATGAAAATACACGAGAGGCCCAACAAGATGCATCGGCTACAGTTGTTTGTATATCACACATACATTTGCAATATACAAAGGGTCACATGCAAGGGCAAAGATACAAGGCCGACATACATGCAAAGAAGGTCGCAGGCAAGGTTAACATACAATGATGAATGTACATTTTGCAATGTACATCGGCAGAACATACAAAGGACTTTCACCAAAGATACAAGGAGATATGCATGTGCGATATAGTAAGGTAGTTGTAACAATGGCTTGTATATTTCACTTTGTATGTTTGCATATACAAAGCCGATATACAAGGGATTAAACATACAAGGAGGAGATGTAAGGGGTGGGGTCCACCAAATGTACATTTGCGATTGTATGTTTGGACATACAAGCAAAACATGCATCGGGCACATACAAAGAGATGCATACAAAAGCCTTTGTATATCAAAATATACAAGGTCAATATACAAATCAGTTTGTATATGCAGGATGAAGCATACAAGGGTGAAGGAGCAGTTGCATGTACATCGGCAGGATGCTACAGTGGCTTGTATATGATGGGTTTGTATGTTCCCAACATACAATCGAAACATACAAAGGAAAAATGTACAGAGCTGACATACATTTGGTGGGGCCCGCAGACATACAAAGTCAAATGTGCATCGGGCACATGCAAAGAAAATGTGAAAGGAAAAAGATGTAAGCAATATACAAAGGGCCATATACAAAGGAGAATGTATCTCAGACACATACAAGAAAAGTTTGCAAAAAAGATACAATTGGTGGGGCCCGCAAATTGTATATTAAGTGCATTGTATATTTTCTATATACAAGCCGATATACCAAAGAAAACATACAAGCCAGACCCGACCCAGCAGTCAAAAGCAGTTGATAGTCTCCTGAGGTCCGCGGCTTGTATATTTTGCGTTGCATATTGCAATATACAAAGGGGAGAGATACAGGGTCCGGATCCAATTGGAGATCAAATACAGCAGATAAATGTTGGAGTCCACATTGTATGTATACACGTGATTGTATATGTGATATACAATCACGATATACAAGGCCAACATACAAGGAGGAACATGTAGTTTTTCAGTGACGAGCCCAAGCTTCATTTCAGCGACGAATCAGGTGGTGCCATGTGTCAGGGGAGATACAAGGCCAATTCAAAAGAGAAAGACCCACATTGTATGCAAGCGCATGCATATTCAAATGCATATACAAAGGCACTTCAAGGTCATTTTAGATGTCGATTTAGGTGGCAGATCCAAAGCGATATATACACATAGTTGACTGCAACTTTGACCACCCGTATCTGCTCCATTTTTTTCACATGCTGCAAAAGGCAAAAGTGCATGTTTTTGCCTTCTCTTTCATTTGGCGGTCTTTTTAGGGGTTTTTCCTCACTTTCAAATTTTAGATCTGGCATTGCATGCTTGGCCAACGTGACACTTCAGCAGCGACAGTTGCATATTCAGCTGAAGATATTTGTTGCGTTCATTGCTACAAATTGATGAATCTACAGACCACATTAAAGAGGAGAAATATCTTTCATCTGCCCATGTTCAAGATATTTTCTCGCCATAACTTCTGCAGGTAGACGTCCCTTTAGGCAGATATTTTCCTATCAGCGTCCATGGGCAATTTGATTGTAACCGACAGAGGCCAAAATGAAAATGTTATATATACATGTAAAATAGATGTATATGGTTATTGGTTGTTCTTCTGGGCTATTCTTTGTAATGGTTACTTGGCCTCTATAATCAATATAAACTGGTATTTTTGTCTCTCTGTTATTATTTTTAGCACTGTGTCTATTCTCCTGGACCTCTCTAGAATTAATGAGTCTGTGTAAGTCTTTCCAGTTGTGAGATTATTATTGTGTCCATTCACTTGCAGCCAAACACATTTAAATCTGGTGTATCACTTAGTTCATTTCAGCATTTCATTTCAGCATTCCTTCTACCCTTTTTCCCAGCAAGCATTAGCACTAGGTTTAGATGCATTTCTCTAAGCATTAGGCTTAGAAAGAGGAAGCCAGCCTTCTCCGGAGGTCTGATCTCATTTCGCAAGGTCCTACACTTCGAGATCATTCCCATGTTCCTCCAGATTGCTAAAGTTCTCACAACTGCAGCAAAGGGTGCAAATCTGGGTGATAACAGTTTTGGCACACCCAGTGGGACAAGTTCGATGAACTTCTCATCAAGATACTAAGAGATTTCGTGTTTCTCCTAGTATTACCAGCCTTTGGAGGCAATACAAACAACACCATGGCGACTTTACTAAATGAATCAGCTAGTTTCAGCAACCCAAGTACCTAAAATTTCATCAAAGGTCAGAATTTTGGTGATTTTCCTGGTCTATTCAGCTTCTAGAAGCATTTCAATCACCTGGTGACTCCTTCTCTGGTATGTATCTGGTTTCTCTTTGGTTACAGACCTATTTTTCTCTCATTCTGATATTTTTATGATTATCCAGCATTTAGATGCTATAAATGTCAGAATTTTATGGGAACCGTGGCTATTCCCCTACCCCTAATCCATATACAGGCTATTGGCCCCTGTATCAGCAATATCAGACCCCAAATCCCTCTGATTTTATGCCATACAGCCCTGCCGCTACAGAATATCAGCATCCTCATGATGCTTACCTTCCTCCTACCCCTAATGTTACCCCTAAGAATATTGATGCTTTCAATGAGCTCATGGAAGGTTTTCTAAAGCTTGACAGAAATTTAGATAAGGCCAAAAGAGTAGCAGGGTACAGTCAGCCTCAGCGGTTTTATGATCTCAGCATCATAAGCATGTATGGTCTCAAGAAGCTATCTCTAGATCTGAATAGGGAGGCTGATGAATTTATAGAAATGTTAACATGTAACCAGCAGTGAGAAGCACAAGAGGAGGTTTTTCAAGAAAACTTTGCTATAAGGACGACACCTGCTCAACCTACTATTAAAGAAGCCCTAAAATTTAAAATTCCAAGCTTTAGGTAGGTTAGTCCATCTACACCTCCAAAACTGCTTCCCAGTTTTCAAATCCCCTTATCAGATAGGCCTAGCATGGACGGTTATGATGAGATTGCTAAGTTAAAAGAGCATGTGTTTACAATTCCAAATTTCAACCAGTCGCTTTCTTCTACACATGTTCAGCCTACAGAGAAACCTAGACTCCACAAGTTTCTAGGCTTCAATGCCTATATCCCTTCACAAGTCCATGTTCCTGTGCAAACTCAAATTATCACTCCCCAGGAACAAATTTGTCTAGAACCCTCTCCCCTCCAAGATATTCAAGAAGTTATTCAGGCTTCTTTCCCTGATGCTATTTCAATCCTCAAGGGTGGGCAAGTTGTCTACCAAGATATTTGGAAAGATGAGCCAAAAGAGGAGGTGGAAGAAGATAAAACTAATGAGGAGTAGTTTGTTCCTACACTCACAAAGATAGAATTGTTTGAACCTATTGCACCTGTGAGTATTGTTAAGGTCACTTCAGAAATGGATGATGCTGCCCTACTTCATGAGCTACCTGATTATGTTGAAGATGAAGAGTATGTGCAGCTGGTTGTGAATATGCAGCAGCCAGAGAACAATCAAAATAATGACAAATTGTTGCAGGTTGAAGCTGAGCGTGACAGTGGGTTTCTAAACCATAAAGAAGGATAGGCATGTTGCTCTATGCTAGATTATCCAAAGGTTGATTACACTGATATACTTAAGGAGCTTCCATGCTTTATTGAAAATAATGAGAAGACTGAGCATGAACAAGAGCAAATTGAAGATTTGTTCTTTATTATCCAACAGGGATATCAGCTTCTTGGTGGAGAAGTTTTCTCTTTTGAGCATGTGCACGGCTCTTTTTCTGAGCCTAAATCAGAAAATCATGAACATGTTGTTCATAAGGTGGAGGCAGCCATATTTGTAGTAAAATCACAGGAGCTAGAGTGTTCAAACCAGCAAGAAGAGGAAGAATGTAGCCATGATGACATTATATCAATATTCTTGGTTTCCTTGAAGGAAGAAGGACAAAACCATGAGGTCCCAAGTCAGCTGTTTCACACACAAGAGCAACATGAGAGTCAAATGGAGGACACCATCATACCAAATGAAGAGCTTGAGTCTTCAGACTAGCAAGAAGAGAAAGAATCAGAGCAGAGATATGAGATCAACTATGTTGATTTGCATGTCATTTCAAGGGGATGCACAATCAGGCATCTATCCCAGCTGAAGATGCATCAGGAGAAGTCACCACTTTTCATGCTTACTTCTAAGCATGAAGTTGAACATCAAGATGAATGGGATCAGCCTATTTATTCACCACAAGTTAGCAGCACCAGCACTCAGACCAGGTGGATAGGTGAGTTTATCTCCATTTTTGGGGGGGTGTTTTATCAATTTGTTATGTGCTCATTTCCCCCTCACCTCTTTTTAACTACCCACATGCATGAGAAACATTGTAAATTGTTAAGGAAGGGTAGTTACTTTCAAGAACCAGTTAATGGCTTTGTTTGAGGTCCCCTCTGACTGGTTAGTTTAGGATTAGAATAGGTTTTATTTCATTTTTAGGTTTCCTTTCAATAAGTGTCCTTGCACTTTGTGCTATTCTCATTAGGAGATACATGCTTGTTTTTATTTTTTGTTTTGGCTTGGCAACTTGCTCAGTGCCCTAGCTCCTTTGTTCTTGTTACAGTCTCTTTGACTCCATGCCCAATGGATGCATAAGGCCACTGATCTAATTTTTTAGCAGGCAAACATCCCGTAGAAATCACCAAAATGTTGACCTATTTTCCTCTGTCTAGAGCCAAATAGTTCACCTTGTATTTTCCTTGAAAATCTTTTAGAAATAACCATACAAGGCGTAAATTCTTCAATTACTCATGCTCTACCTTGCCAAATTTCCTAAAATCTCATCTGGAGAGTCTTTACAAAAAACCCAAAAAAACCTAGAAATCTTTTAGCTTCAAGTATTTTTTATCGCTGGGATTCCTCAGTTTTATGCTTGTATTTCAATATGCATTTTTGAATGTACATTTGCATATACATTCACCAATGTATGTTTGGAACATACATTCGTGTTATGCAAAGGCCTAGATGCAATTGTCAAACATGCAAGGTTGACATACAAGTATTGATGTACATTGGTGGGCCAAAAAATAGTTAAATCGGCCTTCAAGAAAGTGAAAAATGATTGTATGCATCTTTGTATGCACATCGGGTTTGTATACACATTTGGGGAATCTGTCGTAGATTCTGAGAATATTTTGCGCTTGTATATCGGGATAGAATGTATATCGGGTTTGTATGTTTGCACATACAATGGGTATATGCAATGAAAATACACGAGAGGCCCAACAAGATGCATCGGCTACAGTTGTTTGTATATCGCACATACATTTGTGATATACAAAGGGTCACATGCAAGGGAAAAGATACAAGGCCGACGTACATGCAAAGAAGGTTGCAGGCAAGGTTAACATATAATGATGAATGTACATTTTGCAATGTACATTGGCAGAACATACAAAGGACTTTCACCAAAGATACAAGGAGATATGCATGTGCGATATAGTAAGGTAGTTGTAACAATGGCTTGTATATTTCGCTTTGTATGTTTGCATATACAAAGCCGATATACAAGGGATTAAACATACAAGGAGGAGATGCAAGGGGTGGGGTCCACCAAATGTACATTTGTGATTGTATGTTTGAACATACAAGCAAAACATACATCGAGCACATACAAAGAGATGCATACAAAAGCCTTTGTATATCGAAATATACAAGGTCAATATACAAATCAGTTTGTATATGCAAGGCGAAGCATACAAGGGTGAAGGAGTAGTTGCATGTACATCGGCAGGATGCTACAGTGGCTTGTATATGATGGGTTTGTATGTTCCCAACATACAATCGAAACATACAAGGAAAAATGTACAGGGCTGACATACATTTGGTGGGGCCCGTGAACATACAAAGTCAAATGTGCATCAGGCGCATGCAAAGAAAATGTACAAGGAAAAAGATGAAAGCAATATACAAAGGGCCATATACAAAGGAGAATGTATCTCAGGCACATACAAGAAAAGTTCGCAAGAAAGATACAATTGGTGGGGCTTGCCAATTGTATATTAAGTGCATTGTATATTTTCTATATACAAGTCGATATACCAAAGAAAACATACAAGCCAGACCCGACCCAGCAGTCAAAAGTAGTTGATAGTCTCTTGAGGTCCGCGGCTTGTATATTTTGCGTTGCATATTGTGATATACAAAGGGGAGAGATACAGGGTCCGGATCCGATTGGAGATCAAATACAATAGATAAATGTTGGAGTCCACATTGTATGTATACACGCGATTGTATATGCGATATACAATCGCGATATACAAGGCCAACATACAAGGAGGAACATACAGTTTTTTAGCGACGGCCCAAGCTTCATTTCAGCAACAAATCAGGTGGTGCCATGTGTCGGGGGAGATACAAGGCTGATTCAAAAGAGAAAGACCCGTGTTGTATGCAGGCGCATGCATATTCAAATGCATATACAAATGCACTTCAAGGCTATTTTAGATGTTGATTCAAGTGGTAGATGCAAAGCGATATATACACACAGTTGACTGTAACTTTGACCTCCTGTATGTCACGTCTCATTTTTATGGACAATACAATTATTCTAGATTAGTGAACAATTATCGTGATTGATTTTACTCTAAGTAATTTTGCTTACGTGGATGTAATCATTATGAGTTAATTGATGAAATTTGAAATTATTTTTAATATGGAATATTAATGCAGTGATTTGCTTCGGCTATGTTTTGAGATACTAACCTATTGATGTCAAGTTGAGTGCAATTGGATGCAGATACTCGTCGAAGATAAGAGCATGGTTGAGGTAGAAATGTTCTAGCCACTTGGCAAGAACTATTTGGGATGGTTAACCTTGATGCAATCACACACTCATGTAGTTGCATATGCATTTTTCGAATAGCTTATTTTATGCATTGATGTGTGATTATTAATCGTGAATGATGATTAGATGTTAGAAAATTAGTGTGTTAAAAATTGCTTTCAAATGCATGATGTGATTACTTAAATTTAAATGTCTTTTCGAATTATATTTAAATGGTGCATTGTATTTTAAATAAGGAAATATATATGTTTGTAATTTATTAAATAAATAATAAATAATGTTTTCTATTTACATGATTATAGATATTTGAAAGACAATATGTAAAATAGATTTAAATAATTATATTAACTTATAATAGATATATATGTATTATTGTATTATATTTACTTCTTGGTTTTTTTAAAGTAATTGTGTTTTAGTAAAAATAGTTAACTTATATTAATAATAATAATATTATATTTAGAATTTTAAATAAAAAGAATTAAAATCAACTTACTGTCATGCATGCCACAACAAGCTAATTAAAAGATATTATTATTATTATTATCACATCTTGAGTTCATTGGAGTGCTTATGTTATTTAAAATAGATAAATAGTATTAATAATAGTATTATTATATTTAGAGAGTTAAATAGAATTAAATAAATTACTGTCATGCATGTGACAGAAAGATAAATTAAGTTATTTTGTTTTAATTTAAATAGAAAATTGAGTCTTTTTAAATTAAAATTCTCATGCAAACAAAAAAAAAATCTTGAGTTGAAATGAGTTAAAAACCTAAACTTTGGACGCCAAAACAAGAAAAAAGGGAATTGTAAAAAAAAAAAAAGGTGTTGGCAAAGGAGAGAAAAACTAGTCAAGAATAACAATAGTAAAATGGTGATAACTTTGTCATATCAAAACAAAATTTGAAACTGTAAAATGTTCCGGAAAGCTGGAGAAGAGTAGAACAAAACCCAGAAATATTTTAAAAAATTCACAAATTGTAGTGAGCATTTTTGCAAATGAAAATGACATCTTTTTATGGAGCAGCAAGAGAAGGCACCAAAGATTTTAGCAGAGACGAACCTTTTGTAGTAGCAGAAAAATAGAAAAGTCGTGCTTTTGGATGAACAATGACTGAAGGAAAATCCTTAGCAACAACATCTTCAATTTCAACCCCTTGACCGACCTTATCTCCAGGTCTTTCTTCTTAAGAATTGTTTGCATTGAAATCACGTTTTTGTGACTGTCAAATTAATAGTTTTCAGCTTGTTTGGAGGGCATTTGTTTTGTTTATGCTCGACCTTTATTCTCCTCTAAGCTAACCTCATCTAAATCTACCTTGGGCAATCTTACCTTGCTAAAATAGATCAACCTCCCTCATTTTATTCATTGTTTTCTTATTGCTGTTGCAAACTGTTGTTCCTTGCTTTGTGCATTTCGATTTCATGCTAAGATTCTCTAGTAAACTAAGTTGTTGGCTCAAAACTATGAAATGGAGTTTTTGCAATCTCAAACTAATTAAACTCACCTCTGTTAGATCTGAACTCAGCATATTAAATTTTCTTTCTGCTGTAGAAATCAATTTTGAAAAAAAGAACCAACTTTTATTCATTGACGGAATTAATGTGATTTAGAAACTTCTCCACATAGATAGAATTATTTAGGTTTCCGTAGCTTATTTTACACTATTATTTTGCTGTTAAACATTATCTTTAACCTTACCTTCGAATGACAAACCTTTAGATTAATTGTTCTTGTCTGTTTTTGTGTTTTAAATTACTTTGACAACTCCTCTCACTATTCTGCCAGGAGGTCTGTCTCTATTTTCTTACTGGTTATTCTGAACCTCTTGTCACTAAAATGACAGTAAGGTGTTATGGATGAATAAAAGGTGTTTATTGTAAGATAAATGGTCAGAATTGTCTCTTGTCAATGGTCTGATAGTAGGATTGCTGAAAATATTTAGAATGGATATTATATTGTGAATTATAATTGATTTATAGATAAAGTGATTGTATCAAAATGACAAACTTATGGTTGCAAAATTATGAAACAAAGAATGGAATTATTGTTTGGAAAGTATGTTTCCTTGATTAGTGTTTTGGGATCTTTGAAATGATTTATAGAAGAACATTAATTGTTTTATTCTATTATTCTATTTATTTGATCTTGAGGAAAGATAGAAATAATATTTGACATAAGTTGTGCATGAAACCTCATTGTATGAGAGTGGAGTTATCAAACCTCCTCATTTGATTTTATTGTGTGATTTATGAAACGGTATTTGGATATGAAGCAAAGGCATTAGTATCTACTATATATTTAACCATGGAAATATGAATTGAAAATCTAATCAGATATATATTGCTTTATGATGTGCTTTATTACTGCTTGATCAAAATGTGTGCTCTTTATTGATGTATGGGAAATGGACCAGAGGTGGTTATAGGTGATTTGATCAATTATTTATTGAATTATTTATTTACTTTCTTATGTATTTCTTGGAGAAAGAAGGTAGATTTTTACATTTGGTATCAGTGATTGGGTTACTTTTGGGACTAGGATGATGAATGTGGATATATCAGAGATGGCTTTTCCTCTTTTTGTGAATTGACCAGGCTACTTGAAATGATTAGATCTAATTGGAATGTCATTAAAAAAGATGTTTATTTTGCGTAGCAAAACTTATTTATATATATCTCTGCCACATCCTGTTGTGAGTCAATTTGTTTTTCATTATTAGAATTGCATTTTTAGACATCAAGGTTGCATCGGGTGTTCCCTCCTGCCAGTTGTTTCCAGGTAGCTAGACATTTCGTGTAGGGTTGGGTTTCCTTCATTTCATGAAGGGATCTAGGGAAGTGTAAATACTTCATGGTTGGGTGGAAAAGCACCTAAGCCATGTTCCCGTCTCTGGGTTTACAGGTGGTGGACCACTTGGTTCGTGCAGTTGGAGAGTGTGTCAATTTATTATTTATTGATGTACTTGTTATTGTACCTATTTGTATGTATTATGGCATGTTGCCAAAGGATTTATGTATATTGATTCATAGTGCTTATTACCTAGATTTAGCACGTGAATATGTAAGATTTAAAGACTTATTTGATTTATATTGATGAGATTTTCTTTTTGAAGATTTATTGACTCTATTGATTCTTCTTGATGAAGTTATTGTCTATGATTAAATATTGTAATTAAGCAGATTATATACATCATTTTACTTTCATTTCTTGTGATGTTGTATTTAAGTGAATTATTATTCATTTTACTTTTGTGATGGATTTGAGGGCTTTTACATTGTATCTCCTCCATTTTAGCAAATTTCCACATGCTGCAAAAGGCACAAGTGCATGTTTTTGCCTCCTCTTTCATTTGGCGGTCTTTTCAGGATTTTTTCCTCACTTTCAAATTTTAGATCTGGCATTGCATGCTTGGCCAACGTGGCCCTTCAGCAGCGACAGTTGCATATTTAGCTGAAGATATTTGTTGCATTCATTGCTACAAATCGATGACTCTACAGACCACATTAAAGAGGAGAAATATCTTTCATCTACCCATGTTCAAGATATTTTCTCTCCATAACTTCTGCAAGTAGACGTCCCTTCAGGCAGATATTTTCCTATCAGCATCCATGGGCGATTTGATTGTAACCGACAGAGGCCAAAATGAAAATGTTATATATACATGTAAAATAGATGTATATGGTTATTGGTTGTTCTTCTGGGATATTCTTTGTAATGGCTACTTGGCCTCTATAATCAATATAAACTAGTATTTTTGCCTCTCTGTTATTATTTTTAGCATTGTGTCTATTCTCCTGGACCTCTCTAGAATTAATATGAGTCTATATAATTCTTTCCAGCTGTGAGATTATTACTATGTCCATTCGGTTGCAGCCAAACACATTTAAATCTAGTGTATCACTTAATTCATTTCAGCATTCCTTCTACCCCTTTTTCCCAACAAGCATTAGCACTAGGTTTAGATGCATTTCTCTAACAATTAGGCTTAGAAAGAGGAAGCCGTCCTTCTCCGGAGGTCTGATCTCATTTCACAAGGTCCCAAACTTCGAGATCATTCCCATGTTACTCCAGATTGCTAAAGTTTTCACAACTACAGCAAAGAGTGCAAATCTGGGTGATAACAATTTTGCGCAGCAAATATCTTCAGCTGAATATGCAACTGTCACTGCTGAAGCGTCACATTGGCCAAGCATGCAATACCAAATCTAAAATTTGAAAGTGAGGAAAAACCCCTGAAAAGACTACCAAATGAAAGAGGAGAAATATCTTTCATCTGTCCATGTTCAAGATGTTTTCTCGCCATAACTTCTGCAGGTAGACGTCCCTTCAGGCAGATATTTTCCTATCAGCGTCCATGGGCGATTTGATTGTAACCGACAGAGGCCAAAATAAAAATGTTTTATATACATGTAAAACAGATGTATATGGTTGTTGGTTGTTCTTCTGGGCTATTCTTTGTAATGGCTACTTGGCCTCTATAATCAATATAAACTGGTATTTTTGCCTCTCTGTTATTATTTTTAGCATTGTGTCTATTCTCCTAGACCTCTCTCGAATTAATATGAGTCTGTCTAAGTCTTTCCAGCTGTGAGATTATTACTGTGTCTATTCAGTTGTAGCCAAACACATTTAAATCTGGTGTATCACTTAGTTCATTTCAGTATTCCTTCTACCCCTTTTCCCAGCGAGCATTAGCACTAGGTTTAGATGCATTTCTCTAAGCATAGGCTTAGAAAGAGGAAGCCGGCCTTCTCCGGAGGTCTGATCTCATTTCGCAAGGTCCCACACTTCGAGATCATTCCCATGTTACTCTAGATTGCTAAAGTTTTCACAACTGCAGCAAAGGGTGCAAATCTGGGTGATAATAGATGTCTTGATAGTGAGGAATATCAAACCACCCTGAATGAAGTGCACGATGGTATATACGGTACCCACTCTAGTGGCCCTACCCTAGCCAAGAAACTCATACTCATGGGATACTACTAGCCAACCATGGAACAAGATTCCTATCATTTTGTAAAGAAGTGCAAAAAGTGCCAAATCCATGGGAACCTGATACATGTACCAGCACAAGAGCTACAGCCATTAACGACTCCTTAGCCTTTCTATCAGTGGGGACTCGAATTAGTGGGCAAGATTCACCCTCCTTCATCTAGCGGCCATAAATTTATAATCATCGCCACTGAGTACTTTACAAAGTGGATTGAAGTCATGCCATTAGCCAATATCACAAGCAAGCAGATTGCCTCCTTTATCTTCAACTACATCATTTGTCGCTATGGTATCCCTTCATCCATTATCATAGATAATGGATGACCCTTCAAAAATCAAGATGTCAAGGAACTATGCAACAAATTCTATATCCAGCACTAATTTTCTACCCCCTATTACCCCCAAGGCAATGGCTAGGCAGAGGCATCAAATAAAACTATTTTGAAAATCCTAAAAAAGACTATCAATGATGTCGATCGTGATTGGCATGTCCAATTAAATCCCATACTGTGGGCCTATCATACAAGCATCTGCACACCCACAGGTGCAACACCATACTCCCTGGTCTACGGATCTAAAGCAATCTTTCCCATTGAAGTCGAGATCCCATCCTTGCAAATTTTGTTAAAAGGCCTCATATCTGATGAAGAGTACAGTGTGTCCAGACTTCAAGAGTTAGAGTTGCTCGAAGAGAGAAGGCAACAAGCCTTTAATCACCTAAAAGCTTATCAACAACAGATGTCCAGAAGCTACAACCATAGGGTAAAGCCTTGAGTATTCCAAGTTGGTGATCTAGTCCTTAGATAAAATCCCAGAAATCAGCAAGATCGAGAAAGAAAAGGCAAGTTTGAACCCAACTGGCTAGGTCCCTATGTCATCATTGCAGCCTATAGGTCAAAAGCATATCAATTGGCTACATCTGAAGGTGAACTGTTTGATGATCCTATCAACAACATGCATCTTCGCAAGCTCTATACCTAAAAACCCCAATGCAAGGGAGTCCTTAAAAATTTAATAAAAATTGAAAAAGTGATCAAAAATAAATAAAAAAAATCAAAACAAATGGAAAAATAACAAAAAAAATCATCCTCTCGTGAAAACCTAGCAAATAGGCATCATGTGTATTTTTAGCTTTCGTACAAATAAAAGCAAGTGGTGAAAACCTGGTAAATAGGCACTATCTGTGACAAACCACTTCCTCCATCTATTGTGACCTCATGTCTCTTGTGTCCATCATATCATTCATCTTGAACCAATACTTTGAATTGTTGTTGAACTACGTCGCCGCTGAGTTATCATGTAGGCAAGGCCATTTAGCAATGAGCCCCCGAGGCTCCGCTCCACTCCACTTCTTTCCTATCCGTTCCATCGAGTGTCATTTCTCCTATTGTCCATTCTATTTCTGCATCTTTTCCATCGCCTAGGTCTTAGGTCCATCAGGTTCACCCCGAACTACATTGCCTCTACGTCGTCAAGTAGGTAAGGCCATTTAGCAATGAGCCCCCGAGGCACTAGGTCAGTCCCTTAGGGCCCGTCTCTCCATGTCTGTTTGTCATATCACCCATAATAAGTTAATCCTTTGTCTACCCTGGGGGCAACTCCTTGACCTGGTTGTGGATTCAGATTCTTGAATGCCACTTTTTCTAAAAAGAGGATACCAATCAGGATTGTGATACATTTCACTAGACAAGTGCACGCAGCAAAGAAAGCTTCCCAAAACAAAAGTCTTGGCACAAAGCATCAACCTGTCCAAAGCAAAGTGAAAACATATACTGAAACACTCAAATTCACTCTATATCAATTATGGCAAAAAGACACATCTAATGCAAGAATGTTTTGTGAACAGGTTAACTTACAAAGTCATAGATTTTTGTCATTATGTCTTCCTATGCTACTCAAGGATGCCAAAAAGCTAGAGATGCTATGATGGGGGCATAATCTTTTTCTTTGTCTATTGTTTGGGGATCAAACTTTAGTAATGTGATGACTTTTATCTAATGACATGATCAGCAAAAGATCATCGAGGACTTTGGAGGTCTAAACATGAAAAAGGGCAATCCTTGTCTATTGAAACACAAGAAGTACTCAGGTCATCTAGATTCAAGTTTGACTAGATGCTTGTATCAACTTGCTATATCAAAATCCATGTAAGGAATACTCAAGTCATCTCAGTTTAATTATACCTAGATGCTTGTATTTTCTTACAACATTTCAAAAAGAGAAAAGAAACAAAAAGTGCCCAATGATGAAATCAAAGTACTTGTGCTCTAACGATGGCAAAGTATCCACATCCATCCCATATCCAGAAATCCATATCAACCATGCAATAAGAAAATCCTGCAGAGTATTAAATGAAAGCCCGTATTTCTTTCATTTATTTTCTTCTGCCTATCTATATCATCTCTATGTTGATTGAGTACATTTGGACATATCAAAAACATAGCATAAATAAACATATCATATCACATCAGATAGTCATTCACATGATTAAATCATTTTAAAGTGCATTAGGTCATCCACATACATTTGCATCCGTATATCATATCAAAAATCAAAACATAGACAAATACATATAGAGCTGCATAATCATATCAAAAAAATATTCCACATTTGTATTTGCATATCAAATCAGCCTAATCCATGTAGTATACATCACATATACAAAGCATCATAAAATAGATTGCATCCATAACATAGAACACGTGCATGTAGAGCATCAATAACTACATCATCATATAAACATAAAAACATGTCCAAATGTGCAATATATCAAAATATCTGTCCATCTCTCAGAGTCACCATGAAATGTATACAATGTACAAAAAGATAATGATACATGTCTCGCAGCAAAATAATACATAGCAGGCTATCTCAGCCATCAAAATGTGTACATCAAGCCAAAAATTGATACAAGTGTCAAAATCTGGCTAACCTTGCTGACATGGAGCACCGGTCCCTGCACTGCCCTCCCCTCTATCACCCCCTGACTGTTGGGGGCCTCTCACTGATCCTACAGATCGAGATCCACCTACTCTCTGAGATGCCATAGACTGACTCCTGTAACTAGGCACACGCTGGTCCGTTGACACTGCCCTGTGATATAATCCTCTATAGTACTGAGTTTAAGCCTATGATCTGGCAAGCTCACCCTATACCTGGGCTAGCTGTGTCTGTGCCTGCTGCACCTATGCAACTAAAAAGATCAAAGTACTATCTGTACCTAGGGTTGCCACTGCTGCATCTCTCTCTACTCTAATCACCTGTACACTCGCCAAGGCTGAGTCCTGCTCTCTAGAGATCTCTGATTTATGTCATGTGTCTACCTCTCTCTGAGACTCCGCTGCTCTCAAGTGGGCCCTCAACTACCTAACTTGACCCTGTAATGCAACAATGGCCTTTTGTTGTAAGTCAAGCTGCAGAGCCTGCACTCCCTATCCCTATCCCTACACTTGCTACTATACCACCTATTGTGGTGGCGACATCTGTCTCTGTTGTGCCACCTGTTGTACTGGCACCTGCACTTGCCCTACAACCTACGACTGCACAACATCTTGTTGACCCAAAGGTCCCTCCCCAGACCTCCTCCTCTGTCTCAGTCTACCTCCTCCTCCTCCATCTCCACCGTCATCTCCCTGACCTCCTCTCCCCCCTCCATCTCCTCCTCCTCCTACCAACTCCACCCTTATCATTTGAATCCTCCTCGTCTATACGAGGAGCCAACTCTCCAAGTCCTGAATATTTGGGAAATAGATGAGCAATGAACCACTCCTCATAGTCTGGCATCATACCCGCATCTACTATCTCCCTCCTCATAGGCCAAGATGCATAGGGGATCTGACAAAAGTTGGCCAAAGCCTCCTCATATGATGCCACGGGACCCCACCTCAGTCTCTCTGCATGGGTCCTCACAAATCATGCCTGCCCTGCACTCTGCCAAACTGCCTTTGTACTCTACTGACAATCTGATGCTCTAGTATGTACCGCATCCTGCCAATAAGCCACCAAGTCTAGAAACAGTACGGCAACTCATCAGCCTCATCCTCCCATACCTCACAATCTAGGTATGGGCGCCAGATAACTAGATCCACATTATCTAGCACATATCTCCAATACTCAAGCTTTCCCAGCTTGTGTTGGGAAATCACGCCTGCATATCTGTAGCTATAGGGCTCCCCTCTCTACCTATGAAAAACATAGATTGGCCGTGTGATTGCTATGTGCTCCCATAACCAAAACTGTAAAAGAGAAATACCTGCTGACAAGCTAGCCCCTCTGTGATACACAACTTGGTGCATATCCCTGTACAAGTGTGCAAGCACGCACACACCCCATGAGTATCAAGTCCCATCAGTAATCATGCTCTCCAGCACCCTCCCCCAGCCAATTGGGAACCCATGTGACCTCCTATCGGGGCATACTACGCCACCGATCAATCCCACCACTATCCCTGAGAAGTAGTCATAGCAGTCATGAATGTCCTGCCACGAAATCACCTTCTAAACCAGCTCTGGGTGATCAAAAATGTGTCTGCACTCAGCCAATCCTGTATCATGCTGTGGATCATACTCTACCAACTCTCCCTGAATAGGGAGGTGCAGAATCCTTTACACGTCCTCCAGAGTGATCGTCATCTCCCTGGTCAATAGATGGAAAGTCCCATCCTTGCTGTGGAATCGCTCCACCGCTGCAATCAACAAACCGCAGCTCATGTGAATCTTGGGCATGAAACAAATGTAATGTAGACCCATAATACCAAAAGCCTCGTGGTCCATCTCTGTCAGCATATATCGATGCAATAGCGGCAAAGGGAACTGCTCTTGTGACATCAGGGTATCACGAATATCCTCCTGCAACCAAGCAAAGCATAGTGTCAAAGATATCCATATCTAAGCATACCTACTCAAAGAAATCAAACTATCCTATCATTGACTTAACATATCAAATTAATCAAAACAGCATATCATCTCTTGACTAGATTCTTGGCAATCTCCAAGATCGCTTATCAATTGATGCATCGATCAAGGTGCCAATTAGGTTAATTTTGTTAAGTCAACTGACTATCCTAGTGCAAACGCGCCGAACCAGATGGAAAATGCGCTGATCCATATCAGATGCACTGCTTCATCGTGAATGCGCCAATCCTTGACGTATATGCGACGTTCTAGCACATGCGCCACTTTTTGTGTCACATGTGCAGTTCCACAATATATGTGCCAACTCCTATCCTATATGCGCACATATCATATGCACCATAAGATCACTCAGATGTGCGGTTTCGTGGCATATGTGCCATTTCGAGGCGTATATGCACCGGACTGTAGTTCAGCACATCTGTCCTAGCTATTTTTCCTAAGCATTTATTGACCTAATAAATGACTTTTAGCAAGATTTGACAAACTACATACCGGTGGTCCTGCCTTGGGTGGCCGATCGAACCGTCAAACTCGCTCAAAAATGGTGCTCCTCGCATAAAATATCCATATCTCTGACGACTGCTCTAGCTCCTCTACTCTCCTAATCTTTCAAAGACCAATCAACTAAGGACAAGTGTGCAAATGAATAGGACTTGTGGACCCAGCTCCTATATATATAACAAGGGAACCCTAGCTGACTGCGTGACAATTGTGACTACTTCCCATATCTGTTCCTCAAAACCATGTCCTATTTTTCTCCATCCTAACCTATTTTTCACCTTCTTCTTCATGAGATTGTCCGTCTCACGCTTTCTATCATCTTCTCGTCCAATCTCCCGAGGAGGCATCCTATTGTTAAACTTGTACCAGGGGCAAACTGGGCCATGCATCATTGTCAAAAATTCTTATTCTTTGAAACAATGTGATAAAACACATTGCATCAAAGAGGGGCAAAATGTATACACCTAAAAATGACATGACTCTACCTAAATAAATATTTTAAATATATATTTCATCTTAATATTCCTCTATCAATAAATAAATAAATCGATTTATTTATTTGATTCATTTTCTCCCATTAATTGAATAAATTACATGTATTTAATTAATTCCATCAATATCAACTTTATTCTTCTAAACAATTAAATAATTTTAATTATTTAATTAAATCATTCATTCTTCCAAATTTAAATAAAATGCAAATTTATTTAAATTAAATCTTAATCTCCAAAAATAAAATATAATTAAATATTTTATTTATTCTTCCAAATCATGTGCAAGTAATTAAATAAATTTATTTATTTAATTCACTTTCTTATCTTCTAAAAAATCTTCTAAATCTTCTAAAAATAAATTTTTCTTGTCATACAAAAGCAAAAGCTGAGTTAACTGATTTAAAGCAACTTTGTTTTTATCAACAAAACTCTTAAATTAGAAAAATATATTCTAATTTAAGAAATAAAAGATCATCCTCATCAAGAAAGCAGTTAACTCAACAAAGCATCCTTTTGAGTGACACATATCCTTCTTCTATTCGTGCATGTTCTCTCGAACATCCTCTACCATTGATCTTCTTATTTCTTCTGCACCATTGATCTTCTCTCACACAATCCTATAAATACAACCCTCTCCTTCCATCTCAAAAAAAAAAACAAGCTTTCAAGTAAACTTATGCTGCAGAATCCATAGCACGTCATTGGCACCCCCACTATCACATCATCTATTATCCAT
The DNA here is from genome assembly GCA_027924645.1 of Cunninghamia lanceolata. NCBI lineage: Eukaryota > Viridiplantae > Streptophyta > Pinopsida > Cupressales > Cupressaceae > Cunninghamia > Cunninghamia lanceolata. The sequence goes on from BSBN01001119.1 coordinate 11,457,565, forward strand.
TTCACATTGTGTTGAAGCTCATCTTCAACACAATAAGTATCCAAGTCATTTCTCTTTTACCATCTTGAGGAATTAAAGCAAGGGAGTAAGCTTCCTGAGGGTTGCATTCATCACCGAAGATCAAACGGGAATAGGCGAACAATGGAAATCGCAAGGTAAGAAAGGTTGTAAGTATCACTTCCTTATTTTTAATCTTCTTTACTTACACATTTCATTAATGTTATTGGGTTTTTGTAATTCATTTTATTATCCCATTTTACCCATTACACAATGTATTCATCCCAACACTTAACCTAAAACATTTATTTTTTCCTTGAACAAAAGTAGAAGATTAAGCATTCAACACAGATGACCCATGTTCTAGAACCTTGAATAACCCTTAGCTATTTAGATTCAGAAGAAAAACACACTCAACTTGGAGACAGATAACAGAATACATGCAATAAAGCATTACTCATTTAAAACAACATGAAACTGATAAATTTTATGCATAAAACATTCAACATACAACTCATAAACTTACAAGACAAGAGATAGAGCAACCCAACAAAACTATATTTTATTACTTCTCCAAAATTTCTAAATCTTCAACAACAAAATGAAAGCCCAGTTGTTTCTTTTTATGCTCAAAGTATGTTGCCCTAGAAATTAACTCATTCTGGAGTTAGGTGAGATATATGTTTCAATACATTTTGCCTCCAAAATGACATTGGGAATAAAATATTAATACATTAAAAGAGGAAAAGAAAAATAAATAAAATATTCTTTAATATCCCTCTTTTAATTTTTTACATTATTTAATTTTTTCCCAATTTGAACGGCAGTGGTTAGAGACTCCATTCCTCTGAACTGATATCTCATTCCTCAGCTTCTCCATAGCATTCAACCTCTGAGATGTCATCACAACAACATTCAATCAAATTTTTCACTCAGCCAATTACCTCTGGGTCATTTTTTGCAAGTACTGGGCATTTTTCACTCCTCTGGCACTCTGAAATCCTGCACAAAAATCCACCTGGAGTAGCCAAAAATTGAAATAAATGAGCAAAAAACCCCCACTAATGCCAAAAGAATGAATATAGGATTATTTTATAGCATGAGAGAAAATTTGGGCCAAAAACACCCCGAAAAATTGACCAAAAACATAAAAACGTGACTGCAACATTCAGCCAACACAAAATCTATCCGGAGCAGCCTGAAACCCATCAAAAGCGCCATAAAATCAAAGGAAGAGCATCGTTTGTTGCTGCAGACAAGAGAGGAGAGAAAGAAAATCCCTATGATGGGCTTATCGCGCCATTGCAGGGGGCTGAGAGGAGGCAAAGAAAGGGCATGCGATGGTGCGATATTCGTACCATCGCACCCTTTCTTACTTTCATAAGCTTTATCATAAAGTTTATAAAACTTTATTAAACCTTTCCATATAACTTGAATTTTCAATGCTCACGTCAACCTTTTCAATATGCCCTTTTTTAATATGCTTTTTGTAATATTTCACCTTTTAATATATGCATTTTGATTTTTTTTATACTTAGGCAAATATGAATTTCTCTCTCCAGGAAATGGCATTTTTTCACCGCGGGCAAACTGGGCGTCCGATGACTGCAAAAATTTGTGCATGGGGCCTAATAAAATATTTAAGAAAATCTATTTTTTCATAATTTTCTCTGCTAACCAAATTCAGGCACCTGCTTTGTAAACTGACCCATCGAGTGAGTTCACCGCAACTAGAATGCATTAAAATAATGTGTCATATGGTCTCCAATTTTGATGAAACTGGAACTGGAGACATTTGAGACCAAATTGACAACTGGGTCACCCTCAGAATCATGAAATTTGAAACTTTTCAGAATGCCAAAATTAGCCTGGTCACAGTCAGGAAATAATTAAATGGCCCATCAAAACTCGTCCTGGAAGCATGAAATTGAGCAGGCGTGTTACCAAGTATACCAAAAAACTTTCTACCAACCAGATTTGCAAGATGATGCCCAAGTCACAAAATTTTAATCACCAAAGTTGGCCTTCAAGGTCGATTGAGCAGCTTGTCGACCAAGCCTTTGTCAACATCTCGAAAGAATATTGGCACAACAAATTTGAAAATTTTGAGGGTGCCACCACCTCCAACCCACAACTTGTAGCATCCACATATTCTAAGAAACCTCCTTTTTCTACCAAGACCAATAAGAAAAGAAGGGCATCTTCATCCTCCTCTAAAGCCAAAAAGAAGTAGAAAGCATCTACCCAACCACCAAGGAGTTCCAACCGCCTAAAGAAAAATGGGATTACAAGAGAAAAAATTCCTCCTTATGGTGCAATTTGACACATATTCAGAGAGGGGATACCTATTTGTTGATAAAGGGTGGTTGAATATGGCACAATCTAGTCAGGTAAAAACAAATATAAAATTAAAGGAAGAGGATTTGTTTACCACAAGGAAACGGCCTCAACCTCCTCACAGTGTAGAAAGCCAAGAATTGTCAACCTCCTTTGATGAAGTCCAAGAAGAGGAGTCATTATTGGATAAAGAGGAGAAAACTAAAGAGAAAATTGATGAGCTACAAGCAGCCTTGAACAAGATTGTAGCATTGGAAAAACAATTGTAGGAATGCCAACAAAAGGAGACTGGATTGAATGAAAGGGTTAAAAAGTTGGAAAATTAGTTGCAAGTTTATCAACAAGGAACAAGATTGGACCAATTGGCTCAATTGGCCATTATAGAAATACATAAGGACTCAGAGTCTGAGCAACAAGATGTTCCTCAGGAAGAGGTTGCACCTCCAACCCTGTTGATTGTTGGCTTGCAACTGTGGGAGAAAATGGAAGAAATAGTTAATTTATAGCAGGGAGAGAATCATAAAAAGGAGATTGAAGAGAAGAATAATAAGATAAGGAGATTGTAATTCAAAATAGATAGGATGGAAGATATGATTGTACAATCAATGAGGTGTAGACCTCCTGCAATGGTTTATACCTTATATTTACAAGAACAATATTTGAGTTTCTAGTTCAGTCAATTGTATAGTGATGTTCCTATCTTTTTACACCTGAATTATTTTTTATAGCATACCAGAGAGCCACCCTAGAGATGCAAAATTAATTATGTGAAATTTATTTACATGAATTGGATATTCCATATGACACTACTTGGAATCCCTTAATTGTTATTGAGGATGTGTAGATAAAATCCCTAGCATCATTCATACAGAATGAGCATAGGAGAGGAATCCTACAACAACAGTATCATGAGAGGGAGAAATCAATTCCACTCAAAATTAGGGCAGAAGCCAAGGATCCTAATTAGATAGTAGTGGAATGGATCAACTTCATCCAACAACCTGGGGTGGAAGCAAAACTCCATGAGCGTAGATCAATGGATTACAAGAAATTCAAGGAATCGGTAGACAACATTAGTAAAGAGGCATTAAAATTTTCAAGAGACGGGTGGAATGAATTAACACAAGAATTAAGAAGAAAAGAACCCCGTTCTATTTTTAATTTCTTGGCATTAATCACCAGGGAAAATAGGTACATCAGGGCAGCTGTTGAGAATGGAATTACCTAGCTTCCTTTGGTATTCCATCCTCCTCTTCTGCTATATCCCATTCCACATTGGTAGGGATAGAAAGCATCTCAAGAAGCAACAAAGCAGGCCAGGTGGGAGAGGTTAGCTGAACCAAAAGGTTTTTATCTTAAGCAGGAGCAAGGAGTCATGGAGCCAATGGTTTACAAGGAGACTGCACTACAGTATAATCAGAGGCCTTGAGTTGCTTGAGGACAAGCAATAAATTAAGTTGGGGGTGATGATGAGAATTTAATTTGTCCTAATTTCCCTATTTTGGTTTATACTTCTCAAAGACATTTCCAAACATTCTCCATGCTTTATGATTATCCTTTAAGATGTGAAAGCATTAAGAATGGTATATAATATGTTGATGGATGATTATATGTGTGTTAATAATTATTTATAGAATATGATAGTAATTTATGTTAATTATGGTAGTTTATGATGTGTAAATATTGTATGGAGAAACTAACCTCTATGCAGCAAGGAAGCAGTTACCCGTAGCAAAGGCCATCTGCCAACCTACAACAAAGGAGGTGTTTATCTACAGTTGAGAACACAACATCCCACAACCAAAGGAGAGAGAACTCGAACTAAGTGGGCATGGTTTAACCATAACTCATTCCACTCCTCGACAGTTTTATCATTGTCAGTTAAGATAGTTACAAAGACTAAGAGGAATTTAGATCGTGGTTCGTGATTAATCCAATGATGCTTTGTTCTGTGTGTTATATTTATTTCTACCCTACTTATAGTGAATAAGAAGAATCAAAGTAGGACTGTGATATCTGGATTATCTTTGTAATATTTAGTTTCCCACTTCTGTTTTGCTTAGACTAGGAATAAGTCCTCTTCCTATGTTTGTGGGAAGAGTCGACATGTGTAGGATAGAAGTTGTTTAGAATTTCAAACAATTAGGAGATTTGAATCATGTCTATATATGATAGATTATGTATATAACAGAGATCTAGAGAGAAAGAGAGAATTTTATTATCAACACTTTTTGTTGTTAATTTTGTATTACAACTTCCAGAAATCAATAAAGGATAATAGATTTAGTCAATGAGTAATTGATACAATTAAAGATCTGATTTAGATTCTATGAGGTTACAGTCACTCAAGCAAAGGCCACTTGAGGTAACTGTAGTTCTCTTATTAGTTTATAGCTTATTAATTGTCATGTCTGTTGAATTAGATAATAAAGGTAATTACTAACTTAATATCTAGATTGTTTTCCACTATGGTTAGTTATTTCATAAATAGTTACCTTGGATAGTTGAACAAGTTTGTGTTTACACCTTTAATGAATAAGTGTTTGTTATTCTTTAACAAAACTACCTACCCATAGCAATTGTTCGTCATTAGAGTTTACAAAATAGAATTTGTTTTCTTTCATGTAGTTTGTTTTTATGCACAACCTCTAGGATAAACTTAGAGATCCTTGATTGTACATACAATACAGGTGCCATCCAAGAAGAATATGATTCCCTAGTTTGACATATTTAAATGTAATGTATTATAACCATTAGGTTGCTTGATAAAGGATCTATTGGTCCATTGAGTTGAGTGCATGCCCCTTCTGCATCAATTTATTGGTTAATAATGGAGTTAGACACATGGAAAATCAGATTATGCTCATAAATCAAGCTTTGGTGCATGTGACCCCTTTGTTCAATCCTATTCCCAATACCTATTGTAGATGGGAATGTGAGATTCAATCAAATGAACAATATCAAAACCCAAATACCAACAGAATAATGAAAACAAGAAAGATAGAAGGAAATGAAGCAAATGAATAACAATGCAAACCTTCCCTGTTTCAAAGCTTCTGTTGTTTGCCTATTACAACCGTCCTTTGCTGATGAAGTAGGCCCTCAATGAGTGCACTCTCTTAGTTGTGTTGTAGGATGTCGATGGTAAATGGCTACATGGATAGGTATTTCTATGAAGTAGAGCTTCAAAGCAAGAGGGTGATCTCAAGCAAATAGTATTGGGATGCCAAAGGTGTGTGAGTAGAATCCTGCAGAGTAACAATGCAAATAATCTGGATGATTAGAATGGAGGGATGAAGCTTCTTTTATAGACTTGGAAGAATGAGGATCAACGGTTGAGAGAAGATATGAAGATCAATGGCTAGGAATAAAAGTGAATCTTTTATTCACAGTGGATTATGACATTTGAATTAAAAATTCAGAGTGGGGGACAATGGGTTATGACAGTTGAATTAAAAATTCAGAGTGGGGGACAATGGGTTATGACAGTTGAATTAAAAATTCAGAGTGGGGGACAATGGGTTATGACAGTTGAATTAAAAATTCAGAGTGGAGGATAATGGGGAACATTGAATTAAAAATTCAATTTGTGGAGGATAATTGATTTAAAGATTTATTTTAGAAAATGGAGGATATTAGCTAATTAAATATTAAGAATATTTAATTATATGTGCAACATGGTGAGGTGGAAGAGATGAGGTGGATTGATGAGGTGGATTTTGGTCTTTAGAGCTTTAGAAGAATTTAGGGAATTTAATTAAATAAAATGATTTTATTTAATTGTAGGATAGTGAATCGATTAAATAAATTTAGAATATTTATTTAATTAATAGAAGAATGGAATAAATATTTAGAATATTTATTTAGGATCAATCGTGTCATTTTTAGGCGTATATGTTTTGCCCCTCTTTGATGCAATGTTGTTTACAGCGTTGTTTCAAAGAAATCGATAGTCTGACAGTGATACATGCCCCAGTTTACCCCTGGTACAAGTTTAATGACGATAGGATGCCCCCTCAGGAGATTGGATGGGAAGAAGGTAGGAGCCGTGAGATGGACAATCTCACGAAGACGAAGGGAAGCTAGGTTAGAATGAAGAAAGCGGTTGAAGAAAGAGTCGAATGATATGTGATGCAAGATGGAATGATGACACACACAAGCAAGCAAGCAAGTATGCACAAATGACACAAGAACAAACAAGGTATTGCCCCTGTTAAGCGGTAAACCAACGATATACAACAATGTTGTCATGGCAGGGAACGATGTATCCCTAGACCAATACGGCAGGCGTGTTGTCATTGCGGGGAATGATAGATCCCTAGAGAAACATGAAGTATAGTGTCTGGTTTCAGGAAATGAAGCATGTCATGTAAGACACATGTATTGGTATGATTTCGACAATGTGACATCCTATATAAGACAATTGATTGATTAACTGATCGAGTTGGTTTACGACCATACAAGGATCAAGACCACTGATTGTGATTGGATCATTTGTGCAAGATTGACTTGACTTGATTGGTATGGATTAAGGATGGACCTTGTATTTGGATCATTGTTCAGACTGACTGGACAAGGATGAAAGATATGATGATAGATAGAAATCTGATTGATAGAAGAAAGACTCGATAGAAGGACTCACAAGCTTTTATTTGTATTGATACTCTACATTGGTGGATCTTTATTGCATGGGGTATGGTATGGATGTATAAATGGATATAGGATGGATGCTTTGCTATTGGAGTGCTTTATTTCATTATTGGGTGATTTATTTTTGGTACTTTTTCTAAAATGTTGTAAGTGAATACAAGCATCGAGGTATAATTGAACCAAGATGACCTGAGTATTGCTTCCATGGAATTTGCTTTAGCAAGCTAATACAAGCATCTAGTCAAAATTGAATCTAGATGACCTGAGTACTTCTTGCGTTTCAACAAACAAGGATTGCCCCCGTTCATGTTAGACCTTTAGTGTCCTCGATGATCTTTTGCCGATCATGTCCTTAGACAAGGTGTTACATTACTAAAGCGTAAACCACAGATAGCAACCAAATAAAATGATCATGCCTTCACCATAGCATCTCTAGATTTTGGCATCCTTGAGTAGCATAGGAGGACATGATAACAAAAATCAAGACTCTGTAACTTAACCATGATTTCAATCCACAAAACATTCTTGCATTTAGATGTGTTCATTTCCTGCAGTAATTTGAGTAAAATCATTTAGAAGGCCTCGGGTACTTTGCCTTGCGTTTGAATAGGTTAAGCTACGTAAAGTCAGGGTTCTTGCTTGGAGCTTGGGTTCTACTTGCACCTGCTTGCTTGGTGAGAGGAGATTCTTGCAATCTTTATTGGTGAGATGGACCCTAAGGGACTGACCTAGTGCCTCGGGGGTGCATTGCTAAATGCCCTTGCCTACGTGACGACGCAAAGGCAACGTAGTTCAGGGTAAACCCTAACGGACCTAAGACCTAGGCGAGAGAGAGTGGAGGTGGACTCAGCTGGATAGACTGACAAGATATGGAACGAATGGGACAATGGAAAGCCTCGGGGGCGCATTGGACTAATGGCCTTGCCTACATGACGACGCAAAGGCAACGTAGTTCATGGACTCAGACCATGGAAATGGACGAGAGACACTATGTTAGGCTCACATTGAAGAGACGGTATGGGACAAAACCTTGGTTGACAAGGCCACAAAGAGGGAGAGTTATCAAGCCATGATAGGTAACTGCCAGGTGTTTATTATGGGATAGATATGGGTTAAATGAGATGTGAGTGAAGAAAGACTCGACTCAAAGTGAATGGATTCTCAGAGATGGAAAAGGTGGTTTATCACAAGTAACGCCTGTTTACCAGGTTTTCATCACTTGTTTTTATTTGCACAAGAAGCTAGAAAGTAAACATGACGCCTGTTTGTCAGGTGTTTATCATGATACCTATCCAAGGCACCTGTTTGCCAGGTTTTCACTAAAGGATGATTCTTTTGTATTTTCCTAATTTTTTTGACTTTTTTGCTTTTGTTCCCTTTTTTTATTTTTTTGTTTTTTTCTAATTTTTTGACTTTTTTGCTTTTGCCCCCCTTGCACTGGGATTCTCCTAGGTATAAAACCGGCGAAGGTGCATGCTGTTGATTGGATCATCGAACAACTCACCCTCTAATGTGGCCAACTAATATGCCCCCGATCTGTAAGCAGCTACAATCGCATAGGGCCCAAGCCAGTTAGGCTCGAACTTTCCTTTCTTTTCCCTATCCTGTTGATTGCGGGGATTTTCTTTAAGGACTAGATCTCCAACTTTGAAGATTCTTGGGCGAACTCTGTGGTTATAGCTTCTTGACATCATTTGTTGATATGCTTTGAGATGGTCAAAGGCTTTCTGTCTCCTTTCCTCCAGTAACTCTAGTTCTTGTAATCTGGAGACTCTGTATTCTTTGTCTGATATAAGACCTTTCAATGACACCATGAGAGAGGGTAGTTCGACCTCAATGGGAAGGATGGCTTCTGAACCATAGACAAGGGCGTAGGGTGTAGCACCTATGGGAGTGCGTATACTGGTTCTGTAGGCCCACAGAGCGGGGTTGAGTTGGATGTGCCAATCACGGCCAGCATCATTGATGGTTTTCTTTAGGATTTTTAGAATAGTTTTATTCGATGCCTCAGCTTGGCCATTACCTTGGGGGTAGTATGGAGAGGAGAAATGATGTTGGATTTTGAAACACTCACAGAGTTCCTGGACATCCTAATTTTTGAACGGTCTTCCATTATCCGTTATGATGGATGAAGGAATGTCATATCTGCAGATAATGTAATTCAGAATGAAAGAGGAAATTTGTTTGCCTGTGACGGTGGTTAGGGGAATGCCCTCAATCCACTTTGTGAAATACTCAGTGGCGGTTATGATGAATTTGTGGCCGTTGGAAGAGGGTGGATGAATCTTTCCCACGAGGTCAAGTCCCCACTGGCAAAAGGGCCAGGGTGTCGTTAAAGGTCTCAACTCTTGAGCAGGTGCATGAATCAGGTTCCCATGTATTTGGCACTGCTTGCACTTCTTGACAAACTAATATGAATCCATTTCCATGTTCGGCCAGTAATAACCCAGGCGCATGAGTTTCTTGGCCAAGGAAGGACTACTAGAGTGTGTTCCACAAATCCCTTCGTGTACGTCTTGCAAAGCAGTTGTGGATTCTTCTCGTTCTAAACAACGGAGTAAAGTACCATCTAGACCATGTCAGTATAGGGTATCAGCAATAATGGTATAGCGAGAGGTTTGGCGTATAAAGGTCCATCATTGGTTTGAAGATAGGTCAGGTGGGAAGGTGTTGTCCTTGAGGTAAGTATAAATCTTACCATACCAAGGTGAATCAGATCCAACTAAAAGGCATATGGTATGGTTCTCTAGAAGATCATAAGCTGGCTGTCGAATATTTTCTACTAAGAACTCATACCGTGACTCATTCTCTGGAATCTCAAGAAGGGATGCAATGGTTGCCATGGCATCTGCTGCTTTGTTCTCAATTCGAGGTATTTACTCAAAAGAGATGATCACAAAGTATTCCTTAAAGTCATCGACCATTCGCTTGTAAGGGATAAGCTTTTCATCTTTGGTTTGGTAATCATCATTGACTTGATTTATCACTAGTTGAGAATCACCATAGACATGTAGCTCTCTGATTTTCCATTCGGTTGCCATCTTGATACCAATGACCAGGGCCTCATATTCAGCTATGTTGTTGGTGCATGGGAATAGAAAACGGTAAGACTTCGGAATAGTGTCACCATGAGGAGTTACAAACAAGATTCCTACCCCCAATCCATGGTTTGTGTAGGACCCATCAAAGTAGAGCTTCCAGGAATGTGTTGAGATGTTGAATAAGGATTCATCTGGAAAGTCAAATTGCATTGGGGTGGTGTCCTGTAGCGGTGCCTCTACTAACTAATCAGCAATGACTTGCCCTTTGATAGCTTTTCTATCTATATATTCAATGTCCTACTCACTCAGGAGCATTACCCATTTGGCTAGGCGACCTGTGAGAGCTACTTCGCTTAGTAGGTATTTTAGTGGGTCTATTTTTGCAATGAGTTTTACTGGATGTGCGAGCATGTAATGTCAGAGTTTTTGTGAAGCAAAAACTACTGTGAGACATGACCTTTCTACTTGTGAGTATTGCAACTCGTAGCCCACTAAGGTTTGACTGATGTAGTATACAGCTCTTCCCTTGTTCTCGTAATCTTGTTGTGCTAGAAGAGCTCCAAGAGTAGTAGGTGTAGCAGATATGTAGAGAATTAGAGGTTTTCCTTGGATTGCAGGCATGAGAATGGGTGGGTTCATAAGGTACTCCTTTAGCCTGTTGAATGCTTCTTCGCATTTCTCATCCCACCTGAATGGAATGTTCTTGTGTAGGAGATAACTGAATGGTTGGCACTTGTCTGCCAGCTGTGATATGAATCTGTGGATGGCCTGTAGCTTGCCCTGTAGTGATCTCAACTGAGTTAGAGTTTTGGGCGGTGGCATGTCCATTATAGCTCTGACCTTGGGAGGGTCTACCTCTATTCCGTTTGCCGACACAATGAAGCCTAGAAGCTTGCCTGAAGTTACCCCAAACACACATTTCTTTGGGTTCAACTTGACTTTGAATTGGTCTAATCTCTGAAAGACTTTTTCTAACACATCCAGGTGTGATTCTCTTGTGAGTGACTTTGCTAGGATGTCATCGACATAGTCCTCCATTGTTATGTGGCTCCTGCATTTTTTAGGCCAAATGGCATGACGTTCCAACAAAAAGTGCCCCATGGACAAGTGAAAGCTATCTTGTGTTGGTCTTTTGGTGCTATCCTGATCTGATTATACCCTGAGAAACCGTCCATGAGAGATAACATGGTATGCCCTACTGTCAAGTCGACTATGATATCTATATTTGGCAATGGAAAATCATCCTTGTGGCAAGCTTTGTTTAGGTCTCTAAAATCATTACATAGTTAGACTCGGCCATCAGGTTTTGATACTGGCACGATGTTGGATATCCACTCCGGGTAGTCTATAGCTCTGATGAACCCTACATCCAGTAATTTCTTGAGTTCTTCTTTGACCAATAGCACTATGTGTGGATGCATCTTTCTAAGCTTTTGTTTCACGGGTTTTACTCCTAGGTCTAGTGGAAGATGGTGTAGGATCAAGTTTGGGTCTAGACCTGGCATGTCTGCATATGACCAAGCGAAGCTGCCCCTCTTTTTCTTGAAGAATGGTACAAACCTGGTTTTTTCTGATGGAGTATGAGATTTAGCAAAATGAATGATCTTAGGCTGTTCCTCTGTACCAATGTTGATTGGCTCTGTAGGTTCCACAACAGTCTGAGACTTCTCCTGATGCATGTCATCGGGGAGAGCGTCAAACCTTCCATCATCAGGTGCCACAGTTGGGTTTTCACCTTCAGATGCATCTTTTCTTTTTACTATTTTGGGATTTGACACTGCCGCAGAGCGGTTTCCACTGTCAGATCCAGTTTTTATCTTGACATTTTTGTGACTGGAAGGCTTGGCACTCTCCCCGAAGTAAGCCACGGTATTAAGTTCAATAGAAAAACTAGCTTTATGATCTCCCTTGGGTAGGTGGTCCCTAAGTTCCATGTAGTCAATGTAAGCATCATCGTTTTGGAATATGTCTAGTTGGGGCGTTCCTCGCAGATCCCAGTCAATAAGCTCAGGATGCACAAGGGGGAGGCAGTAGGATGATGGACCTAATTCATTGATGGTATGAATGGAAAAGTTGGGAGCATTGGTGGGGATTGTGGTCGGGATGGTACTTTCTTCCAAGTTGTTTATTGCGATGGAATTTGAACCTTCCTCGAAAGGCATAATCTCATAGATGGGCACATCAGACTCTAGTGGTCTATTCTGTTGCGTTTGTCCCTCATGGTGGGCGTTAAAAGTTTGGATGATATTGACCTCTTTGTCATCATAGGAATGCTCTGTTAGCTCATCCCACTCATATTCATTGGAATCTGTGTCACTATGTTCTTGGAGTGTTTGGATCATTTCTACAAGACAAGCATTTTCCTTGGCTTTACCTTTGCTTTTGTATCCTAGGCCAATTGTGTTTCTAGCCGATGAGGATGAAGAAGGTTGAATAGGTTCAATGATTCCTTCTTTTCTGAGGCCGATGGGGCCTTGTCCTTCATATCCCATCTTGTGCAGAATAGTCTCACCTCGCCCATAGAGTTCTGTTGGGAGTCTAGGCAGATCTTGGGGTGTGTTTTCTTCTTCAGCATAAAGCCATTGCAGGAGATCTTGCTCCTCTGTTTCATCAGACAAGGTCCCCCATTTTACAAAGGGAGTTGCAGGAGCTACAAGAGGAGTAGAAGGCTTTGGAAAATGTCTGGGTTGGCCAAAAGATCTAGGAGACAAAGGTAGCTTGGCAAGATTGAGACTGTGCTCAATTGAGTATTCTCCCACCCCGGTTTCTTTTATGGTAATCTTTTGCTCTTTTGGTTTTGAGGAGGAAGCTTCAGCGGTATGGTCCTGTCGCGAGGTAGTAGGGGACATGTATGCTCTGTTGTTGGGTATGACACATTCAAGTTTTGTACGGAAAGAATTGCAGTGATGGTAGGGGTCAGGGTCGCCTTGAATGGTGACTTGCTTGCCATTGTGCGGGAACTTAATGCATTGATGATAGGTTGAGGGGACAGCCTTCATGGCGTGAATCCATGGTCTCCCTAGTAGGATATTGTAAGCGAGTTCCCGATCAAGGACTTGAACACCACATCTTTTATTACTGGTCCCACTTGAATGGGTAGGACAACTGTTCCCTTTGTGGTCCTTTCTTCCTCGTCGTATGCTTTGATAGTAATTTTCCTCCTTGGATCAACTGCCTGTTCGAAGAACCCCAGTGCAAGGACTAGCTTTAATGTGCAAATATTTAAACTAGCACCCCCATCAATGAGAACTCTCTTGATGCAGTGCTTGTGTATGAATGCGACAATGTGCAGGGGGTGTTATGAGGTTGGGATACAGAGAGGTCATCTTGTTCAGTGAATGATATGGAGTTAGGGGATGTCAGATTGCCTACCATGGTCTGGAACTTTTATTGGGCCAGATTAGTGGGGACAATGGTTTCCACTAAGGCTTTCTCAAGAATCTCCTTATGAGAAGGAGATAGACGCAATAGCTCCAATATAGAAATGTGAGCCAGAGTTTTCTGTAACTGGTCGATGACATTGTACTGATAGAAATTTGATGGAGATGGTGACGACCTTGGAGGGGCGGTATTGAGCGTGACTTTACCACTGCAGGTAATTATGCTACAACCAGTTCTGTTAGGTCCTAGTTGTTGGTTGGGTGAGATGACATTGACTTGTGGAATTTTCTCAAAAATGCAGTTTATGGTGTAGTCAAATGGCACACTTGCATAGTTGGCATTGCTAGTCCCGCTGTTCTGATTTTGCCGGTTGCGATTGTTGTTGTTGTCGTTACTGTTGTTGTGGCCATTGTTATTGTAACTGTTATTGTTGTTGTGGCTGTTGTTGTTGTGGCCATTGTTGTTGTTGTTGTTATATGGCCTGTTGTGATTCAGAAGTGGATCCCTGTAGGTCACATGAGATTCATTGGAGGTATGTTGTTGTGTCCCTCCCTGATTTTGATCTAGTATATCTTGTATGATATTTTTGAGGCGGATGCAATTGTTAGTTGTATGCCCCCTTCCTCGATGATATTCACAATAGTCTATGTCCTTCCAGTAGGGAGGTTTGACTATAGGCTCGTAATCACTCGTTGGCAGTAGAGAAATTTCGTTGTTAGCCAACAACTTCCTTAGTGCAGACTCTTGGGACTCGCCTAATGGTGTGAATTTTCTCCTTGGATTTGAACTGAACCAAGGTCTGGGCTCCCTTGAGGTTTGTTGAGTGTACTATTGTTTGTTTCTCCCTTGAGAGTGAAAATGGGTTGTTGCTTGGGAGTTGTTGCCTTGGCATCCACTACCCCATCATTAACCACATTCTTGTTCTTGGTCCAAAACTTTGACCTATCCATTGTGTAATTGGAAGTAGGTGTGTCTTTGTATAGCTTGATAGTTCCTTTAGTGATCATAGCCTTTTCGATGAATAAGCCCATTTCAATGACCTTTGTGAATGATGTAGGGCATTGTATCTGTATTTGATAGCTAAGATCAGTGTTTAGGTTGTGGACAAACATCTCTAATAGCTGCTTCTCAGGCATATCATAAGAACATTTACTAGCTAGTTGTCTCCATTGTTGTAAGAAGGTGGTGAATGACTCACCACTCTTTTGTTTGCTGCATAGATCTAGCATAGATACCTCGTGTTCGATGTTGTAGGAGAAGTGTGTTATAAATTTATTGACAAGTTCATCAAAAGTTCTGATTCTGGGTGGGAGACGCGAGAACCACTCCATAGCTTGACCACCTAAAGATCTTGGGAATAGTCTCATTAAATAGGTCTCGTTGTGAGCTACTTCTAAGCATGCTGCATTGAATTCCCAGATATGATCTCTAGGGTCCCCCTTCCCTTTATATTTATCAAACTTTGGCACCTCGAACCTGTAGGGGAATGGTCTCATGTCCAGATGTTTGTCAAAAGGATAAGGAGCTATGTCTTCCAAGGAGTAGTTCTTGGTACTTGTTCCTGTCTTAAGATCTAATATTTGTTGTGTGATGTTCTCGAGTTGTCTTCGCATTTCTTCCATAGGAGCATTTTGATCCATGGGTTTCTTTCCTCTATCATTTGCATGTGGGACTGTGTCATTTGTACTCCTCTCGTGATTATTGTCTACAATTTCCATGATTGTATTTATATCAAAGTCTGCGGGGAGTTTGATTCCAAGGCTAGCAAGATATGGAAATACTTATGAGGGTCTTCTTGGAGCACCTTCTCTATTAGGCATTGGAATTTTCTATCTTGGATGTGTGCTTCATATTCTTCATGAGAAATTTCTTCATCACCCTCCTGAGTTGGAAAGATGTGATTGGACGGGCCAACCATTTCTATTTGCTTTTTGTACTAGGATCGAGTAAAGACCATGCAAGGTGATGTGGGATGGAGTGGACTAGGATTAGAAATTATGGCAAGGTGCCGACTGAGACTGTTGTGAATGGGATACCTAGGGCAGGATTTGGACAAAGGATTTTCTCGCTCAAAGGCTTCAAGTAAGACGGTTGACACACAACGTTAGCCACTAGTAAGGGTAGCCGGTACCTGTCTTACTGTGTAGGGACTAGTCGTTTCAACAAGACTACTAGCAAAGGTATTGTGACCTACTAGGCTTACGTGAATTCACTAATGATACGAAAAAAGGACCTATGTCGAACCGATATGGAATAGATTGACTTACACTTTGACAGGAGGTGAATGGGTGATTGACGGGAGGGGGGGTGAAACAGATGAAGACAGTTGCAAGGTTGAATCTGATCTTAGAAAGTGAAGCTAGGTTGAAATGGGTGCTCCAAATAGGTGTTTTTTTGTGTTTTTTTTTGTTTTTTGTTTTTTGTTTTTTTTTTTATTATTTTTATTTTTTGTGTTTTTTTTTTGGGAATGGGTAGAAGAACAGAAACAAAAACTTTTTTAGGAAGGGAAAATTTGGATTTGGGAAAAACTCAGATGGGTAATGGGGGTTTGACTAGGGCTTGGGTACTTTCTGAGGGATAGGGAAACAGAAAAATTAGGATTTCAGAAGCGGGGTGAAAGAATGAGAAAATCTATCGAAGAAGGACAAGGGAGCAGAAATGGGAAATGAACACTGTGGCCAAATTTGAAGTTGTTTGGGTGAAAATCAAAGAAGTTATGACAAACCCTAAAAACAGACAAATTTGGGATTTTGGGCTTCGATAAGGGGAATTTGGGATATGGTCCTCAAGGAAGGAAATATGCAGAATGGAATTTCAGGGGTTTAGGTGAATTTTCAGAAGAAATGGAGTAAAAACAAGGAAGATATGGCGAAAAAATAGAATTTTTTTTACTCCTGCAATGATTTATGCCTTATATTTACAAGAACAATATTTGAGTTTCTAGTTCAGTCAATTGTATAGTGATGTTCCTATCTTTTTACACCTGAATTATTTTTTATAGCATACCAGAGAGCCACCCTAGAGATGCAAAATTAATTATGTGAAATTTATTTACATGAATTGGATATTCCATATGACACTACTTGGAATCCCTTAATTGTTATTGAGGATGTGTAGATAAAATCCCTAGCATCATTCATACAGAATGAGCATAGGAGAGGAATCCTACAACAACAGTATCATGAGAGGGAGAAATCAATTCCACTCAAAATTAGGGCAGAGGCCAAGGATCCTAATTAGATAGTAGTGGAATGGATCAACTTGATCTAACAACCTGGGGTGGTAGCAAAACTCCTTGAGCGTAGATCAACGGATTACAAGAAATTCAAGGAATCGGTAGACAACATTAGTAAAGAGGCATTAAAATTTTCAAGAGACGAGTGAAATGAATTAACACAAGAATTAAGAAGAAAAGAACCCCGTTCTATTTTTAATTTCTTGGCATCAATCACCAGGGAAAATAGGTACATTAGGGCAGCTGTTGAGAATGGAATTACCTAGCTTCCTTTGGTATTCCATCCTCCTCTTCTGCTATATCCCATTCCACATTGGTAGGGATAGAAAGCATCTCAAGAAGGAGCAAAGCAGGCCAGGTGGGAGAGGTTAGCTGAACCAAAAGGTTTTTATCTTAAGCAGGAGCAAGGAGTCATGGAGCCAATGGATTACAAGGAGACTGCACTACAGTATAATCAGAGGCCTTGAGTTGCTTGAGGACAAGCAATAAATTAAGTTGGGGGTGATGATGAGAATTTAATTTGTCCTAATTTCCCTATTTTGGTTTATACTTCTCAAAGACATTTCCAAACATTCTCCATGCTTTATGATTATCCTTTAAGATGTGAAAGCATTAAGAATGGTATATAATATGTTGATGGATGATTATATGTGTGTTAATAATTATTTATAGAATATGATAGTAATTTATGTTAATTATGGTAGTTTATGATGTGTAAATATTGTATGGAGAAACTAACCTCTATGCAGCAAGGAAGCAGTTACCCGTAGCAAAGGCCATCTGCCAACCTACAACAAAGGAGGTGTTTATCTACAGTTGAGAACACAACATCCCACAACCAAAGGAGAGAGAACTCGAACTAAGTGGGCATGGTTTAACCATAACTCATTCCACTCCTCGACAGTTTTATCATTGTCAGTTAAGATAGTTACAAAGACTAAGAGGAATTTAGATCGTGGTTCGTGATTAATCCAATGATGCTTTGTTCTATGTGTTATCATTTATTTCTACTCTACTTATAGTGAATAAGAAGAATCAAAGTAGGACTGTGATATCTAGATTATCTTTGTAATATTTAGTTTCCCACTTCTGTTTTGCTTAGACTAGGAATAAGTCCTCTTCCTATGTTTGTGGGAAGAGTTGACATGTGTAGGACAGAAGTTGTTTAGAATTTCAAACAATTAGGAGATTTGAATCATGTCTATATATGATAGATTATGTATATAACAGAGATCTAGAGAGAAAGAGAGAGAATTTTGTTATGAACACTTTTTGTTGTTAATTTTGTATTACAACTTCCAGAAATCAATAAAGGATAATAGATTTAGTCAATGAGTAATTGATACAGTTAAAGATCTGATTTAGATTCTATGAGGTTACAGTCACTCAAGCAAAGGCCACTTGAGGTAACTGTAGTTCTCTTATTAGTTTATGGCTTATTAATTGTCATGTCTGTTGAATTAGATAATAAAGGTAATTACTAACTTAATATCTAGATTGTTTTCCACTATGGTTAGTTATTTCATAAATAGTTACCTTGGATAGTTGAACATGTTTGTGTTTACAGCTTTATTGAATAAGTGTTTGTTATTCTTTAACAAAACTACCTACCCATAGCAATTGTTCGTCATTAGAGTTTACAAAATAGAATTTGTTTTCTTTCATGTAGTTTGTTTTTATGCACAACCTCTAGGATAAACTTAGAGATCCTTGGTTGTACATACAATACAGGTGCCATCCAAGAAGAATATGATTCCCTAGTTTGACATATTTAAATGTAATGTATTATAACCATTAGGTTGCTTGATAAAGGATCTATTGGTCCATTGAGTTGAGTGCATGCCCCTTCTGCATCAATTTATTGGTTAATAATGGAGTTAGACACATGGAAAATTAGATTATGCTCATAAATCAAGCTTTGGTGCATGTGACCCCTTTGTTCAATCCTATTCCCAATACCTATTGTAGATGGGAATGTGAGATTCAATCAAATGAACAATATCAAAACCCAAATACCAACAGAATAATGAAAACAAGAAAGATAGAAGGAAATGAAGCAAATGAATAACAATGCAAACCTTCCCTGTTTCAAAGCTTCTGTTGTTTGCCTATTACAACCGTCCTTTGCTGATGAAGTAGGCCCTCAGTGAGTGCACTCTCTTAGTTGTGTTGTAGGATGTCGATGGTAAATGGCTACATGGATAGGTATTGCTATGAAGTAGAGCTTCAAAGCAAGAGGGTGATCTCAAGCAAATAGTATTGGGATGCCAAAGGTGTGTGAGTAGAATCCTGCAGAGTAACAATGCAAATAATCTGGATGATTAGAATGGAGGGATGAAGCTTCTTTTATAGACTTGGAAGAATGAGGATCAACGGTTGAGAGAAGATATGAAGATCAATGGCTAGGAATAAAAGTGAATCTTTTATTCACAGTGGATTATAACATTTGAATTAAAAATTCAGAGTCGGGGACAATGGGTTATGACAGTTGAATTAAAAATTCAGAGTGGGGGACAATAGGTTATGACAGTTGAATTAAAAATTTAGAGTGGGGAACAATGGGTTATGACAGTTGAATTAAAAATTCAGAGTGGAGGATAATGGGGAACATTGAATTAAAAATTCAATTTGTGGAGGATAATTGATTTAAAGATTTATTTTGGAAAATGGAGGATATTAGATAATTAAATATTAAGAATATTTAATTATATGTGCAACATGGTGAGTTGGAAGAGATGAGGTGGATTGATGAGGTGGATTGGTGAGGTGGATTTTGGTCTTTAGAGCTTTAGAAGAATTTAGGGAATTTAATTAAATAAAATGATTTTATTTAATTATAGGATAGTGAATCGATTAAATAAATTTAGAATATTTATTTAATTGATAGAAGAATGGAATAAATATTTAGAATATTTATTTAGGATGAATCATGTCATTTTTAGGCGTATACACCTATCATTCAAATCAACAAATGAGAATGATGCCTATGGGTCAAATATGACAAGTGAGCAATCAGTAACAAATATCTACTTGTTATGCTATTGTGGTCCCCAACAATCCATACAACACTATATTTAATCCCAAAAATCAACAATTTAATCTTGCCTACTTCAACATCTCCACTATAGGCAATAACATAAGCAATCCCAATTTATCAATGGGTAATCCACAAGAGGGATCATCCTTTGTCAAAAATAGTGTAGTGGCTAACAACATATACAACTCAACCACCCACATGAATAACAATATGACAACCAACAACACCCACAACTCAACTAAACAAATAAATAGTTAGTCAGTTGGTCCTTCCTTTTTCAATAAATCTACATTCACAACTAATGCTCAAGGATAAGGCCATCTCTAAACACCATCATGGGGAAACAAGGGAAACCTCATGCAACAAATAGTAACGTTGAACTTGAAATTTTGATAAAGAATCTAACTATTAATGAGATGATTATGCTTCACCAACAAATACTTCAAAATCAATCAACAAATAGTAGTGGTTAAGGGATGAGTGCAAGATCATGATGGGCCAAACACTACCCCTAAGTGGCAATGTAAATCTGAAAAACAAACTTAAGTAACTTCATGTCAAAAATTGAATGAGTTATCTACACAATCTAGAAATAAGGTAGTAGTAAAAGTTGTAATAAATTGAATGTAGTTTATGGGCTACTACCTTTTTTTGAAAATTTTAAAAATAGTTTGGTGAAAATTGGATATTTCAATGAAGCGCTACTAAAATTTTTAGAAAAACGTAAAAAGTATGTGTCATTCCAACTAACCTAAGCATGAGAAAAATATAATATTTTTCCTCCATGATTTGGATTTAAGTAAAGGACACATGATCAGATGTGATACATATTTTTTTGAATTTTTTAAGTAAATAAATAATTATTTATGAAATTTTTACTCTGACTTTTTTAAACTATTAAAAATTTATTTTCCTGCCAACCTAACTTGGTCAATAATATATGAAAATCAAAAAATTTAAATTGTAATATGTACCCAATAAATCCTAGAATGTGATGTATCTTTTGGATTTAAAAAAGGATTAATATGTTGAAAGTTATGGATGTTTTTCAATATGTATATCTATCAAGAAATCAGACATAACATATGTAGAAAATTAATAATAATTACCTATTAAAATTATTATGATGCATATTTTATGTTTTTAGAATCTTAATATCTTCCTCTATAAACCTTTTTCATTTTATTAAATTTAGTTACAAAAAAGTCTGTCAGCTTCAAGGATGAAATTATGGAAAATTTCAGGATAACACTAAATGGGTGGTTTTGCAAGTTTCTTTGGCAATTTTTGGGACTCTCACTTGCCTAAATATGAGGTAATCTCAAGGCATTTTTGGAGGGAATCCATATTTGAGCTATAAATATTAACACCCCTTCCATCCAAATCTAAATATTAGTCTAAATGTTAGCACTTTTTTAGCCCGCAAGTTTTTTCTCCATTGTCATTGTTTGGCCCATCATGATCTCGCACTCACCCCAAGGTAGGAGTTTCAATCTACAAAGGTAAAATAAAATATGGAACACTTAACCAAACAATGGTGATGTACCTACCCTAATGGATAAATTAAACAAGATTAACACTAATCAGGTAAATATTGTCAATCTCACAGATTTAGCACTACCAAATTGGTGTAGGATTCATGACACTGCTAAGCATGAGGAGTTAGATTGTCCCAAGTTTTCTACTACACTTAAAGTGGTCAAAAAAGAGATTAACAACATGGAGTTTGTGAAAAGTATAGAAATTTAACAAACACCAAGTTCTATAACTTAGGAACTGCTTTAGTTTTCCAATTGTTTAAATTTTCTTGTATCAGGAAGAAAATAAAATTGATGACACTCTAGAATAAATCAATGCAACTAAACAAGTGTCAAGGGGGGAGTTCCTATTTCTCGAGAAGCAATCTAGAAAATCTATTTACTACATCAACTCCCTAAATAACTCCCAATTTCCCCTTGACCCTAATCCAAGTAATAATCCATATCCACCTAAGGGGTTGGGAGGATCTGCTTCATTAAAAAACACTCTAAATCTTTTAGGAGAAGAGAAGTCATTTGAACTAGGCAAGTCTAGTTACAGTTTAATTGAATATCTAAAAATAACTAAGGCCAACATGTCTATGTATATTACAATTTATCTTAATGGTCAACATGATCTGCTAGTAAAGACTTTTTCTACCCTGAATTTGAATGATGATAGTAAAGTCATTAATGCTAGTGTCTCCATGTATAAAGAAAAACTTGAAAATCCTCCTTTCTTGCTTACTATCATTTTTTTAGCCAAAAACTTACATAATTGTTTGGTTGATTTAGGTGCATCAAGAAATGTCATGCCCTATTCAATTTGTTGGAAGTCTGGGATGACCTTGATGAAGACCAACAAGAGAGTGGTTCAATTGGATAAAATGCAAGTTAATATGATTAGAAAGCTCAATAATGTCCCTATTCAATTATCTTTAAACCCCAAAATTCAATAGACCATTGATATACAAGTTTTTGATATACCAAACACAAATGGTATGCTTTTGAGTAGAGATTTGTTAAAAAGTCTTAATGGATACATGGCAATGGATTTTTCTCACATGTGGTTACCTTGGTGTGAAGTGGTTAATTAGCTTCAAATAAAAAGAGAGCTAAGGTTGAAGCATGTTATCACATAGCATAACAAGCCCAATGAGATAACTCATGTGGAATAGGAGTTGGGATTTTATACCCTAGAGGCGAATAGTGAGGCTACAAAGTCAAAACAAGATGTCAATGTGCAAAAGAAGTCAGATGATCAATAGTTTTGGACTTTAAGATTTGACAACTCCAAATCCAAGCAAGGGTGTGGTGTTGGGGTAGAATTGGTAAATCTAAATGGAAAACCATTTTTAGCTGCATGTTGATTACAATTTACTTACTCTTATAATGTAGCTAAATATAAGGCATTGATTCATGGGCTCCAACTAGCCATAAACAAAAGAATCAAGAATTTTATAGTTTTTTGGCAACTCATAATTTATCATTTGACAAATTCAGAATATATGTCTAATGATAATATCACACTACCACATCAGAGTTTAGAATTTGATCAAGGATTCTGATTCTTTCAACATCAAGGTTGTACCAAGAAGAAATAATTATACCATAGATGCCTTGGCTATTTCTGCTAGTATATTGGAACATGTAATTCAACCAAATTGAAGAAATTCTTTATGGAGCTTATGTCCATTCTTTCGATCCCTAACAAGATAAATAATTTCTAGGTCTTTGATGATGATAAACATATATTGGACTTCATCAATAATTCTAATGTGTTTGAAGGCCAAATAATTGATGAAGTGGATAGGGATGATGTAGAATGGGATGATGAAGGGGTGTTGAATTTGAAGACTAATACTCTCCTAAAAGTAATGGCATTGAGAAAACTCTATGACATTGGTAGTCAGGAATATAAATCTAACTTGAAGAGATTGAAGGATTCTTTGGTTGATGCACATCACTTAGGAAATGGGGAAAATAAAAGTAAGTTTTCATTAGCAAGGCATGTACAAATGAGGAAAGAAGGGAAATGCTCAAATTACATACAAATTTCTTTAAAATGGTAGTAGGAGTATATGAATATATAAAAGCTTATAACCCTTCGATCATAACCCACATGATTCCTCTCAAACCAGGGGTAAAGACATTCAGGCATAAACAAAGAGTAGTAAATATGTTATTAGAACCACTAATTTTTAAGGAGGTGCAAAAAATTTTATTTGCTCGTATTATATTCCTAATCAAGCATTCTACCTGAGTCACAAACTTAGTTCTAGTAAGAAAGAAGAATAAAGAAATAAGGCTTTGTGTAGATTTTAGGAATCTGAATAAGGCTTCTGAAAAGGACAACTATCCATTGTACCCTCTCTTGACAAAGTCTTACAAATAGGTAATAGATCTCGGATGATATTGTTCTTAGATGGTTACTTAGGTTACAACCCATTTATTGTGGATCCCCAAGACAAGTCAAAGATCAATTTCACTACACAATGGGGAATGTTTACATACAAAAGGATGTCATTCATCTTGATAAATGCTAGATCAACTTTTCAATGGGCCATGGATATTGCTTTCAAGGACTTGGGAGGGAAATTCATAGTCATTTATATGGATGATTTGACTATGTTTTCAAAGAAATGAGGGGACCATATTGCTGACCTAAGAAAAGTTCTTCAAGATGTCAAGATCATGGAATATCTTTAAATCCTAAGAAGAGTCTCTTTGAGGTAACCGAAGGCAAACTACTTGGCCATGTGATCTCAAAAAAAAGAGGTTTTAATTGATCTCAGAAGGATTGAATCCATTCTAAAAATTCCCCTCCCAAAAAGGAGATGAAATCCTTCTTCAAAAAGATTAACTTTCTGAGGAAGTTTATATCAGGTTTTGCTGAGATTGTTAGACCTATAAATGTTATGTTGAAGAAAGAGGTAAAGATAGAATGGAATTTGAATGCATAAGGGCCTTTAACAAAATCAAATTATCTATTGTTGACACGCTCATACTAATTAGCCTTGATTATAAACAACCTTTCTAAATCTATTCATTTTCTTCCAAACACTTAGTGGTTACAGTACTCACACAAAAAAAAAGATGGGAGTGATCAAATGCCTATCAATTTCATGAGTTCTCCTCTTCATTGTGTAGAATTCAGAAACTTAATGATGGACACACATGATTTTTATTTGGTTAAAGCTATAAGAAAGTTTAGGTATTATATTTGTGAAGTAGAGTGTTTGCAATAGTCCTAGATCTAGCAGTGAAAGACATGCATATACATAGAGTTAAGGGCTAGTAAGAAAATTCAATGAATACCAGACCAATAAAACAAGACTAATAGTTTGTAGATAGTCAATGTGAAAAAATGAGAAATTTTATGGAGGAAATGGACAAATACAAGGAGCAACAATATTTCAATTTTTACAATGGCCAATCCCCATAGTATCACATCATGATAAATAGGGCCACCGATCATATTATCCATTAGAAGTTTGGAAAATAGTGACATGTATCTTAGGCCAAATATAGTAGCATAATAGGAGTATACCAAAAAATTCTAGTTTAAGATACTCATCTCCTACCAACTTTTCTATTTATAGTCCAAGGAAGAGGAGGAAGACCTGCAAGCAAAAGAGGAGTGGGGAGATACTATCCTCAACATAAAATCTATTTAGAAGTGTAATTCAATGAGAGAAAAAATGTAATACGAATGCAATTGTTTATTCATTATAAATTGTAATGTTTGCAAAAGTTTAGACTAGCCACAAACTTGTAAAGGACAATGTGCAACATTTTTGCTTTTATTAAAAACAAAAAATTGCTATTACATACTTTGCAAAAGCTCTTTGTAATACTACAATCTTGTTTTAAGAATAGAGATTACAACAACATTCAATATTATTTTTCTTGTTTTAAATTGGTGTAACTAAATTACATTTATACTTTTAGTTTGTCATGCTAATCTTCTGTAAATACACTACCACTATGGTATCATGCACTATAAAATAATAGAATTCTAAGAGAAAGAACTCATAAAACTTGGCACTTTTAATTGAGAATCTCCTTGTTTCTAGATTTCCACTCTCCTTAAGTTATCCAACTAGATTCTCTAGATCCACCATACATGTTTGCAATTAATAAGTTATAAGTTATGTGTTAGTAGGTTATTTAAGCTATATGTTTTTTAAGAGTCATTGAATACGATCTTGGAGAAATCCGACCATGAAATTTATCCCACGACAATGCATTTTAATATATAGATACTATAAATTGAAATCTAATCTGAAGGTTTACAACAATAGACTTGATGTCTTTCTTTGTCAAGTTTATTATGTTTTGTTTTTTCTATGCCCTTAATTCTATAGTGTGCTTACGGTTGTGAGTAGTCGGCTTGTGGATACCTTAACTCTTAATTAAGTATATAACCATTATTATGGTCACGTATAGGTAATTAGGTCATCCTAGGGTTATATTGAAGTATATAAGTCAACCTGGGTAGTAGCCATGGCATAATTAGTTATATATAAGAGGTAGTGATAAGTTTATTATCATCATATTGTGACTTGTATTCTCATTGGAGATATTTGGAGGTTTGCTCCCTTGAAGTGGCTTGTTATTCTCAATTATTATCAAGTATTTACAAAATATTTCCTATTATATTCTTCTCTTGTGCAATTTATTTCATTATAAGTGGTATTAGAGTATGATCTTGGCACTGTGAAGGCAAGAAATAAGGCAAAAAAAATTCAATTTTGGAGGTCATTTTGGGAAGCGCATATCTCTCTCATTTTGGTGAATCTTTTCAAGATTTTTAGAGGGTTTATTAAGGACATATTGAGGTTGATTCACTCCTTATTTGAGGTCAATTTGAATAGAATTAATTGATTTATTGCAAAATTAGGCTTTCCACCATTTTTTCTCCTAGGGTTGCAATTGAGCGAATGTTTTCCTATTTTTTGGAGGATTGAACAAGGGTGCATTGATATATATATATATATATATATATATATATATATATATATATATATATATATATATATATATATATATATATATAATTAAAAAATTATTTTTTCCCATCATTGTAGAGCCTTTAATAAGAGGCAAAAAGAATGTTGTCACATATAGAAAATCTCCAGCTAATGAGGATGTGGAAAATGAGAAGATCGTTCACAAAGAAATTGAATCTATAATTGAACACATTCAGAAAGAAACCAAAAAGATGAATGGTGAAATCTTATTAATTATGTCAGAGTGAATGCAAGGGTTGGCTAACTCAAGTGATATCAAGAAAATGTTGGAGAAATTTGTTTATGGCCAACATCCTAGAGATCCCAAACATAGGGAGTCATAGAACCTAAATTGGGAGGAAGGGGAGTCCCCTAAGGGGAAGAGTGCTTTAGGGTTTGAATTAGGCTTGAAGATGGATCATCACCTAAATAATTTTATGGCTAGGCACTTCATACCAAAGTTGGATATGTGGAAGTTTGATGGAAAAGATCCTACCAATTGGCTCTGCCAAATGTCAATTCTTTGCTATTCATCATGTTCCTTGTCAATAAAAGGTGGCAATGGCTTCCTTATACTTGGAACTTGACCAATTCATTTGGTATCATTGGCTATGTGAAGGAAAGAAAAAGAAGGGATGTGTTGTCACTTGGTATGTTTTCTAAGAGGAACTCACTACTCATTACAATGACAATCTTGTGGATAGCTACTTCAACCAAATTACCAAATTAAGGTAATCATCTACGGTCATGGATTATATTCATCAATTATAAAATTTGTCTTTAAGATTGGAAAATGTGGCAAAGGATAATTTGTTGGAATTATTCCTTAGGGGCTTATAGGATCACATCAAATATGAGGTACGCATGTTCCATTCAAATTCTATTTCCCAAGCAATGATTATGGCAAGGTAGGTAGAGGAAAAATTTGTGGTTAGTAAAAGGCAAGGTTTTGAAATATAAGAGATAAAATTATGCCTACATAGTCACTTCCTCATCTTACTAGATTGACGCCACCCCAAATTGAAGAGAAGAGAGAAAAAGTGTTATGTTTTAACTATGATAGCAAATACAATAATGGACATAATTGCACTGAAAAGAAATTGTTCTATACTGAAGGATTGAATGAGGAAAAAGAAGAGGAACCAATATTAGAGGGTGACAATGAGTTAGATGAGGAATCATAAGATCCCCAACCAATCATTTCTTATGATGTGCTCTCAAGTTTTACCACCCCACAAACTCTCAAGGTAGTGGGTTTCTTAAAGAAAGAGAGAGTAATAGTGTTTATAAATTTGTGAAGCACTCATAACTTCATCAACAAAAAGTTGGCTACTTGTCTAAATTGTTTTATATATCTTGCTCCAAAATTTTAGGTGATGATTGTAGATGGGGGTACTATTAGTTGTTTAGGGAAATGTCATAGCATTAAATTATCCATGGGAGATTATCATCTTGATGGTCCAATGTTTTCTATCTCCATGGGTGCAACAAATATTGTTTTGGGAGTATAGTGGCTTACTACTTTGGGAATAATAGAGATGAATTTCCAAGAATTATTCATGTGCTTTCACTTAGAGGGAAGGAAAATAGAACTAAGAGGGTTTCATGCAAAGTCTCCATAGATGGTAAGTTCTCACCAAATGCAAAATATTCTTACAAAGGGGGAGGACGGGTTTGTGGCCCAATTGTTTTCATTAGAAGCATATCACTCAAAGGCTTCTACACCACTTGATCTACAAGCAATTATAGATAAGCACTCAGGAGTTTCAGGGGAGATGCCAAAAGGTTTTCCTCCTAAAAGGGATCATGATCATGCCATTCAACTAGTACTAGGGAGCCAACCACCCAACATTAGGCCCTACAGGTATCCATATGTACAAAAAAGTGAGATTGAGAAGATAGTTTAGGAGATGCTAGAGGAAGGTATTATCAAGCATTGTTAGAGTGCTTACTCCTCTCTTGTGGTTATGGTGCACAAGAAGGATGAAACTTGGAGGATGTGTCCTGATTATAGAGAGCTCAATAAGTACACCATAAAAGAATCATTTCCTATTCTAGTAATTAATGATTTGTTAGATGAGCTTAATGGTGTTGTTTATTTTGAAAAACTTGATCTTCATTTTGGTTATCATCAAATTAGAATTAGAGATGAGGACTTACATAAGACAACTTTTAGAACCCATGAGGGCCACTATGAATTTTTAGTAATGAATTTTTGGTCTCATAAATGCACCATTGACATTTCAAAGTTTGATGAACTCTATCTTTAGGCCATTTCTATGGAAATTTATTGTGGTATTTTTTATGACATCTTAATATATAGTAAAAATTGGGAGGAACACTGCAACATGTAAATCAAGTTTTGGACATTCTTGAGCAACATCAGTTGTATGCTAAGCCATCTAAGTCTATGTTTGGAGTCAAAGAAGTGGAGTACCTAGGTCATATTGAATCTCATGAGGGAGTCAAGGTAGACCCTCATAAGATTAGGGATATTATAGACTAAAAAATGCCTAGGACCCTCAAGAACCTAAGGAGTTTCTTAGGGCTTACAGGTTATTATCGCTGATTTGTAAAGAATTATAGTAGCACAGTAGGTCACCTCTCACAACCTTATTGAAGAAGGATTCCTTCCAATGGAATAAGGCAACTACAAGGGAATTTGAGCAACTAAAGGAATCCATGTGCACAAATCTAGTCCTAGCTACCCCAAATTTTTCTAAAACATTCATTGTGTAATGTGATGCTTTGGGTCATGGTATAGGAGTAGTACTCATGTAAGAAGGAAGACCCATAGCATTTGCGAGTTTCCAACTCAAAGGTAAGAACTTGTTGAAGCTAGTTTATGAGAAAGAAATGTTGGCTATCTTACATGTAGTCAAACAATGGAAACCTTATCTAATGGGAAGACACTTTAAGGTAAAGATAGATCGTGATAGTCTCAAATATTTCTTGGAGCAAAGGTTGTCATCTAAAGAACAACAAAAATGGGTCACAAAGATGTCAGGTTATGACTTTGAGATCCTATACAAGAAAGGTAAGGAGAATGTTGTGGTTGATGCTATATCAAGAAGGAATGAACCCACAAAGTGACTATTGTATTCCATTTTCATATTACAAATAGATTGGGTAAATGAGGCAAGAGAAGAGTGGGAGAAGGACTCAGATACTCAAACTCTCATTGATAAACTCTAATAGGATTCAAGTGCACGTTAGACAAATTTGCATAGAAAGGAAATGTTTTATGATACAAGGATAGATTGTGCCTTTAGAGGAATTCAACCCTTAAGTTTAAGGTGTTGGTAGAACTACATGCTTCTCTAATAGGTGGGCACTCTATATTCTTGAAAACTTATCATAGAATCAAGCAAGATTTCTTTTGGGAGGGGCTAAAGGGGATGTTCAAAAATTTATAGCAAAATGCATGGTATGTCAACAAAATAAAGGCAAGACAATTGAAACTCTAGGTCTTTTGTAACCCTTATCTATCCCAAGTTAGTGGTGGGAGGAGGTATCTATGGATTTCATCATAGGTTTGCCTAGATCTGAAGGAAAAAATGTCATCATGGTTATTGTGGATCGTCTCACCAAATATTCACATTTTTTGCTTTGGCACACCCATTGGTAGCAAGCACCGTAGCAATAGCCTTTATGAATACTATTCAGAAACTACACGGGACTCCAAAAGGCCTAGTAAGTGATCGTGATCCTATATTTGCATGTAATTTTTGAATTGAATTATTTTCATTTTGGGCACTCAACTTTCTAATAGCTCATCATATCATCCCCAATCTAATGGACAAATTGAGGTGGTCAACAAATGCTTGGAACCTGGTACTTTCAATGTTTTTCTTGGGATAAACAAGAGAGATGGGTGCAATGCATACCACTATCATAATGGTGGTATAACATTTCCTTTCATACTTTGTCCAAGATGTCTCTATTTTTGGCACCATATGGGTACCAATTGCCATCAATCACCTCTTCATTGAGGGCACAGCCAAAGGTTCAAATAGTTGAATAGTGGGTTAAGAATCCAACATAGTATAAGTGATTGGAAATTCAATTAGTAGCAAAGCAACCTAGAAAAAATTGTATTCCATAAGTTTAACTACATAACTAAAGCTTTCATTACTAGTTGGGATCCTAAACCAATAAAAATAAGTGGTTTTACATTTGTTATAATTATATTTGTGATTTTTTTGTTACTCCAAGAAATAAGAATTAATCTATAACATCATCCTATAAGCAAAGAAACCTAGAAAAAAATTTATTTCATAAGCTTAACTACATAACTAATGTGTTACTAGTTGGGATCCTAAACCAAGAAAAGAATTGGTTTTGCATTTGTTATAATTCTATTTATGAATTTTTTTTACTCCAAGAAATAAGAATTAATTTATAACATCATCCTATAAGATGCAATAATAATTTCAACTCCCATGTAACAAACTTTGGATCTAAATTGGCTCATAGTTTGCAAGAAGATAGTGGCAAGAAAAGGCATAACCCTTATTCTTTTAGAGTTAAAGTTAAATTTTTGAATAAAGGACCATAAACAACAAAGTTTGATGATAAAAGACCATTAACACACTAATTTTTGGGGAAAAAAATCTCTTATGTTTTAGTTAGATTAATTGGGGAAAACATTACCGCAAACCAAATTTACTTTTTTTAAAAAAGACTACATAAAACATGCTAACATTTTAGAAATCCTATTACCCTGACATGACACAAAACATACTCAAGGAAGATTAAGAAAAAAGGCCAAGAAAAAATAGATATTAAGGAAAAATAACTAAAAGTTCAAAATACATGCGTTGTAAAAGAAAAAGCAAGTGCCACGTAGTGGAGTACCTACCTTTGTAGCGTTGTAATAATAGTAAGTGTTTTGTAGTTGAAATTTGTTCCTTAGATTTAATATTTCTTGAACATTGATGGGGAATGATTTATTAGTAAATACTTTTCATAAATTAATTAGTTGATTTTGAGTTTGATTTAATATTTTTTTGGTTAGCATACACTACAATGGAGTGAATAGTGAGTGGCTATGGAGGAGGGAGAGTAAGGGAGGAGTTGCTCTTACAACTATAGGATTGTCATTCTTTGAATCATTTATAGAGATCTAGAATAGAGTTTCATGACACTTGTGTGGTTGTCTTGTGGGCATATGAACAAATAAATTAGTATAAAGTTACCAAGTTTAGGGAGGGGTTGATAGTCATGATGAATAATGATTACGATCTCATTATCATACACAAATTTGACACATTGTTGGATATTTGAGATGATATCTTATAACAATACTTATAATTCTTATCAATATATTATAATCAATATTTCATTTCACTATAATATAACATAAATATAAATCCAATATAATGTTATTTCTATTAATACATGTAATCAATAATTTAATTAAAAAAAATATTAATATATTATTTTTTACATTATTTTATTAATATTTAAAATATCAATATTATAATTAATATACATATACAATGAATAAAAATTAAATAGTCATATTAATATATACTACTAGAAGTATAATATAATTGAAGATGAGAAAGTTAGAAAACATCAAAACATGAAACAAATCAAAACAAATGAAATCTTTATACCTTCCAATGCTTCCTAACTCCTCACTCCTTGATAGGGTTGAGGAACTTGCATCCTTGAGCTCCTAGCTTTACCCAACTAATTCTTTCAATGTGAAATGTTCTCCATATTCAATGCAAAATTCACTATAACCTAGCTATGATGGAGGAAATTGAGAGAAATTTTAGCATAATAAGATTACTCTAAAATTGGATGATGAAATGGCTTGTGGAGGCTTGTATTTATAGGCAAAATGGAGGGGATTTTGATCCAATGGTCAAGATTGGATGTTAAGATCAATGGATGAGATTGATTGTGAGATGGAGGGCTAGGATTTGATCATCAAAATTGGATGGTGGAGAATAAAAATGAATCTTTTATTCATTTTGAGGACTTAGCATTTAATGTGATTTGGATGTGTGAGGAAATTAAAAATTAATTTCCTTGGGAGGAGGTGGAATTAAAAATTCTATTTTATGTGGGAATGTGAAGGTCATGTGACACATGCATATTTTTGGGGCCTTACATTCGTAAGCTAAAAATGTGGAAGATGTTTTAGCATGAAAATGGCAAAAATGAGTTGGAGGGGTCTTGTAATTTTTAATTTGTGGGTGTGGGAGAAGGTGTTAAGCATGATTTGACCAAGTCAATCAGGGTGATTAACTTATTTAATGTGGCTAGAAAAAATTAGTGAGTGGGGTAATCAGGGTTTAGGATTAATTAAATAATGATTTATTTAATTAATCTAGGTATAGGGGTCATGTAGGCTAGGGTAGCTAATTAAATAATGGCTATTTAATCAACTAGGTTAGGGGTAGGCTAATTAGTAGGGCAGATTAATCAGATAAGTATAATTTACCTAATTAACCTAATTAATTGGGTTTAGGGAAGTGGACAAATTAATCAAATAAATATTTGACATATTTTTTTAATTAATTGGGATAATGTTAGTAAGATGTCAATGTTGAATTAATTAAATTAATTCAATTCCATAGATTAATTGATGAAGGATGAATGGATGGTTCACGTGTTGTGTAGGATAATTAATTAATTAATCAAATGAGAAATTAGTGGTATGGATGATGTTGGAGGATGGTCGAAGGGTTGAGACATTTTTAGGTGTCTACATTTGCCCCTCTTTGACATGGCATCGTGACCTAGTAGGGATATGGCGTCAAGTCAAAGAATTTTGCCCCAGCTGTCAGGAAGGAATGAAATGGATGAGGGATGCCCCCTCGAGAGGTTGGGTGAAAAAAAAAAATTTTTCGAGTGAACTCTCAAAAGGTGAAAAACAGAGAAAGGATGGGAAATTAGGCAAATAGGAAGAAAAATGAGTGAAAAAGGTTGCATTTTGCACCCTGGGAGAGAAAAAGTTGTATGGGGGGATGACATGGCAGGCTAAAAATAGAAAGTGTGGGCCCAAAGTGCCAAATTTTCACATATTGAGCTTATTGGACAAGTGGAGAGAAGGAGATAAGATGGTGCAACCACCCTTCCCATGCTACAATCATCGATCCGAGAGAGTCTACAACTACATGAGATCACCACTAGCAGGCACCCAGGTATGTCGGTCAACCTTGACTTTGTCAATTTCAAGTTTTGGGTCATTTATTATCTCAGGAAATAGGTAGTTAGGGGGAATGGTACCATAGCGCAGCTACGTGGCGCCATCCTTAGGCAAATTGGCACAAGCTTCTAGATTGGCGCCATAGGTGAAATGGGGGTTTGGGGAGTTTTAGGGCCATATGGCAAAGTTTTGGCACCAAACTCTCGATTAGAACCAATGGGGGAAATCAACTTTCTGATGGTTTAGTGCCATTAAGGGTAGTTTTGGCACCAAGTTCTCGTTTAGCACCATAGGTTCAGGGTTTCAAGTTTTAGCGCCATCTCCTAGTGCTTTAGTGCTAAGCTATAGATTAGCACCACAAGGGAGGTTTTTAGTGCCATGCTCTGCATTAGCACTGGGGTTCTAGGGAAAATTAGGGTTAATGGCAGTTTAGTGCCATGTAGGATAGTTTTAGCACTAAACTTTGTTTTAGCGCTAAACTTTGTTTTAGCGCCAAATTCTTGGGGATTAGCGTCATCGTGTGCAATGGCGCCATATGGTCAAGAATTAATGTCAAGCTTTGGTTTAGTGGTATAAAGTTATGTATTAGCGCCATAGTGCTATTTTGGGAGAAAACAATAAGTTTTGATGGTTTTTGGATGCAGATTTTAGGTGAGATATTGCAGTCGCGGGAGTGGCAGGTCCCCTTGCTGATGACATATATATCACAGTTTGACCAACCTACCTTACTTAGATTAGGGAGGTTAGGGTTATGTACAGTTGTTGAGATGCCCTGGATACGGGTACGAAGGGCTATGATGATAGCCCTAGTGGAGAGGTGGAGGAGCGAGACATGCTCCTTTTTACTGCCCACAAGTGAGATCATCATCACCTTAGAGGATGTGTAGAGGATTTTGAGACTCCCTATAGCTAGAGTGAAGGTGACATATGATGTACCCTCGAGAGTGGCAGTGTTGGATAAAGCATTTGCACCTGGGCATCCAGTCTATACTGATGATCAGTGATAGATGAGCTACAAGCATACTCAAGTGGTTGGGGTGGATCATTTCACATTGTTTGTGTGTGCAATGATTGGGGGGATTGTGATCTCGGATTGATGATCACAGGGCTTTTCAGTTGGTTGGGGTGTGGTGATTAAGAGCATGGTCACTCAGGATACTATGTATGCATGGGGGCCTTGTATGTTAGCACATCTGTATCATGAGATGCATACAGTGGTGTATCATATGGATAGGGCTCTATCAGCTGGCGTTACACTGCTCCATGTGTGGGCATTTGAGCATATTGCTATTGCAAGGCCAGAGGCAACTTATCATTAGGCTCCATTTGAGGCATTTGTGTTTTTGTATAGGCCGCCTATTATATATTCCTACGTAGGGAAGTTGTGGTACTGGCGACAGATTTTGGATGACCTTGATTCCATTATCTGGTATTCTTACATAGATGTAGAGTCATGGGCTGATGATCATATTCATATTCCCTACACCTTCCAGCCTCACTATTTGATGGGGTAGGGGATCATATTATAGACAGGTATATCCCCTCATGAGTGATGAGGTAGTTTGGGCAAGTACGAGACCTGCCCCAAGCCATGGCTATTTTCACGAGGACTCCACAAGATGTAGCAGGATGGCCCACACTGATACAAACCCAAGTGGCACTCTTGGATTGGGCTAGACTACAGCTAGTACAGTGGGAATGAAGGAGTTAGATAGTGGATGATGGCACTTCTCCAACATATGATCGGTGGTGGTAGGTGTGGAGGTTGACCTTACTAATAGATCTGGCAGTAGAGCGTGATATGACTGTAGAGGATGAGAAGGAGGAGGGAGATGAGGGAGATGAGATCACAGTTGAGTACGTGATGGAGGAGGTGTCGGTTGATGATGATGATGGCATAAGGGTGTTGGTTGTAGCAGTAGCGGGGCAGATGGTAGGGAGAGGCCAAGGATGGAGACAGAGGGCAGCACGGGGGTAGCAGGTACCTTAGCAAGTACCTGTTCAGTAGGCCCAAAGATAGGGATAGATGTCACCGCCATGGGCACCGCAGGAGTAGGGACAGGGATAGGGCCAGGTATTATACACTCAAAATTGTGACTCTGATTGCCTGGGGCTGTCGGGTCAGATTTTGACATGCACACGAACCCTTCCCTCCTTGCCATAGGGTGATCTGCCACGTCACTCTCACTCTCGTGGAAGTAGCCAGTCGAGAGGAGGTGAGACACAATGGGGGTCTAGCTCGTTGGAGAGCTAGACTTCATGGAGAGGGGTCAGCAAGTTCTATGGCCTTTGTTGTTGTGTGCTAAGTTGAATGTTTCGTTCAATGGTAGTTGTTGTTGAGATAACCCTATGACCCAAAGGGTCACTAGTTTCTCTTCTTCTATTGGGGTTTCTTATATTCCACCTTTATGTGGGTAAACAGTTTCTTTGGTTTATATCCTCTAGCCTCTCAATGTGTTGAATGAGTTCTCATTGTATTTGGAGTTGTCTTTGTTCTTCTATTAATAAGAGGACAAATGGATCTTGTTGTGGTAAAGTAAATGTCTCCTGCTGTTGTCGTGGATTGATTTCCTCGATCTCGTTGAGGATAGCCCTCACCCACTCTCCCCTCACTCCTAGGCACATTCGTGAGCTGAGATAGAGGTAAATGTGTGATGACCAACCTTAACTAGACTCAGGGTTTTGACCGAGGGTTTAGTTGACCTAGGGTTTGGTTATGCTTTGATTTGTGTTTACCTTATGATGTGATCAATAGTTTGATTGAATAGTTTTATTGTGGTTTGCCTCGTGATGGTAATCGAGGGTTTGCAAGTTTGTCTATGTTTTCTAGGGTTTCTATATGCATGCAAAGCTAAATGAAATGCAAACGTGTTTTTTTTGCTTTTTTAGCATTTTGGAAATGAAAATTGCTGTTTAATCTATGAAAGGGAAATATGAATGCAAACTAATATGACTTTTTCTAATGCAAGTTTAATCTATGTTTTTGGGTTTTCAATTGTTTTGAAGTAATCTAATCTATGAAGGGAAATTGCTTCTTCAAATAATCTAGATCTAGGAATATGAAAACAATTATTCTAACATGCAAGATCTAACTATCAAGGAAAAAGCAAAGATTTACTATTCCCAAGAGTGATTTTTGGTTTTCTAGTTACTACAAATTGAATAAAGTAATAAAGGAACCTGAAAGAATGAAGGTTTGTGTGACTCCACTACCCTTAGAAATCCTTGATGTTGGCAACCTCGAGTCCTTTTGAAGCAGCAAGAAGACCTCTTGGCGATAAAACGACACAAAGAAGCAAAAAGAAGCTTGTTGAAGCTTGAAAGAGCTCAATGAGAGCTTTGGTTGAGCACAATGGCGTTGAATGAAGTAGCGTAACGATGCTTGGTTGAACAATGAATAAAGAAAAAGGTGCCTTCATCCTGTGAGAGCATTAGAATGCTAATTTGGAGAGAAAAATTGGCAAGAGTTTTGTGCACAATAAATTTGCCTCCCTTTGTGCTTGAGGGAGGGGGTATTTATAGGTTTGAATAATGGGATTGATTGATAAGTTAACTCATTTGATTGATGAGTTAACAAGGATTGATTGGGGAGTTAACAAGGTTGATTACCTAGTGAACTCGGCTAACTATGGAGTGATAAATCAATAATAGCGTATCACTGAAGAGGAATTGGAGTTGAGAGGATGCATCAAATTGATTGAGTTGTTAATTTTAGAATAAATGGAGTTAATTATGCATGTGTGGGTGCATGAAATAGTCAACTCCATATTAGGCATCAAAAATCATGCGAATTGGAAGAAAAATGGGCAAAAATGGAGCTAATTTGAGTGAGAAACTTAAGTTTTTCTATGGCTTAAAATATGACAAGGTCGCCCCTTTCATCAGTAGGGTCACCCCTGGGCAACCATGGGTCGCCTGGGGGAGATCCGAGCAAGACAAGGTTTTCTGAAGAACTGCAAGGTGGGAAATGATAGAAGAGAGGAAAAGGAGGTGTTCTACCTCTAGAAATAGGTTAGTCATGTGCAAGAATCCAAATCTCCACTTGCACCTATAGGATCTCCCGAGGAGATCTGGAAATAATAGGGGAGATTTGGATGGGTTCAGCGAAACTCAAAATTGAAAGTGGGAGATGGATAGGGGGTACCTCTAGAGGGCTTCTAAGGGGTGCAGAGGATGAAAAACATAGGTGGAAGGTGAAAACTCACCTACAAGATGCTTACAAGGCTTAGAAGCAAGGTTGAAAGCTCAGAAAATGCAAATCGACAAGTGTCGCAAAAAGTATCAAAAAGCATCACAAACGGGGAGAGAGAGAAATCAACAAAGAGGAAACAACACAAGACAAGAAATAAGAAACGTCATCAAGAGGTTTGTTTCTTAGAGGACATTATTTCATGCTTACATGTACGTGACAAGGATTAAAATCATCATAGGGGTCCTCGTGGAGGCTGTGCATGATTTTTGTGCTTACATATTTGCCCTCTTGGGGACGGTAGTCTACATGAAAGGTAGGTACCATTCTCGAACTAGGCCTTACCTATTATCGATTTTCCTGCAATTGTACCTACAATAACTAGTATTAGTCTAGCATTTAAATATATCAAAACGAATAATGAAAACTAAAATGATGAACTTACCATGGATCGTTTGAGTTTGACTAGTTGTTTTCCTTTGTCAGTTTAGACTTGTAGGAATGAAAGACCACAAAACAACGCATGAAAGAGATGCATAAAAGAAAAGAACTAATCTAAAATGCACAAATGAAACTAAGCTAAGGGCAAACAAAGCAAGTCAAATTGTGAGATCAAAGCAAAACGGTGATGGAATTGATCGTGTGAGTAGTCATTGGAAAGGTATCGTCGAGGAGATCACAAATATGGTTGCCTCTTCTTTAGCTGCGGAGTATCAGGTACGCAAACAATGAAAAACCCTTCTCTAAACCCTAGTTTAAATTTTGTGAAAAATCTCTTGAAATTGTCTATTTTTGTCAATTTTTCTTGTTGCATTGTCTTTGTTTCATCGTTTAGAGTAAAATAGGTTTTTCACTTTCTGAAATCGACTAAAAAATGAGGTTTTTAGAGAAGTTTCTAATCGGGGATCTCCCTCTAGGGTCGCCCCTTTTGTTAGGCAAGTCACCCGAGGGAGATCATGTCTGACAATAGGGTCGCCTAGGGGAGATCCTGTAGAACAGTAGGGTCGCCTGGGGGAGATCCTAAAAAGCACCTGGGTCACCCAAGGGCGACCCTATTGGGTTGATTTTGACTAAAATTTCATGTTGTCTGATGCTTGTTTCACTCTAATCTGACTTGTTTTAGCTACTGTATTCGCCTATTTATTACAATTTTGAGGGGTTTCTGTAATTTTGCGATTTTTAGGGATTTTTACAAGCTTACGAGATCTAATCTAAAGTTTTTTTCTAGATTTTGCTGGACATGCGTATCCAATGGAATGTCTACCGAGAGTAGGGATGGCTCTCAACGATATTTTCTTCATTGAGTAATGAGGACCATACGATTTTGAGGCGAGCAAGTTTGCATAGAGTTTGCCACGTGCCTGTTATCCACCCTGTGTCCTGTATATGCTGTAATATTCTGGCCTATTGGGATGCAGACAAAAACACATTCCAGTTCCCACATATCTCTGGAGAGTGGTCCATCACTCTCTATGATGTGTATTGTATATTTGGGGTTCCTATGAGAGGACATCCTCTAGTCCTTCCAGCTAGCGAGACCTTCAAGGACAAGGCATCCTGGGTAGAGTTCATGGGGGTTAGTCACCCCAGGGATCAGACAGGTGTCCAGCTTACTTCTATGCTCCAACTTCGCATCCCACTTTTGAGGAGATTCTTGATCGGTTTGATTGCATCGAGGCTATCGAGAGACAAGGCCTCAACTCATTTGAGATGGTGTTGGGCACCCATCATTCATGGTATTGAGGAGGGCACAATCTATGCTTGGGGACCGGATATCTTGGCTATGGTCTACAAGGACTTCTATTGTATTTCACAATGAGGGGCTCTAGCTTTTAGCCACTCTTCTTTGAACATGACATGGATATTTGAGCACATCACGCCCTATCAGAAGCTCATTTTGATTCCAGATAGACATTTATCGAGAGCAGCTAAGTGGATGCATGTTGGTCACTTTGATGCTTCTTTACTCACTATTGCTACTCTTATAGATGAGGACATGGTTTTTGATCCCTATCATGATATGGAGGGATCCTAGGCCCATGATGGCGAGGTTAGAGAGTACTGTCATGGAGTATCTAAGATTTCAAACCGTAATGGTCTAGTTGAGGCCCATCATTTTGATCATGTTCCATAGCAGTTTGGTGAGAACTTCCCCGAGGGCTTTCCCCCAGTGTCCACTTGCTACAGGATTGTTCAAGAGATGGGTGAGATTGGACAGAGGTCAGTTGTTTGGACTCCTTTGACTCCTGAAGTATTCATTACTAGAATTCTAAGAGGAGGACATAGGGGAGGGAGATGGGCTCCTTCCTAATCTCTCATTGTGGTTGTGGATTTAGAGTCTACTGACGAGGACTATGTTCTTGATGATGATGATTCATCAGATGAGGGCCTACTCGAGGATGCATAGGATGAGGGTCTTGATGATGCTAATGATGCTGATGATGCATCTAACATCCTTGAGGGTCCTCTTGTTGTTCCCTAACCTCCTCATTCAGATGAGGTGATGCGACAACTTGACCCTGATTGGCAGCCGGCTGATCCACGTAAGTTTCATTTTTTTGTTTTTCACACTTTTGTCCTTTCTCTTTTCATGGGGAATTGACTTGTTTTCCTCTTTCGATTCGCTCTTTCAGGTAATGTCAGAGAGTGGAGGGATTTTTTTCACGAGATTAAGGTTGGTTTGGCTTCTCCCTTCACTAGGATGACTTGAGACCGTCTTTTAGATGATCCTGGTATGCCCCCTGCTGCTCAGTGACACACAAACATTTTCTCTCCTGTCTACCATGGATGTCAGGAGAATGTAGACTTGAAGGTCAAGATTCACACCCTTAAGGGGGATAATCAGGTTCTCCAAGAGATGGTTCATCTTAGTTTTGGATGATGAGATGCTAGTACGGTGGGGTCTCCACAGTCGCATGTTCACAGTAGAGCGCCTTGCTCCCATAGGTCTCATGGAGCGACTAGTGGTATTCATAAACAGAGGAGTCGAAGTCCTGAGGGTTTCGTTGAAGGGAACTAGCCTTGACTTCCTTTCTTGAACCTCATGCCCCCTTGCATGGGGAGCCTCTACTTCTTTTGAGAGAATTTTGTCCTAGCTCTTTGATACTCTTGTATATGTAAACTTCAGATGTATCTATGAAAGTTTATCCTTTTATGGTTTTCGCCTATCGGATTTGTACTTATCTCTTGTGCATGTTTGGAGGTTTGAGAAATTTTTGATTATATGTTTGACCTTTTCAACTCTTTAATGATGCAAGTATGATAACAATTGCATGTTTTTGTAATTTTTTATGGCATCTATATGAGATGCAGTTTATGATATGATAATGCAGGAACACAAGAAATGTTGAAATAAAACATTTACTTCTACTGAATGTTATGAGATATGACATTTGAATTTATTGCGTTGAGACTCTTTTTCTTATTTTGGCATCAATGCAATGTGGAACCAATAATGTGACTGCTCTTAAATATGATTTTCAACTCAGGGGATTGCGAGTTGTCTTGATATAAGAGACCTATTCAAGGTTGTGAGATAGGATTTTTAACTCAAGCGGGGAGCGGGAGTGAAAATGGAATGCTTATGATTTTGGGCTTTGCTAAAGGCTAAACACTAATCCTTATCTAGATAAGACAATCTGACAAGCTTTCAAATTAGACAAGTAACAAATTGTATTGGTGTTTGCTAGACTTAGATCATAGATGGCAAGCAAGGTAGACCCAGGGTAAAGGATAAATAGGAAAGAACAAGGGTCCCTGGGTAGAAGATGATCCTAGAGACTACTAGACTCTTGATTTTTCTCATCTAATGCGTGTGTGTGCTTTGTACCTTTTTTTCTTTGTTAGAATGTGACCCTTGAGGCTTCGAGCTTAGACTGCTCTCCACCCAAGAGTATGGACATGCAGCAATCTTCTCTCTTTCACTCTTTGTTTTTTGTATCTCTCTTTTTTTTCTTTTTTACTTTTTTTTGCATTTTCCTCACTTGATTTTTCTCATTTTTTGGGATTTTTTGACTTTTCAAGAAATGAATGCTTTTGGAACTTTTGATA
Source organism: Cunninghamia lanceolata (assembly GCA_027924645.1). Classification (NCBI taxonomy): domain Eukaryota; kingdom Viridiplantae; phylum Streptophyta; class Pinopsida; order Cupressales; family Cupressaceae; genus Cunninghamia; species Cunninghamia lanceolata. The sequence continues at coordinate 11,499,176 of BSBN01001119.1, forward strand.
TGCGATGTTTTGATCTCTCAATACTCTTATTTTGACACTCATTTTTTTATTCACTCAAATTTTAGATTGCTTCCTTCAGAGTTTTGATCCTCCTAACGTTTTTGGCCAGGAAAGATAAGGGGTTGAGCACCACTTAATGTTTTGTAGTCTGTTTGGACTTCTCTAATACTAGGGAAGAATTGGGAAGGTCTACTTGCAAGCTTCCTTTGACCACTATAGGTTTGAATACTAACTTTGTTTAGACTGGGATCAATGTAAAGCTAAGAGCTAGGCTTTTGATTAGAATCACTGGGGATAAAAAGGGGATAATGGTGATTGTGAAAATGGGGAGTCTCTAGGTACTGAAAGGATGACATATATCTAGGCAACCTTAGACTCCTTACTAAAAAGAAAATAGTACAAGAGCAAGTCACTGACTATAATGCAAGATGAATAGAATGATACTGAAATGCAAGAAATAAATTGTTTTTGACATTTTGATTTTTTTATATTTTTATTTTTATGATTTTTTTGGTTTTTAGACATAGTGTTTCTTGAGGTGAAAGGCATTGACTATTTCGCCAAATTCCTCTCCCTCCATTTTGCACAAGAGATAGGCACTATTCCTGACATCTTCTTTGACCATGTAAGGACCTATCCAATTGGGTCTAAATTTACGTCCTTCACCATCTCTTTTATCAATCAAGCTGTCTATCCTAAGCACTAGGTCTCCCACTTGAAAAGGTCTTCAGACAACCTTTTTGTTATATTGTTTTTTCATTCTTGCTAGATAAGAATCATGTCTTTGAACAGCTCTCAAGTGTCTTTCATCCATCATTTCTAATTAGGCCAATCTTACTGTTCTATATTCTTCCTTGTCCAATAATCCTTGTAATGCCACTCTCAGGCTAGGCAACTCTACTTCCAATGGTAATACCGCCTCTAGCCCAAAAGTGAGGGCATAAGGGGTGGTTCCAATTGGAGTCCTAACACTTGTTCTATAAGCCCATAGATTTGGATATAGTTGTAAATGCCAATATCTCTTAGAGTCTTTCACAATTTTGACCAGTATTGACTTCAAAGTTTTGTTTGTGGCTTCTGCTTATCCATTTCCTTGAGGATAGTAAACTGAGGGAGAGTTGTGATTGATGTGAAATCTCTCACATAACTCTCTTACTTGTAGATTCTTGAACAATGAGGCATTATTTGTTACTATCACTTGGGGGATCCCAAACTGGCAAATGATTTGATTCAATATGAATTTAGTGATTACGGTCCCTAAAATTGTAGTGGGAGGCATGGCCTCCACCCATTTTGTGAAATATTCTATCACGGTGATGATGAATAAATGTCCATCTATCAATGGGGGAGATATCTTCCCCACCAAATCTAACCCCCAGGTAGAAAAGGGCCAAGGGGTAACGATCGGTTGTAAATCTCTTGTTGGTGTGTGGTGAACATGAGCGTAAGCCTGACATTTCGAACACCTCTTTACAAATTTAATTGCATCCCCTTATAAACATGGCTAGAAATATCCCATCCTATGTATTTTCCTTGTCATGGCATGACCACCAAAGTGTCCTCCATAGATTCTGCTATGACACTTCTCTAAGATCTTACGTGCTTCTTCTTTGTCAATGCACCAAAGTAACATTTCGTCCAGGGCCCTTTAATAGAGCACATCATCTATTAAAATGTATCTTACAGTGAGGACATGTAACCGTCTTTTTCCCAAAGGGGTCATGTTTTTTGGGTAAGTTTTGTTTGCGAGATAGTTCACAATATCTCTATACCAATATGAGGTTGCATACTTCTCAAGATCAACCACACAAATCTCTTCATCAAGGAAATCTTCATTCATGGGTTCCTCTTGGGGAATTGTATTGTCTGCTAACCAATCTGCTATTATTTGTCCTTTGACTACTTTTTGATTGATGTAAGTTAGTTCAAACTCACTCAACAAGGTTATGAATTGGCCAACTCTTCTTGAGAGCATGGGTTGATTTAAGAAAGTTCTCAATTGCTCGGATCGTATCATAACCTTAGTTTCTTGATTCAATATGTAATGTCTCAGCCTTTGGGTCATAAAGACTATGGCTAGACATTCTTTTCTAGCTTGAGTATAGTTATTCTCATATTCCAACAAGGTTCGACTTATGAAATAGATGGCTCTTTCTCTTCCACCCTCATCTTCTTGAGCTAGCATGCATGCTACGAAGATATTGGTTGCTCTAAAGTATAAGATGAAGGGCTTATCATGTTTTGGTGGCATCAGCGTGGGTGGGGTTGGCAAGAATTTATTCACCTGCTCAAATGTGTTTTGACAGTCTACCATCCAAGTAATGCCAACTTGTTTTTTCAATAACTTATTGATCGGATGAATTTTGAAAGTCATGTCTGGTATGAATCATCTAATCACGCCTAATTGTCCTAAAAAGGCTCTTACTGCTGTCACACTTGTTGGTGGGGTTGCATTTAAGACTACTTTGACCTTAGTTGGGTCGACATATATTCCTTTGCATGAAACAATGAATCCCAACAACTTTCCTGTTGTGACTCTGAAAACACATTTTTCAGGATTCAACCTTACTTTATACTCTCGAAGCCTACTGAAGATTTTGTGAAGGTCCTCCACATGTCTTGACCTTTGTTCTGACTTAGCCAAAAGATCATCAACTTAAGTTTCAACTATCTTATGGATATAATTGTGGAAGATATGTATCATTGCCCTTTGGTAAGTTCCTCCTATGTTCTTCAACCCAAATGTCATGACTATAGAATAGAAAGTTCCCCAAGGGGTGGTGAACATTGTTTTGTTTTGGTCAACTTCTACGATCTTGATCTAGTTATATCCTAAAAATCCATCCATGAGAGAGAGAATCTCATATCCTATCATCGAATCGATAATTTGATCGATGGATGGTAAATGGAAATCATCTTTTGGGCAAGCTTGATTGATGTCTCTAAAATTGAGGCATATCCAAATTTTTCCATTCTTCTTCAGAACTAGGACAATTTTGACACCCAATTTGAATAGTCTATTAGTTTGATGAAGCCAATGTTTAATAACTTTTTTAGTTCCTCCATCATTTTAGCCAGTTGTGGCTTTATGGGCCTTGGTTTTTGTTTCACAGGTTTTGCATCTGGTTTTGTCACTAAATTGTGCACCATAACTTTTGGATCTACCCTTGGCATATCTGAATATGCTTATGCAAATATGTCAGAATATTTGATGAGGAATTCCATGTACTACTCCATTTCTTCGTCATTCAATTCTCCTCCTAGTTTTAACATCCTAGGTTTTTCGGGTGTTCCAACATTGATGTCAATCGTATCCCTAGTTAGGGATGGGTATCCTTCCTCAAAATTTTGAGGAACAGGTGATAGATATGAGTTTGCCTCAATCTGGAAGACTTTTTTCTCATTCCCAAAATAGTCCTCTAGATGAGGGAGGAGCATGTATCCTTTCTTGTGGTGTACTCATGGAAGTCCATCATAAGCGTGTAAATACTCGAGGATGGCTTCTTCGTTCTCAGTGTAGTCTCCAGTTGGTCTCTCTTCTTGACCCATGGTGTAATTTAGGATATTTGGTAATTCTTCACTTTCCAACAATGACTCTTCACATATGGACACAATGTATTCTAAATTTTGTAATTGAGCATGTGGCGAAAATAACGCAGCTGACATAGCCATCGAGTCTACCACTTGATTTTCTTCTCTGGGTATGGCTTTTATGGAGAAGAGGTCAAAGAATTGAACCAACTTCCTAATGGTTTCTTTATAAGGTCGTAATCATTTTGATTTTGTCTCATAATTTTTTGCAACTTGGTTGATTATCAATTGAGAATCCCCAAAGGCAGAGATCTTCTTGATCCCCATTCTCATGGCTAGCATGATTCCTAGGGATAGGGCTTCGTACTCAATGATGTTGTTTGTGCGAAAGAAGTCTAGTCTGAAGGCGAAGGGGAGGACTTTTCCTTCGGGAGACATCAATATTATCCCCATCCTTACCTTGGTTTTGCAACTAGCTCTATCAAAATGTAGAGTCCATAAACTTTGATGGTTTTGTGATTGAGATGTTTCTCCAAACTCATAAGTGGAAGTCTATTTTTCCTCTTTTGCATCTCCTTCTTTGATGATTTCAATTGTTCCAACCAAGAGGTTTTTAATATCCCATTCATTGATACACGGAATGGCTGCTAAGCCAAACAATGCATGGGATTTGGTGGTATATGGATCAAAGGGGAATTCCCTAAGGTCATACATTTTTTGATAGGATATGTTGTGAGTGCTTGTATTTGTTTGGATATCTTGAGCCTCCTCTTTATGTTTCTCTCGTATCTTTAAATTTTTGTCTTTTTCTTCCTGTTCCTTTCTATAGATACTGAAAGGATCAAGGTCCGCTTTGACGAGAGCAACCTTTAACAGATGATGGAAATGGATTTCTTGGAATAAATTGGAGGTGATGGCCTTCATGGCATGAATTCAAGGATCATATTATAATTGGTTTCTTTGTTGATAACATAGAAATCTACGAAGATGGTTTTACCCATCAGAGTGAATGGTAGGTTGATTCTTCCAACTATTTGAGTGTCATGACTATCGTATATCTTCAATGTTGCATTTTGTTGTTTGATTCCTATTTTTCTATATCCCATTCTTCATAGGAATGATATCGGCAGAAGGTTGACTATCGATCCCTCATCTACCACTACTCTTTTTATAGTGACCTCTTCGACTTGAATTTGTATGTATAGAGGTGAATCCTTTTTCTTACTTCCTTCATTTTGGGGTAGTTTGGAAACATCAAATGTGAGAGGAGGTGACTCCTCCTATGTCAAACATCCTACTTCCAATACTTCCAAGAATGTCTTACGGTGTGAGGGAGAGGCTCTCAACAAATTTATCACTTGTGAGAAGACATTTTCAGTTTGATCTGTTTGTTCTTCCTCATGGATCACAAACACTTCTTGGTTTAGTTCTATGTGATTTGAATTGTTTTGATTAGCCTTCCCCTTCTCAATCTGAGGTTCCTTCTCCTTTCTTTGGGATTGGAGGAGTTTGAGGAAGTTTTTTTGTTGATCAGGATTAAGTTTGGAGATAGCTTTATTGTATCCATAGCAAGTCTTTATTTCATGACCCTTTGTACCGTGGAACCAACAATAAGCATTGGGGTCATATGAGGGTTAGTTTGATCCTTGATTTCCTTTTTGTCACCATTTGTCATTACTAGGATTGTTTTTTATGAGATTAACATCTTTCTCTTGAGGCACATTGGATGTGGTCTTTTCTGTACCCTTAGGTGTCCTAATTTTTCCATTGGTATCGTAAGTTTTTTGACCACTGTCGATGGCGGCTTGGTCAATCCTTAAAGCACTTTCCAATACTTCCTCATAGGATTTGTATGGCAATTTTTGAATGTCTTCTCTCATGTCCTTGTTAAGGGCATGTAAGAAGAGGTTGCATAGTTCTCAGCAATCCATGTTTGAAGCACTAGTCGAAGAGTAGAGGACTTGCCTCCACCGAGTGACAAAGTGGGCTACGGATTCATTTGGCTCTTGTTTCATTGTGAGGAATTCTTTGATCCCTGTTTTAACGAGTTTGTTCATGTCATTTTAACGAGCTTGTTCATGTCGAATGCCATGACAAACTCTCTGATTAGTTGTCTGAACGAGTGGATTGAAGCTTCTGGTAAGTGATAATACTAGTCTAGAAATATACCTTCAAGAGCTTTAATGTGGAAGTTCGGATCTCCTTCTCCCTTGAACTTTGGGAGATCTAGTAGTGGCTGAGGTAGTTGCATGCTTCTTATGTTTTGATCGAGAGGTTCTTTCAAATACTCAAGATATGTCCTAAGAAAGGCACTTTGAGATTGTGGGGTTGATAGTAATAACCCTCTAGGTGGGTTTTGATAACCCATTGTCAAATTTGTTTGATAGTTTTGAACATGAGGATTCCCATTTAGACATCTATCGTTACTAGCATTTCATGAATAGTAATTGAGGTAGGGGGATTTTGAGATGCCCCCTAGTCCTGTTCATGAGATTTTTGCCTTCTTTTAGAAGCAGCTTACTTTGCTTCCAAGATTCTAATCCTTTGCACTAGAGTTGCAATTAAATCAGTAGGAGTAGAAGCTCTAGGTGTTTCTTCATTTCTAAGATTTTCTCTTCGAGTATTTTCATGGTGATAAGTTTCTTCTCGTGCAGCATTTTCTCTTTGTTCTTCTTGTAAGGCAATCCTCAATGCCTCTTGAGCATCTTTTGCTTCTTGAAGATGTTTTTTTAATCGTTTGACTTCCTCATCAAGATGAGGACTTGATGTGCTTGTGGAAGGTTGATCGGGTCGGTGTATTTCCAACCTTATCCTTCTAGCTTTATGTGGCGCATTTGGTATGGCCGGATTGTTTTCCCAAGATGGGTTGTTGAAATATAGAGAACGCCTAGATTATCTTTGATCTTGTTCATAATCAGAATCTTCATAGTCATAACAGTTGGTGATTGGTGCATCAGGATGTGGCAGCACATACCTATCAAAGGAAGGAGTTTCTAGTTCCCTTGAGGGAATATTCCATTGGTTTAAGTCAGGTTCCGTCATAATCAGGGGTGCCATAGACACACCAGAATAAATGGAACGGATGATGGCATAAGAGATAGAAGCTGAAGCGGCTATGAAGAGAAGTGTGAAAATGTTTTGAAGCTTTTGCTAAATGTTTTGAAGCATTTGAAATGGGAACGCAAAATTACTCATCCTAGAAGGATTTGCAATTTCACATTGGGTTCACCAAAATATGTATGCTCAAAATCATGACTCTGGTTGCTTGGGGTTGTCAGGTCAGATTTTGGCACGTACATGGACCCTTCCCTCCTTGTCAAAGGGTGATCTGCCACGTCACTCTCACTCTCTTGGAAGTAGCCAGTCGAGAGGAGGTGAGACATGTGGGGGTCTGGCTCATTGGAGAGCTGGACTTCACAGAGAGGGGTCAACAAGTTCTATGGCCTTTGTTTTTGTGTGCTAAGTTGAATGTTTCATTCGGTGGTAGTTGTTGTTGAGATAACCCTATGACTCGAAGGGTCACTAGTTTCTCTTCTTCTATTGGGGTTTCTTCTATTCCACCTTTGTGTGGGTAAGTGTTTTCTTGGGTTTATATCCTTTTGCCTCTCAATCTATTGAATGAGTTCTCGTTGTATTTGGAATTGTCTTTATTCTTCTATTAACAAGAGGACAAATGGATCTTGTTGTGGTAAAGTAAATGTCTCATGTTGTTGTCATGGATTGATTTCCTCAATCTTGTTGAGGATAGCCCTCACCCACTCTCCCCTCTCTCCTAGGCGCATTCGTGAGCTGAGATAGAGGTAAATGTGTGATGACCAACCTTAACTAGAATTAGGGTTTTGACCTAGGGTTTAGCTGACCTAGGGTTTGGTTATGTTTTGATTTGTGTTTACCTTGTGATGTGATCAAGGGGTTGATTGAATCATTTTATCGTGGTTTACCTCATTATGGTATCAAGGGTTTGTAAGTTTGTCTATGTTTTCTAGGGTTTCTATATGCATGCAAAGCTAAATGAAATGTAAACGTGTTTTTGTGCTTTTTTAGTATTTTGGAAATGAAAAGTGCTTTTTAATCTATGAAAGGGAAATATGAATGCAAACTAATATGACTTTGTCTAATGCAAGTTTAATCTATGTTTTTGGGTTTTCGATTGTTTTGAAGTAATATAATCTATGAAGGGAAATTGCTTCTTCAAATAATCTAGATCTAGGAATATGAAAACAATTATTCTAACATGCAAGATCTTAACTATCAAGGAAAAAGAAAAGATTTACTATTCCCAAGAGCAATTTTTGGTTTTCTAGTTACTATGAATTGAATAAACACTAGTAGAAAAATAGAAATAAATGACTAATAAACTACCAAAAATTGGTCATGTGATCAGTAGTTTGGTCATGTGACCATTGGTAGTTTATTGCCGGTCATTTATCTGGCGACCAAATTTATGACCAAACAAATTTTAGTCATTAATTTAGTCATTAATTTGGTACTACATTTAGTCATTAATTTGGTAGTATATTTAGTCATCAATTTGGTAGTATATTTAGTCATCAATTTGGTAGTATATTTGGTAATTTGGTAGTATATTTAGTCATCAATTTGGTAGTATATTTAGTCATTTATTTAATCATTTATTTAGTCATTGTAATCATTAATTATCGTCAATTAGTAGTATATTTATTTATTTATTTATTTATTTAGTATATTTATTTATTTAATCATTTATTTATTCATGGTAGTCATTTATTTAGTCATAATCATTTATTTAGTTATTGTAGTCATTTATTTTAGTCATGTAGTCATTTATTTAGTAATCTGCAATGACAGACTGAATTAAAAAAATGAACTTCAATGACAGTTATCTATTCAATGTTGCCTTTAAAATACTATGACATACCTTAGTATAAGTAGATTATATAAAAACCAAATATATATATTAGCATAATCCTATGTAAATTTTGACAGTTTGTCCAAAATCTCTACTTTCATATGATACAGTCTTTTTAAAATTTTGATTGTATTTTACAGCTAAAATGGCTAAATACAACTATAAACTGTCAAAAATTTTGATTGTATTTCACAGCTAAAATGGCTAAATACAGCTATACAACTATCAAATCCTTTCATATGATACAGTCTTTTTAAATTTTTGATTTATTTTACAGCTAAAATGGCTAAATACAGCTATACAACTATTAAATTTAAGCCCTTCACTGGGCTGGCTCTCGAGCATCGAAAGAATCTAGGGAGGGGCAACTTAACCCCCCAACTATACTAGCAGCCAGGTATATGTAAGAGACAGCAGCCATCTCAACCTCAGATCCTGCTTAAACAAAAAATGGATGGATTAGCTCAGTGGCCATTTCACACTAATAAATCAAATAGTCTCCCTACCTAATAAATCAAAGGAGCCTACCTACCTAATAAATCAAAACTATAGCACGAACGGAGGTTTAATAAAAACTAATCTACCTCCCTAAAATGGCAATAGATAACAATCAGGGTAGGGCCGAGCACCATGCCTATATCATGCAGTGGGGGTAACAATAAAAGCATACCTTTCTCTTTTTATTATCTGGGTCGATGGCTTATCAACAAATTGAGAGCTTAAACTCACCCACTTGCTGCACTACAATGAAATTTTAAGCGCCCGCTCTAATCATTCACAAAAAAAGGAAGCCGACATTGATGAGAGTAAGAAAATAAAAAGGAGAAAAACAAAATAGGTTAGTTCTCTTTCATATTAGGGTTTCAAGGATAATCAACAGCATCGAGTATGGTGATATGCAGCTCATCTCTGAGGCCTATGATGTGCTCAAGCACGTCGAGGGTCTGTCCAATTGGGAACTGGCTGAGATTTTTGCTAAGTGGAACCATCGTGAGTTGGAGAGCTTTCTGATCGAGATCACGGCTGACATTTTTACTATCAAAGATGAGCACGGTAGCGGTGGAGATCTTGCTACAAGACCGGTATGAAGGGGACTAGAAAATGGACGGTGTAGCATGAAGGGGACCATCGCCACCTCGCTGGACAGTAGGTATCTGAGCGGCCTCAAGGAGGAGTGCGTTGTCACTACCAAAATATTCAAAGAAGCAAAGTTAGGGTTAGGGTCTTCGACTTCTTCTCCTCTTGTGAACAAGAAGCAATTGGTGGACGATGTGCATAAGGCGTTGTAGGGTTTACCTTTTAGGGTTTCAACGAAAAGCAAGGGCGCCAAAAAGTGAAATGGATGGAGGTGGGTGCCAATGTGTGAAATTTAAATGAAATACATGTATGCCTATGTATAATTTGGATTATAATATTAATAATATAATATCAATATAATATTATAATTATATTATATTAGAAATATTATATTATATATATATAGACTGCAGGAATCAAGTAGTCCCTCTATAAACTGTAGTGCGCCTGGTAAACTTTGACCAGTGACACTGGCACGACACGCCCTCCAGTACCACGGGGATGAGGGGAGACTGGACCTCGTGACCTTTACCGCAACAGGAATTTTTAGCCAATCAAGCCAGGGGCCCCGCCCCATAAATATTATATTATATTATATTATAAATATTATATTATGTTATAATGTATATTATATATAATAATAATATAATATTATATAATATTAAATATATAATAATAATATTAATTATATAATAATATTATTAATTATATAATATTATAATATTAAATATATAATAATATTATTAAATATATTATAATATTATACTTATATTATATTATAATATAATATATATTATATATACAATAATATATATTATATTATATATATAATATTATAATATTATATATATATATAATAATAATAATAATATTATAATATTAAATATATAATATTAATATTAATTATATTAAAAATATATAATAATATTAATAATATAATATAATATAAATATAATATTATATTATATAAATATTATATTATATAATATTATAATTATATTATATTATATTATATTATTAAATATATTATAATATTAAATACATTATGTCGAGTGGGTGTGGTCTAGTGGTTAAGACCACTTGGTCCTTATTGTGGAGACCAAGGTTTAAATCCCCCCAAAGACATCTTGGCTTCTAAATGGTTGTGGCTCTATGTAGGTGATGCATGGCACTCCAAGGTCCTTAAGTGGAGTGTGCTCGAATTCTGGTGTTCTCTGGTCTCCGCAGCTCGACAAGTCGTGGTAGCAATAGTGTACAATGACGAATCTACCAGTGGCGATCCGCGCTGCAGTGGTGGTGGCAATTCTACAGGGAGGAGGTCCCCCTTGTGACCTCCGCTGGAGTGGGCCAGCCTAAAAATCTCTCTCTTACCAATCAAATATATATATATTAAATACATTATAATATAAATATAATATTGTAATATTAATAATATAATATTATATAATAATATAATATTTAGTAATATAATAATATACAATAATATATTATTTAGTCATTTTTATTAGTCTAACCAATTATTTAGTTGTGTTTTTTGCCCGATGACCAAATTAGTCATTTATTTATCATTTCTTTGGTCATTTATTTAGTCATTTCAACCGATGACCAAATTAGTCATTTATAGTTGTGTTGCAAAAAAATTTAGTCGCATGACTAAAAGTTTGGTCACGTGACTAAAATTTTTAGTTACCTGGTCATTTATTTGTCATATTTCTACTAGTGAAAGCAATAAAGGAACCTAAAAGAATGAAGATTTGTGTGACTCCACTACCCTCAGAAATCCTTGATGTTGGCAACCTCGAGTCCTTTTGAAGCAACAGGAAGACCTCTTGATGACAAAACGACACAAAGAAGCAAAAAGAAGCTTATTAAAGCTTGAAAGAGCTCAATGAGAGCTTTGGTTGAGCACTATGGCATTGAATGAAGCAGCGTAACGATGCTTGGTTAAACAATGAATAAAGAAAAAGGCACCTTCCTCCTGTGAGAGCATTAGAATGCTAATTTGTAGAGAAAAAATTGGCAAGAGTTGTGTGCACAATGAATTTGCCTCCCTTTGTGCTTGAGGGAGGGGCGTATTTATAGGTTTGAAGAATGGGATTGATTGAGAAATTAACTCATTTTATTGATGAGTTAACAAGGATTGATTAGGGAGTTAACAAGGTTGATTACCCAGTGAACTCAGCTAACTATGGAGTGATAAATCAATAATAGCTTATCAATGAAGAGGAATTGGAGTTGAGAGGATGCATGAGATTGATTGAGTTGTTAATTTTAGAACAAATGGAGTTAATTATGCATGTGTGGGTGCATGAAATAGTCAACTCCATATTAGGCATCAAAAATCATGCGAACCGGAAGAAAAATAGGTGAAAACAAAGATAATTTGAGTGAGAAACTCAAGTTTTCTACAGCTGAAAACATGACAGGGTCGCCCCTATCGTCAATAGGGTCACCCCTGGGCAACCATGGGTTGCCCAGGGGAGATCCGAGCAAGACAGGGTTTTCTAAAGAACTGCAAGGTGGGAAATTATAGAAGAGAGGAAAAGGAGGTGTTCTGCCTCTGAAAACAGGTTAGTCATGTGCAAAAATCCAAATCTCCACTTGCACCTGCATCTCCTGGGGGAGATCTGGAAATAATAGGGGAGATTTGGATTGGTTGAGCGAAACTGAAAAATGAAAGTGGGAGATGGATAGGGGGGACCTCTAGAGGGCTTCTAGGGGTGCAGAGGATGAAAAACATAGGGGGAAGGTGAAAACTCACCTACAAGATGCTTACAAGGCTTAGGAGCAAGGTCGAAAGCTCAGAAAACGCAAATCAACAAGTGTCACAAAAAGTGTCAAAAAGTGATGCAAACAAGGAGAGAGAGAAATTGACAAAGAGGAAACAACACAAGACAAGAAAGAAGACATGTCATCAAGAGGTTTGTTGCTTAGAGGACATTATTTCATCCTTACATGTATGTAACAAGGATTAAAATCATCATAGGGGTCCTCATGGAGACTGTGTGTGATTTTTGTGCTTACAAGTACCACCTCAGCAGACACAGCAGGTACCTTAGCAGCAACAAGTACCTCAGCAACAGTAGGTGGGGACATCTGGGATAGGCACTTGAGGTGCCAGGACTTTAGGAGTGGGGATGTCAGGGACAAGACCTGGCCCTCTTCCCGGTGTTCGGATTGGGCGTCGGCAGACACAAGCTGACAGAGAGGAGGAGGTAGATACCCTGTGGGCCCAAGTAGCCAGTTGAGAGGATCAGGTGGCCTGACAGAGGCAGGAGCTGTAGAGGCTACGGGGAGTTCAGGCTCTATTGGATGGAGTGAGTGGTCAAGACAGGGATCCTCAGATTCTAATTTTACAGGCCCAAATAGGGCACTTACTAACAGTCACAGTTGCAGGGGTAGGTATCTCAGATTACAGTTGAGAGGGACATAGAGAGATCATTATGGCAAGCCGCTAAGGTGAGGATACATAGCGCTAAGGCTAGGGTACAGCAGGTTGAGAGCGAGATTGCAAGGTTACAGGCTGAGATCACACGCATGCAGGGTGTGATAGCTAGGACCAGTGTTACTCAGATGTGGACAAATTCTCAGCAGCGGATTCAGCAATTGTAGGATTAGCTTTTAGAGCAGCACTTGAGGGCTGAGTATTACTATGGTACATACTGTACTGCGGTGCCTAAGGGCCTGCATGTTCCCAACTACAGCCAAAGGAGCAGATCTAGGATGTTAGGGTCACAGAGATAGAGGAGATCTTAGCAGTCAGTTCAGCAACCACCACCTCTGCAGCAGCCACCTATGGGGCCACCATCGCAGTATCCACTTGGGTCTCCTACTGACTCAACTAGGGGGTCATCGGCCCATGGTTCATGATTTTTTATGGTTTTTGATGTATTTTGTCCCTTGAGGTATTTTGTATCATGACATGTATTATTTTGAGCGATGTATATTTTGACGGCGATATATGATATGCATTTGTGGTTATGGATGATTATGGATATTTATGGTTTTGATGTTCATGGTTATGTATGGTGTCTTTGTTATATGGATGGATTTGTGATTATGTTTATGCATTATGGATATGGATGTTTTATGATGTATGTATGTTATGATGTTTATTTATGATATGTATTCGGATTATGATGTGGATTATATGCTTAGATTAATAAACATATATTATGGATGAAATGGTAATGGAATATATACTTAGATTAATAAACATATATTATGGATGCAATGGTATGTGATGGTTGATTGTTAATATATGATGGCTAATGTGATGTAATGGTTAATTGTAATGGTTAATGAATTAATGGATAACAGTAAATAGATAATGCAATGATTAATAATAAATGGATAATGGTGGATGGATAATGAATTGGATAATGGATAATGTAATGGATAATGGAAAATGTAAATGGTAAATGAAATGGTTAATGGTAATGGATAACGCAATGATTAATAATAAATGGATAATGGATAATGGTGAATAGATAATGAATTGGATAATGGATAATATAAATGGTAAATGATAATGGAAAATATAAATGGTAAATGAAATGAAATGGTTAATGATAATGGATAAATGGATAATGGTAAAGGTTAATGATAAATGGATAATGAATAATGGTAAAGGTTAATGATAAATAGATAATGGATAATGATAGTGATAATGGTATGATGGGATGGGTTTTTGTCATGATACATTATGATGTTTTAGAACCATGGGTGATGAGTTGGGTGGTTAAGATAGGTTTGGGGATGTTTGGGATGGTTTAGGGACAGTTGGGATAGGTTTAGGGATGATTGGAATAGGGAATACTAGGTCACTAGACACCACATTCTTAGAGGGTTTTTTTTGGAATAGGGAAGTGATAGGTTATGCGGGGTGAATTTGTAGAGTGGTTGCAAGATAGGATTCGATGGATGAAGTTATTGATCATCACTAGATGCAAAGTCCACATTGACGTTATTGGGAGCATTTCTAGATTTATTAGAGAAAAAGGAGATATTTTCACCAAGGTATAAAAGGACTGAGGTGATGATACATATGTGAGGCCTACCATTTCACTCCCTTATATTCACTACTTTATTTTACTATTGGAGACACATATTAGACTTATGGGACTGTTGATCCCAATTTGTAGGACTATTAGACTTTATGCTTTATGTTGATTTATTATGTTTAGCATGATTATGATGTAATTAGACCTTGATATTGATTCACTGATGATGTTAGACATATGATTTACATTATGATGTTATTAGGATACTATTCATGTGATTTTAGTTAGAGATTTATTTTGTGATCTTATCTTGTGATGGATTTTTGAAATGCAAAAATTAAGAATTTAATTATGATGTGATTCTTTGATGTTTATATGATCATGTGATGATGTGAGTGTATGTTTCACTTTGCTTCGGCTATTATATACATGTTGGATTAACATTTCATTTGAGTACACAGGTCTTTCTACCTAAGCCATGGATAATCAGAGATCATCCCACACACTGTGTTGTTTTCCATGTAAAGCCGATCTAGTTCCAAGAGGAACCAAGATCAACTATGTGATGCATAATAAATTTTTGTAATGTGGTTGTGTGATGTTAGTTGGGTTAGGTCTACCCCTTCTTGTATTTTATTTTTGATTGGTGTTGTTCAGTGTAATGTTCATTTGAATTTTATTTTGAGTTTTAATTTTTGAGACCCCTTTTTATGTGTTTTTACTCAACCTATGGTGCTCAAGATGGGTTAAAATTGACCCTGGGTTGTACCCCTAGGGTCTAGGGACCATTTGAGCTTGTATAACTGTAGGTAAACTCCCATTTGGTCACTTTAACTTCACCCTGAAGTAAAGTGACGAAAATAAAAGTTTGGGAGAGAGAGGTTCCTAGGTTGGGGAGTCTTCAAGACCCCTTAATTGTGGAGGACTCAACTCCAAGCCTCTCCCACAATTAGTGAGGCTACCTTGGGGTTGAGTGGGCTTTCTTGAAGGAGATGATTGGGGCACATGTGGTACCTACTCCTTCTTTGGCTCAACCTTTCTCTCCCACATATGTAAGAGAGAGCAAGTGGATGGGAGAAAGACTTGGTGGAATGGGTGGAAGACATGTGTCACCATCCCATTCGAAGAGTCTTGCAAGTGGTTGTGTGGAGGAGTGAGGAGGTGACATGTCTCAACTCACCATTCCTCAAGGCTCATAAGAAGAGCCTATTTTAATCGCTCTTGAAGAGAGGGAGGGGGTTGTTGAATCTTTTTCAATTTTTGAATTTTAGTTGCTTTTGGGGAGAGAGTTGAAGGAAAATTGGAGGGTAAACTTGGAGAAGGAGTTAGAGGAGCTCTTCTCAACTATATTCTATTTGGGCTTTATAAGGTTGGACTCAAGGCACATGCCTTTCCTTGTGCATTTTTCTTTACTTGTATGATGTATGTGTGAGTTCTATTTTGTATTTTTGCTTTGTTGTGGGAAAATTAGTTATGGGAGTTCTAAAAGCCTCTCCATTTGGAGAGAATGCTCAACATGTGTGGGGTGGGTGAGAAGTGAACCTCCTCGGGGTCACATCCTTGTTTTTGTGAGATTTTAGCCTTGAGGGCAATATGTGAATATGACTAATTTGAAATGGCTTGAGAGCCAAGAGAAGACTTTGTGAAAATATGGTTTAAAGTGTAGGTTTGAGGCCTTAAGAGGAATTTATTTTGGGAAGTTTATGGAGTGACACTCTTGAGTTGAGTGATGTCCACTCCCCTACCCCATTAAACTCACCTTGGGTGAGTTTTGTTATGCAAAAGCCATAGGAGTATTTTGTTTTGGTGTTTGTATGCATTGTTGTGTTGTGGTGTGTGTTTTCCTTATGTGAGGATGACCTCCTAGCTTGGAGGTGACTCATGAGTGAGTCAATGGTAGGGAGGAGAGCAATTCATTGTGGCTTCTTTCCCTTTTTGTGTCATTGCAGGATTTCTCCTTGGAGCTATGAGATGTTGGAGAAACCACTACTTCCTCCTTGTGTAATTATTCAAGTCAGTATGGAGAAGAAAACTCCTCTCTTGTAATGTATAGTCATATGTTTAAATTTGGAGTTGTATCTCAGTTTATAATGCATTGGAAATAGAAGTAATCTTGCTGATTTTTATTGCTATGTGAAAGTTGTTAAATAGAAGAACTACTTATGTTGCTTTTTTTTTTTAAACTACAAAAAAATATACATATGTCACTATCTTTGATTTGTTGTTGCTTACCAAAAAGAATATAGTGGTTGGTTTTTAAAGCAGAAAAGTAAAAGTTGTTGTTAGATGCATTGTAAAAGAAAATAAGTTTAGCTATATACCCTTTTATTTTTGTAAAAGAAAAATCTGAGTTTTACTTATTATTCTGTCCTTATAGCCATTTTTGTCAGCAATGAAAGAGAAGATAGATTTAATGTGTTGTAGTCATCTTTTTTTTAAAAAAAAAAATTTAAAAAAAAGCATACGTATTGTTACTTTTCCTTTCAAAAAAAAAATGATATGCTTGTTGTCTCTATGAAATAGCTTTGGTGTAAATGTCTATAAAAATGTATATATATATATATATATGAAAAAATATATATATGTTTAAACCCATTATTATAAATTTCCCATTATTCTTTTTACTTGCTGGAAAAATCATGGTGTAGTTGAAAAAAATCAGAGCATACAATATATATATATATATATATATATATATATATATATATATATATATATATATATATATATATATATATATATATTCTTGTTTTTATTCTGGAAAATATATGCAACTGAAAAAAAAATTGTGTTCTACTTGTCTTTTTTTTTTATTCTGGTAAATATATGCAACTGTGAAAAAAAAATATGTGTTCTACTTGAATCTATATATATATCTAGAAACAATTTTGCATATTGTATACCAAAGTTTTTTTTTAAACAATAAAGAGGGTGCAGTAGAGTTAAACAATAATTGTATTGCTGTTTGAAATCTGTTATAATGAGTGGGTTGGGGGGGATTCAAACCCCCCACCAACGCTGCCGTCGTAGCCCCCTTCGTGGGTTTCTTTGAGTGAGTTTCTTTTAAATAAAACACAACATACAATCACAGTCCCCTCTGCAATTTCGGCGGTGCCCCAACTGTAGCTTGCTGCCTCCTTCCTTTGGCCATTCGGCCATTAAAATCTGCAAACCCCTTTTTGTTATACTTGCAATATATTCAGTGTATGAAATATATATAAATGCTGAGAATACCTCCATGGAATTTGTAAAAAGAAAAAAATAGGTACCTCTAGTTTTAAAATCAGAAATAATTATATATTAACAAGGTAAGAAATAGTAAAAAATAAAAAAAGAATGTTATACCTCCATTGGAGACTTCCTCCATGTATGCCTCCATCAAATCTGCAACAAAAAGCATGAGAGAAGAAAAGAAATGAGAAGAAGAAGAAGAGAGAAAAGCAAAATGAGATGGAGGCTAGGGTTTACCTTCTTTTCTCCATAAGGAAATTAATATTTTAATTGGAGAACTTTTAGGTTTTTCTTTTTTTCTTTTTTTCTTTTTTTTGCCTTTTAATCCTATTTTCTGGTGCACGGATTTATTCATATTTTATTTTCCTTTCTCCCTCTTTGATTTTTAATTTAACGAGGGGATATAAGGGGGGAGTTTAAGTGGGTGACTTTTATATTTGTTTTAACCATATATTAATTTTAATTTAAGTGGGTGACTTTTATATTTGTTTTAACCATATATTAATTTTAATTTAGTGGGTGACTTTTATATTTTGTTTTAACCATATCTTAATTTTAATTTAGCGGATGACTTTTATATTTTGTTTTAACCATATATTAATTTTAATTTAAGTGGTTGACTTATATATTTTGTTTTAACCATATCTTAATTTTAATTTAGAGGGAATAGGGAAAGAAGGTGAATTTGTTCCACCTAAGTCCCTATCTTTTGGGGAATTATATTTTACTTTAATATTGAATTTAAATGTTTTGGATTATTTTATTGGTGGGTCTATATTAATTTGATATTAATTAAATTATTACGGTTTTAATTAAATTAAATTTATTTTAATTTATTAGTAAATTTAATTGTTTTGGATTATTTTTATTAGTTGGTCTATATTATTTTGGGATTAATCCATTATTTATTTGTTTATTTAATTTAATTTTTGCTTAAATGGGGAGTTGATTTTATAACGTTATTAATGGATTTTAATCTAATCCTCGGTTTAATTTTTCTTCTCTTTTTCCTCATAAATGTTGATGGAAAAATCATTTTAAAATTTATAATTTGAACGCTAATAAGGCGCTATGCTGCCGGATTTTTCTAGAAATTTGACTGAGTAATTTAAGTGGTTTATTTATGCATTTAGCTAACATTTAATCCTTTCCTTGCGATTACGTTTTAAATGCAACCGTAATTTAGTCTATTTTGCTTAGTGTTAGGGTTTGGATTTCGGCACATGTCGAAATCTCGCCACTTCACCTAGGAACCTAACGGTACATGTCGATTTTGATTCTAACCCTAACGGTGATGCACCTTGCGTCGCCTAACCCCCTAGTCGGCTTTTATCACGTAGGGGAATGCGTATGTGATCGCATTACTCTAAATATGATTGTCATGTTTATGCCTTATGCGTATTGCCACCAAGCACGCTGACGTGTGCAAGGGGGTTTCTAGGGATACATGGAAATTTTTTGATATTTCGTGTCATGACCACATGACAAATGTGGACATGACACGTGTGTTGCATGTTGTGACCACATGGAAAATGTGGGCATGACAACATATCCATTTTTGCACGGACTAGACCCACAAACAATAGGATGATCTCATGCATGCCCAAGGCAGTATAACCTTGCCTAGATGAGGGAAGGGGGCTCATAGCATAAGTTCTTTAGTACATAAAAGGTAAGATTAACCTTAGATGTAAATAGGGAACAATGTGCTAGAACCGACCCTACATCTTCAAGATATGAATACCATTTTTTGAGTAATGAGATCAACCCACAAGCACGGCATACAAAACAATGACCATGTCCCATTCTAAGTGTTTTCTGCCACATACAATGATATAGTAAGATCAAGGTCATTTTGGAATGATCCCTAAAATGAGACAAAAGATAAAAATTAATAATCAAAAAGACCAATGAACCATACAAACAGCCATTGTATCTCTTGCCAGATAAGTGTTGATAGGATGATGGATTCTGCCTATTGTAGGAATGATATATCCATTAAGGCAAGAATCAGTTGGATGTTGTTGGATAAATTTTGAAAGGTGGGCAAAAAGATAGTAGGCCATATTTCATGATTGTGGTTGGCTTGTTGATTGATGATTTTTCCATAAGATGTGTTGTTTTGAGAGTATGCTTAGTCTGTGTATTGTTGGTGGATTTAGTAAGCTCAAAAAATAGGGACCATCAAATGGGTTGGATGGGTGCATCTTTTGTACATGTGTACTGGATACTTCCTTCATATTCCAGACTGCCTACATACCTTGTGTCCATGAGCACAAAGTACTTTAAGATGTGGGTGATGATGAATATGTAGTTCTAGTTTGTAATGATGATGTAGGAATTGTTCGAGGTAGATGAGATGATGTTGGATAATGATGTGTTGGATGCTTTGGATAATTGTGGTGATGGTTGAGATTGTTTTTGGTATTTTGGTATTTTGTAATTTTTTTATTTTTTTGGGTTTTTGAATTTTCTATTATTTTTGGCTTTTTGGGTTTTTCTTATTTTTTTGGTTTTTTTTATGGTTTTGTGATGTTTTTGAGTTTTTTGGAGTTTTAAGCGCTACAAGGAGAGCATAAAAGGATCCTCTTTCCATGAATTTGCCTTGGGTGGGGTGATGAAGGGTGGGTGATAAGGTTGAATGCTTTAGAATGGATAGGAGGACTTATTAGATGGTAGAACCAACCACTACACATGGTGCCTAAGATAAGTTTTCACCATAGTACTTATCGAAGGCATCACCAAAGTGATTTTCACCATTAGATGGCTTTATTGCACTCAGGTTTTTCTTTATTTTTTTGATTTTTTTTCTTTTTTAATTTTTTTGTATTTTTAATTTGGGATACTCGATGGGTTATGCATAGAAACTTTTCAGGTGCATGATGTTCATAGGTTCATTTAGAGGCTACCCCTCAGGTGTTGCACGCTGGTAATCTCCTGATCCATAGGTAGTTTTGATAACATATGGTCCCAACCAATTAGGCTCAAACTTTCCTTTCTTGTGGCGCTCTTGTAGGTTTCTCTGATTTTCCATAACGACAAGGTCGCCTATCTCAAACCAGCAGTTCTTAATCTTCTTGTTGTAGCTTTTGTGTAGGAAGTTCTGATAGGCTTGAAGGTGATTAAGAGCATCCAGGCATTTCTTATCTAGGAGTTCTAGCTCATTCAGTCGTGCAACTCAGTACTCCTCCTCAGTGATTATGTTTTGCAATGAAATCCTGAGAGAACGGAGCTCGACCTTAATAGGAAAAATGGCTTTGGAACTGAATACTAATGAGCATGGTGTGGCTCCTGTGGGTGTGTGAATGCTTGTGCGATAAGCCCATAGGGCGGGGTTGAGCTGAAGGTGCTAGTCATGGATGGCTTTGTTAACCATCTTTTTTAGGATGTGTAAGATGGTTTTGTTAGAAGCTTTGACTTGACCATTACCTTGGGAGTAATATGGTGTGGAGAAATGATGTTGGATGTGGAATTTTTTGCAAAGGGTGTGAACTTCTTGGTTCTTAAACGGTTTCCCATTGTCAGTGATGATGGAGAGAGGAATGTCATAATGACATATTATGTAGTGAAGGATGAATTTTGCAATTTGGATACCAGTGGTGTAAGTGAGCGGAATGGCTTCTACCCACTTGGTGAAATATTCAGTAGCGATAATGATGAATTTGTGGCCATTAGATGATGGTGGGTGAATTTTTCCTACGAGATCGAGCCCCCATTGTGAAAAGGGCTAAGGAGTCATTATTGGTTGCAATTATTGTGATGGTGCATGAATAAGATCACCATGTTGCTGGCATGATAGATATTTTTTTACAAACTGATGGGCATCTTGTCCATAGTAGGCCAGTAGTATCCTGGCCTTAGGATCTTCTTAGCTAGAGTAGGTCCACTGGAATGTGCCCTACAAATACCTTAGTGTACCTCTTGTAAGGCCACTTTAGCTTCCCTAGAATTGAGACATCATAAAAGAGTACCATCAAGACTTCTTCGGTATAGGGTATCACCTATGATGGTGAAATGAGAGGCTCGGTGGATGAAGGTTTTTTTTTAGCGGATGTTAGGTTGGGTGGAATGATTTTATCATGGAGGTACATGTAGTTTTCTTGGTACCAAGGAGATAGGGGACCAATGATGTCACATACTAACTCATATTGTGGTACATCATACGCCGGCATTGGTAGTTCTTCAATTAGGAACTCACATTTTTTTCTATCCATTTTCATGTCAACCAGGGATCCTATAGTAGCCATAGCATCTGCTACTTTGTTGTTCAACCTTGGAATTTGTTCAAAATAGATATCATGGAAATAGTCATTGAAATCATCAACCATTCTTTTGTAATGCAGGAGCTTGTCATCCTTTTTTTTGTATTCATTATTGACCTATCTGATAACTAGCTGGGAGTCTCCATAAACTGTAAGCTTTTCAATCTTCCACTGGATGGCCATATGAAGTCCAGTAATAAGGGCTTCATATTCTGCTACATTGTTTATGCATGGAAATGTTATTTTGTATGACTTTGGGATAGTGTCTCCTTGAGGGGTGAAAAACAAAATGCCTGCCCTTGATCCATGATGTGTGTAGGATCTGTCAAAATACATTTTCCATGTATCTATTGTTGGTGCTATTGTCAATATTGACTCATCTGGGAATTTTGAAAGCAATGGTTGTTCTGTTGGGATAGGTGCATCGGCCAATTGATTGACAATCACTTGTCCTTTGATAGATTTTCTCTCTGTGTACTCAATGTCAAACTCACTTAGGATCATAACCCACTTAGACATCCATCTTGTGAGAGCTGCCATAATTAGTAAATACTTGAGTGGATCAATCTTGGCAATGAGCTTTGTCTTATGGTTGAGCATGTAGTGTCTTATCTTTTGAGAAGCGAAGACAATGGCAAGGCATGCTCGTTCAATAGAAGTGTAATTTAACTCATAGGTCACCAAGGTGTGGTTGATATAGTATATAGCTCTCTCTTTTCCTTATTCATCATGTTGTGCTAGCAAGGCCCCTATTGTTGTTTATGTTGTTGAGATCTATAGAAGGAGGGATTGTCCTTGCTTTGGTGGAATAAGGACAGGTGGTGTAGCAAGATATTCTTTTAGCTATTCAAAGGCATTCTGACACTAATTATCCCATACAAATGTTGTGTTTTCTCAGAGAAGATGCTGAAATGGTTGACATTTGTCTGCAAGATGTGCTATGAAGCGGCGGATAGACTGAAGTTTCCCTTGAAGGCTATAAAGTTGCTTGAGTGTTTTAGGTGGAGGCATTCCCACTATAGCCTTAACCTTAGTGGGGTCAACTTCGATTCCTCTTCTTGACACAATGTATCCTAGGAGTTTTCTAGAGGTGACCCCAAAGACAAATTTCTTGGGATTTAGCCACACTTTGTATTGCTCTAATCTGTTGAAGATTTTAGCCAACACATTCAAGTGGTCTTCTCTAGTCTTTGATTTTCCCAGTAAATCATCTACATAATCTTCCATTATGTTGTGGAAAAGGTCATGGAAGATAACTGTCATGGCTCTCTGATAGGTAGCTCCTGCGTTCTTCTACCTAAAGGGCATCACAACCCAGCAATAGGTTCCCCATAAAAGAGGTCTTGTGTTGGTCCTCTTCAACTATTCTGATTTGGTTGTAACCAGAAAATTCATCCATTAAGGACAACATCTCATGTCCTATGGTGAGATCCATGATGATATCTATGTTGGGCAGTAGAAAGTCATCCTTAGGGCACGCTTTATTAAGATCTCAGAAATCTGGGCAACAACAAATGCCCCCAGTGACTTTTTCTATAGGTACGATGTTTGATATCCATTCAGGTAGTCTATAGGATGAATGAATCCCACATCTATAATTTTCTTGAGTTATGTTTTGACAAGAAGTGTTACTTGTGGATTCATTTTTCTTAGCTTTTGTTTTACTATTTTTGCATCAGGATGTACAGCAAGATGATGGATGACTAGAGCAAGATCCAATCTCGGCATATCAGCATATGTCCATGCAAAATTATGACTCCTTTGTTTAAAGAAAGCTAAGAAAGCCTCTTGTTCTATTCCTGTGAGGGATTCTTCTCAGAATGTGATCTTGGGGGCTTTTTCTATTCCAAGGTTCATCTCGTGTGATGCTTCTACTAGGATCAATGACCTTTCTTGATAGAGCTTAGGTACTTTGGTGAGGTCCATTCTTTCATCTCCTAGTGCCTCGTGGAGGTTTTCACTAGGGGATACATCCTTTATTTTGATTTTTTCTTCATCTGAAAGTTCCACAAGGTGGTTTTCACTAGGGAATGTTATTTTTATTTTCATACTTTTGCGACTAAGAGTTTGGATTGTCTCCCCAAAGTATGCAGATGTGTTTAGTTCCATGATATAGCATGTCTTGTGGTCTCCAAGGGGAAAGTGATCTCTAACCCCCATCATTTTAGCTATTGCTTCATCATTTTGTGCAACATCAAGGACGGGGGGTCCTTGTTGGTCCCAATCTATGAGTTGGGGATAGACGAGGGGTATATTGTTGGATGTAGATGGTGTGGTAATTAAGGTGTAGATGGTGCATATGGATGATTCAAAAAGTTTGGTGAAATTGTTGAAAGAGTTTTGATGGTCCTCTTTGTTGATGTTATCTATCATAGGGAAGGCCTTAGCAACCTCACTTAAAATATACTCAATGTCGGCAGAGGTGGACTCTTGTTTTCCATACCCTAACCCGTGGAGATACAGATTCCTTGTTACTTGAATAGGCTCAACAATTCCTTGTTCATGAAGACCTATACTGCCTTGTCCTTTGTAACCCATGTATTTGATAATCTCGACACCTTTTCCATAGATCTCAGTTGGGAGAGTAAGATCTTCTTGTTTATCTTCATCTTTGTATAACTAAGAGGACATGTCTTTGAGAACATCTTGTTCAAGTAGGTGTTTTTTCTCGAAGGTTGGTGTTGGCTTGCATTTGATGATTACTGTGGAAACTTCATCTTCCTTAAGAGCACCAAATGTCTTAGGGGATGGTGGTAATAGGCCCACAAAAAATGTGCCATGTAGGTCGTATTCACCACATCCCATGTCACTTACCTTGATCTTGACCTCAGGAAGAGTGGATGTTTGTGATGTGGTTGCGATGTTGGAAGGATCAATGTATGAAGTGGAAGGCATAGGATTAGTATGAGAGGTGGATGTTTTAGTGGTGTTGTTGTAAGGATAAAAAGTACGGTCATGTCCTTCCAAGAAACTGCAGTTTTGGAAAGGATGGGGGTCGGCATAGATAGTGACTTCCATGTCATTGTGTGGGAATTTTAAGCATTGGTGGAAAGTGGATGGAATGACTTGCATGGCATGAATCCATGGTTGGTCTAGGAAAATTTAATATGGGAGGTCAAGATCAAGAACTTGACATTTGGTTTCCAAAAAAATTTGTCCCACTTGAATGGGGAGTTTAATGGTGCCTTCAAACAATCTCTCGGTATCATCATATCCTTCGATGGTTATACACTCACTAGAGTCCACAACCACATCAGAGTATCCCAAGTGTTTTAATAGTTTTAGAGTGCAAAGATTTAGGCTAGAGCCACCATCTATTAAGACTTGTTTGATGGTATGTTTATGAATTAGGGCTTTGATGTGAAGGGATTCATTATGTGGGTCATTAGATGCGGGTAGGTCCTTTTTCCGAGAAGGTGAGGTGAATAGATGAGGCGATGTGGACTACCATGGCTTAGAATTGATCAACATTCAATTTGGTAGGGACTTGTGTTTCTATCAAGGCTTTGTCAATGATGTCCTTGTGGAGGGGGGAAGTATGAAGCAATTCAAGGATGGAAATTTGTGTGGGATTTTTTCCGAGGTGATCTAGGATGTTATACTTGTGAGTGGATGGTGGATTGGTAGGTGCGGATGTAGAAGGTTGATCATTGGTAGGGGCTCCACAGATGGAGATGTGGACACGATGAGTAGTAACAGTGCAATTAGGTGTTTTGGATCTAATGGTGATGGTATTGACATGGTTGGAATAATCTTCTATTCGACCCACAACCGAATCGAAAGAAAAAGGAGGTGGCATGACATTGTAGGTTTGATTGGAACATGAGGCTTTTCATTTATTATGATCTAGAAGTGGATCCTTGTATGCTCCTAGATTGGCATTGGGTGATTGTTTTGGTGTTTTGTCGATGGTTATGTCACCTCTATCTATAAGGTCTTAGATACAATGTTTGAACCTCATACAGTTAGATGTTTTATGCCCTTTCACACGATGCTATTCACAATAGGCATTTTCATCAAACCAAGAGGGTTTAAATTGATTTTCATCATAAGGTCGAATAGGGGGTATTGTTATTAAATCCACCTTTACAAGGTTATTCAAGACATTTTCAATGGGTTCCCCTAAAGGTGTGAATTTTCTCTTTGGGTTGTTGTTTTGTCTTAGTGGTCCCCTAGGAACCTTGACATTATTGTTGCTTGTGGATGCATTTGGTGGAGTCAGATTTTGTACATTTTGGATGACCTTCACATCAGTGACACCGTCGTTGAGGGTATTTTTGTTATTACCCCAAAAGCGGGGTTTGTCATTGGATTGGGCATTATTGTTCCTGTGAGAAGTGTTGGTGTTATTGTTGTTGTTGTTGGTCTTGTTGTCATTGTTGTAAATTTTTATAAATCCTTTAGTAATAAGGGCTCTCTCAATGGTTGTCCCTTTGTCTATAACCTCCTCAAAGGTTGATGTACATTGGATTTGTAAATGGAACCCCATTTCTTGGTTGAGATTAGTCACAAACATGGTGACTAATTGTTTTTTGGGAATTGGCCAAGGGAGTTTGCTTGCTAAGCTTCTCCACCTTTGTAAAAAGGTGGTGAAGGATTCCCCACTCTTTTGTTTTGTGTTGCAAAGATTGATCATGGATATTTCATGTTCAAAGTTATAGGAGATGATTTGCAAATTTCTCCACAAGCTCATGGAATGTTTTGATATCGAGGGGAAGATGAGCAAACCATTCGGTAGCTTGACCAATGAGGCTTCTAGGAAAGAGTCTCATTAAATATGTGTTATTGTATGAGACCTCTAGGCAAGCAATGTAAAATTCCCTAAGGTGTTCCCTAGGATCTCCCTTTCCTTTGTATTTGTCAAATTTTGGTGTTTCAAAAATTTTAGGAAAGGATGGCATGTGGATGGTTCTATCAAATGGGCATGGGAAAATATCCTCGAAAGAATATTGCTTTCTTTGTGTCCATGTTGCATATCATCAACCTTTTGGATCAAAGATTACAAAATTATAGGTAAATCTTGGGTAGGTGGTGGTTGTGGAATGTGGGTTTGTTGGTTTTGGATGAGATGTTGAAGAAAATTGGGAATTTGTTGATGTTGGGTGGTTTGATTTTGTGGAGTTTGATTTTGATTTTGATTTTGATTTTGATTGGTGAGGTATTGTTGGTAGGCGAGGAGTTATTGTAGGACATGTGGCAGAATTTGTCAGTTTTGATTAGGATTTTGTTGTGAGGTTTGGATGGAAGATGTAATAGGTGTTTGGGAAATTGGAGGTTGTACGCATGTGAAGTTGGATGAAGGGTTGTTGCATGGATTGTTGTTGGGAATGTTGGACATATTGTAAGGTGGTTGGGAGAATAATTGTGTCATGAAGGCTATGGTGTTGGCATCAAATTGAGGCACACTTGTGGAAGCACTTGTGTGCATGGTGTTGTTAGGAATGTTAAGGGTGATTTGTGGTGTGGATGTAGTGATATTAGATGTTGATATGGTCATGGGATTTGGTGTGGTTGACAAGTTAGAAGGAATTGTGGATGTCATGACATTTGAAGTTTGGGATGAAGATGTTTGTGATGAGGTAGCGACATTGGGTATACTAGCACCATCTTTGATGAGGAATTCAAGATATTTTGTGGGATCCAATTTTAGGACTCTATCTAATATGTACATAGAATCAGCGTCTTGCATAAAGTCTAAAAAATCTTGATCCACATTAGTGATGTTAGATGATGAGGCTAGTGGTTGTTGGTTAAAGGATTTAACATAGCATTTACATCAAGGGATGATTGTCATTGGTTCATGGGATTATTGTTTTGGTCGGGTTGAGGCATCCTAATGCCAAAATTAACTCTAAAAGGTTCCATGTCCTTGTTTCTCTTAGCTTGAGACCTTGTCAAGGGCATACAATAGATTGAGTGTGAATTTGGTTGGATGGTTGAAAGGTGGATGAAGGTTGAGACCTTAGAGAATGGATTTTGAAATATTGGACCCAAGGATAAGTGAAGGTGGAATTTGGTATGATGAAAAGATTTAGCCTTTAGAAAATAAAATCTCAAAATTTTAAACCTAAGGATGAGTAATGGTGGATATGATATGGATAGGTTTGGTAGAGGTTTTAGCTTTAGAGACTAAATCTCAAAAGTTTCAAACCTAAGGATGATGTAAATGATGAAGGTATGATGATGAATGAGAAACCTTAGAGGTTAGACCTCAAAGATAGATGGGTGAATTGATTTTCAAAAAATTTGGACCTATAAGGATAGATAAGTGGAAGGATAAATTGAAAATGTGGGATAAAGAATGAATATAGTGGATAATGGTTTTGGGATAGAAGGCCTAAAATAACCTTTAGAGATTAAATATCAAAAGGATTTCTTAGACCAAAGTGAGAATGTATATGTGGGGGGAATAATGATTTTGAGGATGACCTTAGAATGAATTTGAAAGGGATGATGATTTAGAAATGGATGGCTAAGGTATACTTAGTATGGTTTGGAAAATAATCAGCCAAGGGAAACCTTAGATGATTTGGATAGATGGGATTGGATGAATAAGGATGTTGGATAAATTTAATAATGTTTAAAAAAAGGATTTTCAAATCAAAGGAGATATTGAATAAATCTAGATCTTTGGATTATAAAAGGATATCCCTTCTTACCCAAGGTAGACTATTGACCTTAAGCAAAAGGGGGAGTTTTATTTTACTTGAGGATAGACTAATGACCTCAAAGCAAAATGGGATACCTTAGAATATATCAACTTAGGAGTTGTCTAAGCTCCTAAATCAATTATCCCAAGGGTTAATAAAAGCTAATTTATAAAAGCATTTAAGGTAGACAAAGTTTTAAGTACCTTATAAACTAGAGGATGATAAGATCTAGATTTAATGCTTGCACAAAATTGATTTAAGGTATGGTTTTGGATGTTGGTTGATTTTTGGATTTTGGATGAATTTTGATTTTTGGATGTTGATGTTGGATTTTGGATAATATGGATAGGATTTGGATAATGTTGGGGAATGTTGAAAAATAAATTTGAACTTGGACTAAAGTTGGGATGATTTGGATTCAAAATGGACTTTGCAATGGATGTGCAAAGGTCCAAGGGTGAAAATCAAAATGTTCACCTAAGGTTAAGTGAATAATGAAGGGATGATGAATTTGGATTGGGAGTTTGGAATGAAAGGATTAATGGATGGAAAAGGTGTGACCAAATATCAAATATCAAAATGATGTTTATCTAAGGTCAAATGGGATGGGTTAAATAGAGTTGGACAAAGGTTGGACTTGATTAGGAGATGGGAATATGGACAAAGGTTTAGACTCAATAATGGACTTTTGGATTTGGGATGAAGGGGTTATGATCAAGGGTCCAATAATCAAAATGATTTTCTTTAAGGTCCAAATGAAAGGATGTGGGTGGACTTGGACAAAAGGTTGTAAATGAGAAATATGATCAAGGGTGGATTTTGGTTCTGATGAATTTTGACAAGGTGACCATGGATTTTGACTGGATAGAGTTCAAGGACCCCAGAACAGGTCAGAGGACACATGTAGGATCTGGCCTGAAAATGGCGCCAATCCCTGGGATTATGGCGCTAAAACAGTCAGAAATGGCATCAAAAAGGTGGAAAATGGCACCAATGGACAGGTTTATGGCACCACAGGGGAATTGTATGGTGCCAAATAGAGAGGCTATGGCGTTGAACTGTGACAATCTCTAAAATTTTGACTAGGGTTTTGATTTCTTTTAGAAAATTTTGGAGTTTGGACTCAAATTTTTATATTTTCAAAGGTCAAATGATTTGATTTCAAGGCTCAAATGTTTGATTTCAAAAGGGTTAAATGTTTAAATGTTTGATTTTCAAAGGTTCAAATGATTTTCGATAAATTTGATAAGATTTCATGGCAAGAAGATACAAATCAAGCAAGAAAACACAATGACTTTTGACTCAATGTACCAAAATAACTTTTGCTTTCATGGGGTATAACATGAAGACACACCAAGCACATGAACATCCTAGAAATTATTCAAGTAGGAGTGTATGAGAACATAAGCCCACTTCATTGCCTTTAGATAGGCGTAATGTACAAGTCCCATCAGGAGGAAACTAACCACTTTTGATCACCCAAGATCACTCATTACGTCACGAGGGGAGAGCATACATGACATGCATGCCCGTTTCTAGAGGGCATTTACACTTGACGATAAATTCAATGTGGTTTGTGGAGTGAGTAACTTCATGGGCCTAACTGGTATCCGTTGCATTACAATCTCATACAACTGAAAGGTCTTAAGCTAGGATAGTTACAAGCTTCTAGGGGAGTCCTCTAGTGTACTCAAGGTACTTGAGGCATAAGTCCGTGAACGGGGGTGTTCCAATTGATTGACGCTCAACCACTCGATTCTTGGAGGCCTATTTCTTGGAGGAGAGAGGGTCCTTCCTTTAAATATATCTTTCGATGTTTATATACCTTGTTGGAACACGCAGTTGAGGTTGTCCATTGGGGTGATGAAATCCCCAAGCAGGACCCCTAAGAAGAAACTACCCTCTTTCTTTTGATCCCCAAGATCGCATTAGGAGTGAGGGGTGAACATACACAAGAAAAGTAGCCCCTTGGGGTTAACACTTAAAAGCATGAAAAATGCCAACAAATAGACTTTTGATCCCCAAGACCACCCTAAGGTGTGAGGGGAGAGCATACGTCTATAAGTGGACCAAACAAAGCACACAAGTGTTCATTAACCTTCTAACTAATTTAATACCACTAAGCTAGTGAGAAATCAAAATCTTTGACCAACAAAAATATGCATCAAACTAATTAGTAGTTTCAGTAAATGTCTTTGGCTTGCGTTATTTTCCCTAGACAAATATGTCAGTACCCTGCATAGATCCTAAAAACTTATTAAACAGATGGTGCCAAAATAGAGAGAATGGCACTAAAACAGTGAGTAAAGGCTCTAAAATAGATTTATACCACGCTAAGAAATAGAAAGAAGGCACTAATCATAGAAAAGATGGTGCTAAATCTTTTGATTTCACAGATCAGACAGACAACAACAACAACTAAAATGAACAGGGCGCTAAAAATCAAAAATATAGCAATTAATTCTAACATGGTACTAATTTATCCTAAAATGGCACTAAAATTTCCACGAATGGCGCTGAACAATTTTTTACCTTTCCTACCATATGTTGTCTAGTTTAGTGGCATTGTTCTGAGTGATGAAGGCACTAAATCATGAAGATCCCACAAAACCTGCTAAAAAAGAGATGATAACTCAAAACAAACAAGTTATGAGGGGTTAGGGTGCTTCAAAAACCCTGTTAAAAAACACCACAAGTCAGCTAAGGATAAATAAGTTTGTTATCGACAAAATAACCTAATGTCATGTAAAATTCTCCCTAATGCATTTCTAGATGTATTTGGCCATTAGGACCCCCTGTACCTGTCATAGTTTGATGAAAAATAGAGAGCAAAAGACTGTGAAAAGTGTTAAAAAGCTTAAAACAAGTTAATTTTTTTCTAAGCCTAAGACTATAGTGAAGGTCGCAGAGACAGGGCGCTAAAACAGAGGGCAATGGCGTTGTTCCACTAAAATATGGAGCTAAACCACGAGGTTATAGCGTTGAAACTCCTATTTGCTTGTATCCTTCAAGAAAACACTCAAACAAAAGGTTAGTTTGGGACCATGTTGTCCCATCGAGCGTGCCAAATGAAGATGGCAAAATTAGAAAACATCAAAACATGAAACAAATAAAAATAAATGAAATCTTTATACCTTCCAATACTTCCTACTCCTCACTCCTTGATAGAGTTAAGGAACTTGCACCCTTGAGCTCCTAGCTTTACCCAACTAATGCTTGCAATGTGAAATGCTCTCCATATTCAATGCAAAATTCACTATAACCTAGCTATGATGGAGGAAATTGAGAGAAATTTTAGCATAATAAGATTACTCTGAAATTGGCTAATGAAATGGCTCATGGAGGCTTGTATTATAGGTAAAATGGAGGGGATTTCGATCCAACATTGGAGATTGGATGTTGAGATCAATGGATGAGATTAATTGTGAGATGGAGGGCTAAGATTTGATCATCAAAATTGGATGGTGGAGAATAAAAATGAATCTTTTATTCATTTTGAGGAGGACTTAAGATTTAATGTGATTTGGATGTGTGAGGAAATTAAAAATTAATTTCCTTGGGAGGAGGAGGAATTAAAAATTCCATTTTATGTTGGAATGTGAAGGTCATGTGACACATGCATGTTTTTGGTGCCTAACATTTGTAAGCTAAAAATGTACAAGATGTTTTAGCATGAAAATGGCAAAAATGAGTTCGAGGGGTTATGTATTTTTTGTAATTTTTAATTTGTGGGTGTGGGAGAAGATGTTAAGCATGATTTGACCAAGTTAATCAAGGTGATTAACTTAGTTAATGTGGCTAGAAAAAATTAGTGAGTGGGGTAATCAGGATTAATTAAATAATGATTTATTTAATTAATCCAGGTCTAGGGGTCATGTAGGCTAGGGTAGGTAATTAAATAATGGCTATTTAATCAACTTGGTTAGGGGTAGGCTAATTAGTAGGCAGATTAATCAGATAAGTATAATTTGCATAATTAATTGGGTTTAGGGAAGTGGACAAATTAATCAAATAAATATTTGACATGTTTTTTTAATTAATTGGGATAATATTAGTAAGGTGTGAATGTTGAATTAATTAAATTAATTCAATTTTAGGGATTAATTGATGAAGGATGAATGGATGGTTCAGGTGTTGTGTAGGATAATTAATTAATTAAGAATTTAATTAACTAATCAGATGAGAAATTAGTGGTATGGAAGGGTTGAGACATTTTTTGGTGTCTACAATAATATATTGATATTTATATATAACTAGTAATAAATATATTAAAAATAAAAAAATTACCAATACTTTTAATATAATATATTTAATATCTAAATTTATTAAAATATTTACAAATATAACAATACTTATAATTCTTATCAATATATTATAGTTAATATTTCATTTTACTATAATATAAGATAAATATAAATATAAATACAATATAATGATATTTTTTTATTTGTATAATCAATTATTTAGTATAAATTTTATTATTAATATATTATAAATTAGATTATGAGTACAAATAACAATCACAAATTAATTACAATATATTTCAAAATTATGACAAGCTATTATTGTTGACATAATGTAAGAAACTCAATACATTGATATATATACACTTAATAAATTAACATAGATATTTAAAATATATTTATTTAGTACATATATATCTTAAATACATCTATCTAAAAAAGTCAATAAATATATTTTATTTATTTAAGAGTTGTTTTATTTTACTTTGAAACTATTTTATATACTACACATAAATTTTAATTTTTAGTTAAGAAGACTTATAAAATATAGTTTAAAGACACATACCCATCTTTTAGAGTCTTTAAATAGATATATTGAAAATATCTATACCAATTATTTTCCCTTATATAATATAAATCTATTTCATTAAAAAAGAGTTTAGGTGTAGTGTATTTCAAACTTTACAATTTATCTAAGTATTTAATGTAATACAAGTATTCAAAACATAGCCCTCCCCATTCAAATTTTTTAATCTTAATAATTAACCCCAACACAATGATGTCCTCATGGCACATTTTTCCAATATAGTATGAAAAATATATGTGAGAAAAAAATATATGTGAAAGAAAATAAAAGGGTAACATTTCCTTGTGCTATCCTTATGAAATATAATAGTGCAAAATAATTTAATATGACATAGGAAACTAAAATTGTGTGGCAAACATTAATAAGGTTTGCTTATTAATAGCCAAAAATGCTCAAATTATTAGCCAATCACAACATTGATAATTGAATTTTTAATATTTTTTTGTTAAAATAGACTCGGAAAGAATCAATATTTGTTCAATATTCAAAATAATACTCTTGCAATTAGTTTATTTTACATAGATTAATCACTAGATAAGAAAAACTCATTAGAATAATGTCTACTAATAATTTAATATAAATATTATTATTAATATATTATTAATTATATTATTCTTTGATATTTAAAATAAGAATTTTATAATTAATATATACAATGAATAATAAATAAATACTAATTTGAATATTACACAATATAATATATTAATATTTAGGTCACTATAATATTTCAATATTATATATATATACAAATATATATATTAATATTTCATTTTGCTATAATATAACATAAATATAAATACATTATAATGATAATTCTACTAATCTAATATACATTCTATTATTAATTAATCATATTAATATAAATATTATATTAATATGAATATTATGATTTTTGTTATAATATTATTTGTTTAACATTTAAAAAAATCTTATTTTTTATAACCAAATTTCACAACAAGAATTTAGTCATTCAGAATTTAATTAAACAAGTTAATTCCATTCCATACTTCTCTCTCAAGCATATTTTTCTCCTTGATTTTAGTGTGTTTGTTTTACTTCAAAATAATATTTCGGCAAAATCCGTCCTTAAGAGCTTAAATTTTGAGCCAATCACAACACACATAAATGATTTTCTAAATTTTTTTGTAAAAATTTTCTCATGTAGACTTAAGAAAAATTAAAATTTGTTCAACATGAAAAATAATACTCCGTGTTGATTAGTTTATTCTAGATAGATTAATCACTAGATAAAAACACTTATTGCAATAGTACTGGTAGGTACTAAAAACTCATTGCAATAGTATTGCAGGTACTAATAATCACATTAATATGAATATAATATGAATATTATATTAATATAAATATTACAATTTTTGTTATAATAATTACATAGACTTACAGAAAAATATTATGTGTTTAACATTAAAAAATTATTATTTGTTTAATAATCAATTTCTCGACAATAATTTAGCCACTTAGAATTCAATTAAACAAGTTAATATGTTAGTATTGATAGCTCCTCCCTTCATTCCATTCCATACTTATCTCCTGACGGTATTTTTCTGCTAGATTTTAGTGTGTTTGTTTTACTCAAAATAGTATTTCCACAAAATCTGTCCTTAAGAGCTCAAATTATGAGCTAATCACAACACAAATAAATGATTTTTTGAATAATTTTTGGTTTTGATTATATAAGTTGGCAAAAACCAGGGGCTGAACCCTTACATCAAGACAAAAAGAGACCGTAGAGGCTCAAGCACAAAAAGAGCCACCAGACCAACTACAGCATATACAGCCTATAACTAGCAGATAGTAAGTAGCAATAGATAGACAGCATAAAAAGTAACAGAACTAAGGAGATACATTATCCCAGCCTTTAGCCAGAAATTCAACAAATTCATCAAGTTTTTTTAATTTCTCCTCCTCCTCTTCATTAGAACGAGTCCCAAGTTCCTGTAACAGAGACAGGTTAAGCATCATCGTACGACTGAGCACGCTGCTTATGAGCTCTCCCATAGAAGAAACCTTCTGCTCCAGATCATCCACACGACCCCTAAGGACAGCAAGATCATACCTGTGGTCATCCCCTTCCTCATTAGTCTCCTCTCCAACCTCCTCCACGATCATCCTCTCCCCTTCACCAGCATTGTCCACAGGATCACCATCAGCACCTCCCGAATCATCAACCTGTTTCCCTTCATCCTTACCCGCATCATCTTTAGAGATCTCTTGAACATCAATGTCTTTGGAATTCAGCTGATCGTCCCCCTAAGTGGAGGCTTCAGAAGCACTTTCAAAGTATTCAATCAATTTAGCTTGCAGGGTAGGCTTACCAGCAATCCTTCCCGACCTCCTTACCCCAGAAGAGAAGCCCTCCTTCTTATCTTTAGCAGACAAATTAGCTTTATGTTTATTGTCAGGTCCCACAAGGTCACTACTCAGATTCTTATGGGTCCCCACAGAATCCCCCACAATATCATCATCCAACTCCTTGAGTTTTCTTTTCTTACTTTTCACACTCCCTTTAGAAGCTGGAGTATGAATATCCTTCACCGTGGTTGTCTCCTCAATGGTCATAGAGAAAGAAATCCCTTTCATTTTTGGGGAAATAGAGTAGGGCAAGGTTCCTCAAAAATGACAACATCAAGGGGGTCGAGATTGGCAGGAACCTCACAACTAGGAGTCTGAATTGGCTTAGGTGGCTCCAAAGTAAGATGAAAATTATATAAACAAAGGATAAGACCTTAATGCAGAGGGATAGGCCTTTTAAAGGGTTTCTTAGCCATCTTAGCTTTAACCCTAAAAATAGAGTGTTCAAGTGATGACATTAAGTAAAAAGGGAAACTAAAAAGAGCATTACGCCTAAAATGATTAAGCAGAGGGAGGTGATAATTATAAAACCTGGTGAACCAACCCTCCAATGTGAAGTATTTCATGAGAAGAAAGCACATGTCATCCCACGGCTCTGGCAGCTTGGCACGTTCAAACCCTCCCTGGTAGGGAACTAGTTCCTTTCGTTCCCCCAGAAATAACTTTTGGTTCAAATGATCAGCCACCTTTGCCTTCCTTTGCAACTTAGTACCCTTAGTAGAAAGACCAGTCGCCATGGCTATGACTTGTTCAGAGATTTCAGAACTAATTCTTCCCACAGTAACTCTATGATTATGCCAGGAACAGGCAAATTACACAGAAAAATTTTCATCAAAACCATTCAGGCATTCTAGAAAAGGACTAATGCCACCTTCCTTGCAATAATGCCAAACCACAGCATTATCCTTGAATTCACAGCAAGATATTAGCTTCATGTGAATCCTATCTCCCCCCATTATCTCCTTTCTCTCAAAGACACAGAAAACACAGAGCTAAGAATTCACAGAGTGTTTTTGGAAGGTAATTCTAACAGCTTGGGAAGGAATAATGAAATAGTAAATGAGGCAATAAATTAACATGCACGAGTCATCATTATCCTGGAGTGCCTTCCCAAACTCCAAATGATGGTGGCCCTTCCCATGCTCGAAAATGATAATCATAAATTTCCTATGATTACCATATAACCAACTCACCTTAACGCAAGTAATAAATATTGCCAAAATGACATTATACAAAGAAGTACAATAGTTCATAAAAATCTCATACTTCAAAATACACATCATCAACGCCCAAAAAAGATGACTAAACAGGCTAGCACTCACTATGATGAGTTCTCCTTGATAAGTCATATCTTTTTTAATCAGTTCCCTTATGTTAGCAGGAATATTTTTAAATTGGCACCAACATTGCCAATTCATAAATTGTTGACCATAATTAGCAAGAGCATCAATAACCCCATTCCCCTCTCTATAAATATGAGAGAGCTCCACTCTAGAGATCCTCTAGACTAGGATTTGGATATCCACAATAATATCCTTAAGTCTCCACCCACATATCGAAGCATTAGTAACTGCATCAATGATCAGTTTTGAATCCCCCTGAATATGCAAATGAGGAATGTCAAGAGAAATAGCCAATTTAACCCCCATAAGAGAGCAGAGGCTTCAACATAATTATTACTTTGAATACCTATCCCACCAGCATAGGCAGCAACCAGCCCCCCTTTGTCATCCCTGATAATCCCACCACCACTAGCCTTACCATTGGACTTAGAAGCCCCATCAAAGTTAAGTTTGAACTAATGGGGCCTTCTAGGGGTCCATCTAGTATTTAATCTCTGAATCTATTTAGAGTTATCATATGCCAGAATTTGGTTAAGAATTCTCCAATTGACTGTGATTTGTTCTTCCTCGTGAGTAAGTGGTTTATCATCAGTTTTGATGTGAGAGCTAACAACACCTTCAATGAGGACCTTAGAGAGAGATTGAAAGACTTAAGAGGAGTCCCTGACAGCTTCCCTAAATATTCTGTTATTCTATTCCTTCCACAAAGTCTAACCAAGGAAGGGAAGAGTTTGGTTCCAAAGCTCCACAAGACAAGGATGTGAAAAAGTAGGATACCAATTAGCTACTTCCCTAATATCTAGATTACAAACCCATTGAATGCCAAAGTTCTACAAAATTGTACTCCAAATTTCCATGGCAAAGTCACAATGAAGAATTAAGTGAGAAACAGTTTCCTCCTCCTTAAGGCACAGGAAACACCTATTCACCAGGGTGAATCCCCTCCACTGCAAATTATCTTGGGTTAAAATCTTATTATGAACAGTAGCCCACCAAAACATATTAACTTTAGGAATAAGCTTATGATTCCAAACTTTCCTCCAAAGCT
Source organism: Cunninghamia lanceolata (assembly GCA_027924645.1). Taxonomy (NCBI): domain Eukaryota; kingdom Viridiplantae; phylum Streptophyta; class Pinopsida; order Cupressales; family Cupressaceae; genus Cunninghamia; species Cunninghamia lanceolata. Next base: position 11,537,409 of record BSBN01001119.1, read on the forward strand.
CATTTTTATGAACATCGGGGATCAACAAATGGTAAGCAGAGTTAACCGAGAAATGACCTCTCTTATCAGGCCACCAATACAACTCATCTTCCCTAGGAAAGAGAGGGACTCTGGCACCCAGAAGCATTTGTTGAATAGAACTCATCCTAGGAATAAACTCAGGGCGATGAGCACAACAATCAAGAAGATTTTTCCAAAGTCTGATACCATTCTCAATATGAATATAATGGCAGACTTTTGACCTAAAAAACTATTTGGCAATATCAACAACAATCCCCATAATCCCCCTGAGCAGCAAGGGCCTTGTCAACAACCCAAGTGTCCTCCCAGAAATTTATAGTATTACCATTCCTTAATTTCCACCTAAGCCCTTGTTTGAGTAAGCTTCTGGACTTCAACATTTTGTTCCGAATAACAGAGCCCTGAGGAAGCCCCTCCTAATAAAGGAAACTAAGATTGTCAACACCATGTAAATACTTAGATTGCATAATGGCTCCCCATTCTTTATGGTTGTGGACCAAATTCCAATTAATTTTGGCAAGGAGGGCTTTATTCATGTTTCTTATAGATCTAATATTAAGACCCCCATGAGATTTGGGAAGGCAGACCTTCTCCCAACTAACCAAAGACATTCTCTTTTTATCTTCCACACTTCTCCATAGAAAATTTCTTTGGATCTGCTCCAATTTGTCAGCAATAAATCTAGGCATTTTAAAAAGAGATAGAAAATAAGTAGGAATACCTTGAAGAGAAGCTTGTAAGAGCTATAATTTACCAACACTACTCAGGAGCTTCCCCTTCCAACCAATCAGCTTCTTTTGAGTTCATTCCAAAATTCCATTCCAAAATCCTGGAGAGACCTCTTTAACAGTTAAAGGAAGGCCAAGATAGACAGCAGGAAGATCAGCCTCAGCACAGCTGATAATGTTAATAATTTTTCTTCGGAGATCACCTTGAGTGTTGAAAAAATAAACATTACTTTTCTTAAAATTTATGTGTTGACCAGAAGCTTTGGCATAGTCATTGAGAATATTCTTCCAACTTCGAGCTTCAACCATAGACGAGATACCAAAGAGGATGGTATCATCCACAAACTGTTGCATAGACATAGGAGGTATAGAAGAAGCAGGTTTAATGCCCACAATTTCCTTAGAGAGAACCTTAGAGTGAACATATCTCCCAAGGGCCTCAGCCATCATGATAAATAAATATGGGGAAGAGGATCTCCCTATCTAATCCCCCTCGTGGAAGAGAAAAAGCCTTTGGGGACCCCATTAACCAAGACTGAGAATTTAGCAGTGGAGACAGCTTCCTGAATGAGAAGGGAGAGTTTATCATTAAAACCAAACTTTTGGATAACCTTAAAAAGAAACTTCCATGAAACTCTATCATAGGCCTTAGAAATTTCTAGCTTTAGAACCATACCAGGGATCCTGCTCTTTGCCATAGAATGAATGGTTTCATGAGTGGATATAATAACATCTAAAATCTATTGACCAGGGACAAAGCCTTTCTGAGAAGGGGAAATAATTTTATCCAGGAAAGGTTGGAATCTCAGAACAAGCAATTTGGTACACAGCTTATAAATAGTATTGCACAAGCTAATAGGTCTGAAATCAGTAAGCAGCATAGGATTTAGCTTCTTATGAACAAGAACAATAAATGTATTGTTGATCTGCTTTAGAAGTTTACCAGTTCTGAAGAAATCCCTAATAGCAGTAGTTACATCAAAGCCCACAATATCCCAATATTCCTGAAAAAAATATCAGAGGAAAGCCATCAAGGCCTGGGGCTTTGAAAGGACCCATGGAGAATAAAACAGCACGAACCTCTTCCTCATAAATCAGTTTCAACATTTTGATGTTGTCCTCCTCCGTAATCAATGAGGGGATTTTATCAAGGAACTGATCCATAATCTACCCATTGACAGCATTATCAGCTTGTTCCAACAACAAAATTTGAAAAAACAAAGCAGCTTGATTACCAATCTCATTGTCATCCATGATAGTATTGCCATCCTCCAAACATAATTTAGAAATAGAATTAAATTTCCTATGCTTCATAGCTAAAAGATGAAAAAAGGCGGTATTACGATCCCCTTCTTTGAGCCACTGAACTCTGGATTTCTATCTCTAGAAAGTTTCTTCTTTATTCATAAGGTTCTTCCAGTCATAAATCATATTACTTTCCTCCTAGGCAATTGTAATAAATTAATAATTTTGTTATGTAGACTTATGAAAAATTAAAATTTGTTAACATGAAAAATAATACTCTATTTTTATTTGTTTACTCTAGATAGATTAATCACTAGATAAAACAAGTGCCACGTAGTGGCGAGTACATGCCTTTGTGGTATTGTAATAATAGAAATTGTTTAGTTATTAAAGGATGAGTTATCACAAAGTGATTCTTAAGTCAACTTGACAACACTTAGAGATCAAAGACATAAGGTGGCTTAACATGAAATTGTTTCCTTTGTAGCATTGTAATAATAGCAATTATTTAGTAATCTAAGGATGAGATATCACAAAGTGACTCTTGATTCGGCTTGATTCGGCTTGACAACACTTGGAGATCGAAGACATAAGGTGGCTTAACATGAAATTGTTAGGAGTTGAATGTATGCAAATTTTACTAGACCAGAGAAGATTTTAATTGTTAAGGGGAATCTTGGCCTCCAAGTTGAAGCTTGGTGGTGTGTGTGAGGAAAATTGAGTTAACTAGATCAAGCATAAATATAAAAAAAAACCAATCCTACAACCTTCAAAGAATAGATCAAAGACAATAATAATAATTCAAAGCTAAACAAAACAAAGAAAATTACCATCCATGATTGTATTTATTCCTGATTTATATGTGGATTGCTCTATTAATATGGATAACCATGGTTGCAACAAGCGTGGATGAATGATGTGCTCAAAAACGTAATATGTGCTCAACGATATTAACATGCCCACATTTCCCATGTGGTCACAACATGCAACACATGTGTCATGTCCATATTTGTCATGTGGTCATGACATGAAATAACAAAAACTTTTCTACTCGTCCCTAAAAACCCCCTCTCACGCATCAGCGTGCTCGGTGGCATACGTACAAAGGTGCAAACAAGTCAATCGAATGTCGGGATAATGCAAACACCCTTCGCAACCCCTGCAAGATTAAATCCTACTAAGGGGGTTGTGCGATGTGAAAAGCGTCGCTAAGAGGGTAGAATTCCCAAACAGGAACTAACCCTAGTTTTACACTAGATGAGGTGATGTGATTTCGACAAGTATCCAAATCCAACCTGAGAACTATAACAAAATGAGATTAATTAATTTTGTCTAAGTCATAAACAAAATATTTTAAAACAATTAAAGTGATAAATTAAATGCATAAATAAATCACTTAATTACCCCTTTCCTAATCTAGGGAAATCCGGCAGCATAACGCCACCTCATTATTAATGGGGAAATAATTTTTAAATAAACAAACTTTATTACAACCTTATCAAAAGGAAATATGAATTAAATCTAATTACACCTATAAAATAATTTATTTTAACATTCACTCAAGGCAATGAAAATAAAGTACATTCACATTAATTAATTAGATCAATTAATTAAAATTTGCATAAGGTTTGCACAAGTACAAAGGTGAAGGGATAAATAAATTAATTTTCAAATAAGACAACAATAAATCCCACACCAAAATTTTCACTAAAAAAATCCACTAATTAAGTTAAAAAGACTAGAGTTACATTTAAACCCACCTACCCAAAAAATCAAAAAATAATTAAATAAGGCAATAAAAGTATTTAAATTGAATAAATTTCCTAATATTATTTCCCAATCAAAAAGCAATAAAATAAGGCAATAGAAGGATTTAAATTAAATAAATTTAAACCCACTTAACCCATTAAATAAAAAAGCAATAAAATAAAGAAAATAAAGTATTTAAATTAACTAAATTTCTTAACATTATTTCCCAAATCAAAAAGCAATAAAATAACGCACTTAACCCAATAAATCAAAAAACAATAAAATAAGGCAAATAAAGTATTTAGATTAAATAAATTTCCTAACATTATTCTCCATACCTAAGTCCTCTTTCAAATATCCCACCTAAATTAATTTAAAAAGCCAAGGTTAAATTTAATCCCACTAACTTCAATAAAATTAATAAAAAAAATATTAACAAGAAAGGCAAAAATCTAAGTTAGAAAATACAAAGTCATTAAGCCCATTATATTATTGTTCTCCAACATCAAAAGGCAAAGTGGGATGAGAAGAGGGAAATAAAATATTTCCGTGCACACATTTTCTCCAATTTTCCCTCTCTTTATTCCCAACCCTAATTTGTTTTTCTTTTATTTTATTCATTTCCTCAAACCCTAACTTCATTTGTCTTTTTGTTTTCTAAAAATTTCTTTTCTAACCCTATTCTCATATCTATTTGGTTTTCTATTTTTCTCTCAACCTAACCCTATTTCATTTTCTTCTTTTGTTTTTCTGTAGATATACTCATGGTTGCCATGGAGGCTCTCATTCCATCTAAGAGGTATATACTAGGTCTCTATTTTTTTTATCAGCCACAACGTATATATATATGCTTGTTGTTAAGGTTTCAATATAAGCAAAGATTCGGATATATCTTTTTATACAGAATAATGTATAAATGTCCAGGGAATGGTGTTCTTTATATATATATATATATGCATGCCCCAAAATTTTATTGTAGACCAAGGAATACTGACGGATGGCATCAAAAGGCTGAATGGCCAGAAGGAGATAGGTCAAAGGTTTTTCATAGGTTACGTGGGCGCTAGTGCCGAACTCAAAGGAGTGGGGGTGGGCAGCCTCCCCGCCCACCAAACATAGCAGCAATGGTTGGCCACCGCCCCCCAAACTTTTTAATTTTTTTTTTTTGTTTTAAAATTTTCCTTGCCCTAATTCGAGCCTGTAAGAAAACTAACGCCATTTCATTTTTTTTAAATATCTTTTTTTGATAAAATGATTACTATTATATGAAGTGCAACTCGTTTTTTAATCTAATATATATATATATATTTGTTTGTGTGTGTGTGTGTGTGTGTGTGTGTGTGTGTGTGTGTACACAGGTGTATCTACTCAGCCACATTGTTGAGATTAAATTTCTGATATGAAAGAAAGGAACAGTAAAAGTAGAATAAGAATATAAGGCACACACACACACACACACACACATCTTTTTTCTTCATAAACTTTACAATAAAATTTCCTGCTATAACTTTTGAAATAAAATAAAACAGTGAACAATTCTATGGCACCAAGCTAAACTAAGCATATTTTATTTCTTTCTTCGAAAAGCCAAGAAACATCATTTAATTTTTTTTTCACAAAAATTCAAGTAACTTCTCTTCCATTTTTTTTGAATTCAAACAGTAACTAAATTTCACACAGTAAGTTTTCTTTGAAACCCATTAACAAAATTGATTCAATATATTATTTTTTTTAAAGCTACAGCAAGTCATAATGCACTACATTTCTTTTTTTAAAAAAAAACCATTGTAGAACTATATAGCAATGATAACTTTTGAAAAGAAACTACTACAAGTAAGGCAATATTATGTTCTTTATTTTGGACAACATTTCAATAAATTGGGGAACAAGCTGTGTTATTTTTTCAGAACTTATTGACTGAACCAGCCACTGGTGTTGATAATGACAGGCTACTAAGCAGTTTATTGACAATATACCCTCTCTTATAACTGAGGATGACAATAGGGAAATACTGAGGCCTATTTCTCAGGAGGAGGTTCGTGTTGTTTTATTCTCTGTGGGTTCTTTTAAAGCTCCGGGTCCGGATGGCTTCCCTCCTATCTTTTTTCAGGAGTACTGGGATATTGTGGGGGCTGATCTCACTGCGGCGGTTCGGGATTTTTTTAAAACTGGTAAGCTCTTAAAGCAGCTCAATAACACCTTTCTTGTCCTTGTCCCTAAAAAGTTGAAACCTACCAATCTTTCTAATTTCTGACCTATCAGCTTGTGTAATACTGTCTATAAGCTTTGTACCAAAGTCCTTGTCATGAGACTTCAACCTTTTCTTGACAAAATCATCTCTCCTTCTCAAAAAGGCTTCATTCTTGGGCGCCAAATTTTGGATGCCGTGATCTCCACCCATGAAACTATTCATTCCATGGAGAAGAGTAGACTGCCAGGTATGGCCCTTAAGTTGGATATCTCTAAAGCCTATGATAGGGTCTCTTGGGATTTTCTGTTTCAAGTTCTTAGAAAATTTGGGTTTAATGACAAAATTCATCTCCTCATCTGGACGGCTGTCTCTTCCGCCAAATTTTCTATATTGATTAATGGGATTCCTCGGGGTTTTTTCTCCTCCTCGCACGGTCTCCGGCAGGGGGATCCCCTTTCTCCTTACTTATTTATCATGATGGCTGAGGCTCTTGGGAGATTCATTCAATATAATGTGGTCTCTAAACACCTTGTGGGCATTAAACCTGCTTCCTCCCTTGCCCCTATGTCTGTGCAGCAATTTGTTGATGATACCCTTCTCTTTGGCACCTCTTCGGTGATTGAAGCTCGGAGATGGAAGAATATTTTAAACCTCTATGCCCTTGCTTCTGGGCAAAGCACTAATTTCCAAAAGAGTCATGTGTATTTCTTTAATACTCCCACTTCTCTCCGTCAAAAAATTATCCATATCCTTGATTGTGCTGAAGATGTTCTTCCTGCTATCTATCTGGGTCTTCCCTTTACGGTTGAAGAAGTTTCCCCAAATTTCTGGAATAGCCTTTTGGAAAGAACCCAATGAAAATTGATTGGTTGGAAGGGGAAAGTCCTCAGCAGTGCTGGTAAGTTGCAGCTTCTTCGGGCTTCCTTGCAAGGTATTCCCACCTATTTCCTTTCTCTTTTCAAAATTCCTACTTCTTTTGCTGCTAAGTTGGAACAGATTCAAAGAAAATTTTTATGGACGGGAGCTGAAGAAAAACAACGGATGTCCCTGGTCAGCTAGGATAAAGTATGTCTTCCTAAATCCCATGGAGGTCTCAATATCTGCAACATACAGAATATGAACAAAGCCCTGCTCTCCAAAATTAACTGGAATTTGATCCACCATCAGAAAGATTGGGGAGAAATCATACAAGCCAAATATTTGCATGCCACTGATTGGTCTAACTTCCTCCAACAAGAAGGTCTTCCTAAGGGATCGGTCATTTGGAACAAAATGTTACAATCTAGAAATCTACTCATGCAAGGGCTCCGATGGAAGCTGGGAAATGGCATGGGTATCAAGTTTTGGATGGATATTTGGCTAAAAGACAAGGCTCTCATCTCTCAGAGAGATATGGGTGCGATTGCTGGCATTGCTACTCAGTTTTTTGGCCATAAGGTCAGTGATTATATATCCAACAATAATGGTCACAGGAGCTGGAGGAATTTGTTGGATTGTTGTCCCCATCGCCCCGACCTTGCTTCTAAAGCTCAGTTGGTACAAAAGTTGATTCATGAAGTTAGAATTCCCCTCTTCCCTTGTGAAGATGAGCAATTTTGGTGGCCGGATAAGAATGGCCGATTCTCTGTTAAGTCTACCTATCACTTATTGGTCCCTGAGCTTCATCGAAAGGAGATATGGAGAAAAGTCTGGAATCACAAACTGATTTCGAAAATTAACATGTTCTGGTGGGCCTCTGTTCATAACAAAATTCTGACCCAAGATAATTTGCAGAAAAGAGGTTTCACTTTGGTAAACAGATGCTGTCTATGCTGTGAAAAGGAGGAAACGGTTTCTCATTTGTTTTTTCATTGTAACTTTGCTAAGGATATTTAGAGCCTTATCCTCAGCAATTTTGGTATTCAGTGGGCTTGCAACTCTGATATCCTAGAAGTTATTAACAATTGGTATCCTCCCTTCTCCCATCCCTGGCTCGTTGAGTTATGGAATCAGACTCTGCCGTGTTTGAGTTGGACTTTGTAGAAAGAGCGCAACCATCGGATATTTAGGGATACTGCGCGAGAGGTCTCTCAAGTCTCTCATACTTTTATTAAGACTCTTGTGGAGAGTGTTACTTCGGCCCATATCCGCACTGCGGAGAAACCTCTGACTCTAGAGGAAGTTCAAATTGCGGTTAACTGGAAGGTTCTCAACCATATTCCGGCTTATAACAATACTAAACTATTGCAGAGACTTCACACTAAATGGCAGCCTCTGATTTCTAACTGGATGAAGCTCAATTTTGATGGGGCCTCTAAGCTTATTGGTACAGCTAGTGGGGGAGGGATCATCCGTGATGATAGAGGTTGGATGTTTGTTGTCTATGCTGGAGGTCTGGGTTGTCATAGCAATAACTATGCTGAGGCTATGGCTCTTCTTTGGGGCTTAAATTGGCCATATCCCTTCGTATTCAGAGTTTGGAGATTCAGGGAGATTCTAAAATGGTCATTGATGCCATCACTAATAAATCGAATGTTGGTATTCAGTTGAAAGACATTATCAGAGATATTCAGTTTCTCTTGCAGAGGTTTATTAATGTGAATATCTCACATATTTACTATGAGGGCAATGGTGTGGCGGACGCTTGTGCTGATCTCAGACAGCGTTATTCAAATTCGAGGGTTTGGTGCCAATTTGATTACCTTCCTTTGAATATTAAGAATCTTATTCTTAAAGACGTGGCCGGGTCTTGTGGAGGCTGATGTGTTCGAAAGATAGCTCATACTATCAGTTCCTTGGGAAAGGGCTGACGTGTCCCTTGAAGTACGCATCCTTTTGTACTTTTCCTACTGTCAAATCTGCTCCTCTTTCTCATAAGGTGAGCAGATGGCCGGATCATCATGGCTTGTGCCGCGTAATTATGGTTAAGCATGGGATTGGTGTCTGTAAGGCCTCCCATTATTATGAGATTGTGTGTGATGTTATTACCCACATTATCTGCCTTGTTAATGATTGTAATTCTCTTGTTAAGACTACTGAGGAGTCTGGGGGTTTCTGTGGAATGCGCTGTCATACCGCTATGGGGGGCGACAGAATTAGAACTGAACCTGTCTCGTGCTGTGAATTTAGGGACAATTTGGTTGCTTGGCATTACTGCAAGGAGGGTGGGATTAGCCCCTATTTGGAGAGGCTTAATGGTTATAATGAAGCTCTTTCTGAACAGTTTGCGCGGTCTTGGCAGAATCGATGGGTTTCGGTGGGTGGCATCAGATTTGAAGTTTCTGAAAGTGTAATAGCTATGGCTACCGGTATGTCTACCCAGGGCTTGAAGTTGCAACGCAAAACTAAAATTGCGGACCTCTCTAGCCAGCAACTGTTCCTCAGAGATGGTGAAGAATTGGTCCCTTACAAGGGCGGTTTTGACAGAGCCAAGCTGCCGGAGCCATGGGACGCTATTTGTTTCATCCTCATGAAATACTTTACCCTCGAGGGCCGCTTTACCAAGTTTTATAATTACCATCTCCCCCTGTTAAATCATTTCCGTCGCAATGCTAAAATTAGTTTTCCGTTTTATTTACTTTCTTCCCTGGAGTTTTCTGTCCTTAGGGTTCAGGCGAAACTGGCTAAAAACCCTGCTCTGAAGCCTATCCCTCTCCACCAGGGCCTTATTCTCTGTTTGTATAATCATCATCTTGCCCTCGAGCCCTCTAAATCCATTCCTGCCACTAGTGGGGACGGCGAGCCCTCCTCTAATCTTAAGGATATTCTTGATGTTGATGAACCCGAGCCCTCCCCTGTTCCTATCAAAACTACTAAAGATTGCACTCCTGTGGCTAATCCTGTCAATTCCCCGGGCCTGACTGTTTCTAAGAAGGGTAAAAAGCGGAAGGTTACTGGTGAAATGGGTACTGGAAAGACAGTGGTTGGGACCCCTAAAACCCTTGGTAGGACCTCGGTGGGACAGCGAAGGGATTCCTCTGTGAAGGCGTGTGGGGAGGGGTTTTCTTCTGCAATTCGGCGGTCTGGACGTATTGCTGGCAGGTCGGCCCCCTCTGCCAAGTTCATTGACTATTCTGAGAGCGGCTCGAATGAATCCACCCGGGGGGAGGACAACAGGGATGTGGAGATTCAAGATATTTCGGGTGATGATGAAGACAAGCAGGAAACGCATGATACAGGGGAGGAAACTGTTGACTCTGCTGGCCATGCTGACAAAGCGGGCGATATGTTTGTGGAAGAAGCCGAGGATGCTATGGAGACTGATGATGGTCCGGGGGCTAATCTTGCTGGTCTGCGGGCCCGCATTGCGAAGTTGGAACGAGTTCTCTCCATGGTGCTCAAGACCTCTACTCTCCTCAACCTCTCGGTGCTGAAGCATTTGGGGGTTACTGTCAATACTGATAGTGATGATTTGGCTGAAAAAGTGGATGCTATTATTAACTCTATGGTCTAGTAAGGAGAGTTGTGGTCTCCTCTGTCTTTGTTATTTTACTGCTGATACTCTGTTACTCTGTTTTTTGGCTTTAGTTTTAGTGGCTAGTTCTGCTGGTTCTGCTGGCATTATGTACTGGTGGTATATGTTGTTTCTGGTGTAAGGCTCTGTTTTGTCTTCGGGCCTTTCTATTTTTGTTAAGGGTTTGGCCCCTTGTTTAGCCGCCTTATATAATCAAAAACATTTCAATAAATATAATAGCAACTTATCATGAAAATAACTGGAGTATATAACATATTTTTATGTTTGCAACAATACAGAAGAGAGCTTAGTCTCTCACAAACTTTTTGACAAGGCCTCATGGGCCATGGCTTCTAAATAACCATACTTCACAAAAATCATAGAAATATAAACTCCCACCAAGCTCCAAAATCTCAAGTCACCAAACCTGCAATAAAACCAAAGGAAACTTTCACATGCCCACAGGATGCTCACCACCATGCCATAAACTCAAGAAGAGTCTCCCTCGAGCTAAGAGATCACCCTCAAACCAATTTCATTCCACAACAAAGTTCACAAAGAAACACAAACAAACAAAGAACACCATCCCAAGGCTTAAACACAACGAATCCATTTTCATGGATTTAGGAGGTAGGAGAGTGGACAGCTCTCAACTCTAGAGGTACAACCAAAACCCAAATATCTCATAGTTCTCAAAAATAAGGCCTCTAGCCTTAACACATCTCAAAAATCACATCTCCAAGGCACTCATGCCTTCTCAAAAAAACTCCATACTTCCCAAATACTTCCATGGCCATCAATATATCAATAAATATGAGAATGACCTCAAGGAGTTTCACTCCTCTCCCACCCCATACAAGATGGGCTCTCATCAATGGAGAGCCTCATCCAAACACCCACATACAAAAAAATGAGATTCACGCAGACACCAGCAAATATCCACCCAAAGAAAAGTATAAACGAGAAAAGCATCAAGCCTTGAAGCTTACATTTAAAGCCCAAAAATGGTCGAGTTGGTGGAGACCTTTCCAGGTCCTTCTCCAAGCTCTTGCCTCCAAAATGTCTCCAAATATAGCTAACTCTCCCCAAAACCATCCTCAAAGAAAAACAAACCCAAAACAAAGAACCCTCTCCCTCTCTCAAAGAGGGAGTATTATAGGCTACACACAAGAACCTTAAGGAATGAGAAGGTGACACACCTTCCTCCTCACAATCTCTCTCACCATCTCTAAGGGATGAGGAGGTGACACATGTCACACTCCTATCCTTCAAAACCTCACACTCTCTCACAAGTGTTCTCACACATGTGTGAGAGCATAGTGGAGAGGTGAGTCCCACATGGAGACTCCATGAGGATAAGAATGAGACACATGTGCTCATCTTGTCCATCAAGGCAATCCCATTCCCTCCAAGATGCTCTCACACATGTGTGAGAGAATAGGGATGGGGCCTCTCACACTTGAAGGTCTTGGGAGCTTCCCAAGCCTTCAAGATAAGGTTATCCATAACCAAGGGTAGTGGGGATGGTGAAGGTAGACCCTTGACTTATCCACCCCATAACCAAATTCAAAAATTCGTCACTTAACTTCGGGGAAAAGTTAAAGTGAGTCAATGAAGGTAATCCTAAGGTTTAACATGCCCAAATTGGCCCTAAACCCTAGGGGTATGACCTAGGATCATTATTTGGACAATTTAAACATCATAGGGTATATAGAATCACAAGAAAAGGCTCAACACCAAATGGTGCAATTTACACCATACACATTTACAACACATCATTAAATAAATACAAAGGGTAAAACCTAATCTGAATAATCATAAATGCAGACATCACGAAATCATCATGTACCAACACATGTGACCTTGGTCCCTCCTGGGACTAGATCGGCTCAACACGGATTTCACATAGGGTATGGGATGATCTCTGATTTTCCATGGGCATGGAAAATCACTTGCACACTTACGTAAATGGATTAATAGCACATGTTCATCATAGCCAAAGCGAAAGGAATGCACACATACACAATGTCGCATAATTATCTAAATCCTCAATAGCAACACATAACATTATTGATAAGATTCATTATCTACTCCATTTCTAAATATCAATTCAAGATCAAGATTGCATAATAATTCCATTCATTAACTCAACAACTTATATCCCAATTAGCATCCAAATGAATATCACATATCATATAATTGTCAGTGAAATCTAACAAGTAAGATGTAACCACATCACAACATATTCTACCTAACTAATCAAAACATAGGGAAAGAGTCAAGAATGTTTAAATCTACGAGGTCAACAACCCCTAAAATGTTTGCATGCCAAGATACTCTGAATAATAAGTCTCATAAAATAAAATGAGAAGTACAACACATGGTAGCCTCGCATTACAACACTAAAGGTTCCAGTTTAAACACAACAGGTGATATTCCACCTCTACACTATATTGTCTTGAAGATAGAGTCACACTCTCACAAATCGAACCCTTAGCTAGGGTGAGGTAAAACAATATGGTCTACAAGTGCAACCAATCTAGTCACACAAGGGTGGGCCTAAGAGATATAATAGCTCAAAGCGCTCTAAGAATGCCCAAAGCTTAATGATCGCAGAGGACTTGTGAAAAGGTGAAGAGGAGTATATATAGCTTCCAAGCAAGATTGATCAACGATGAAGGAAATTCAATAACATCAATGGATAAGATAAATTGAGAAGACATGAAGGAATGTGCACACGACATGTGTCCATGCAAAAAGATGTTTTATTGAGTTAATTGCTTTCTTGGCTAAAAATAGGATTGATTTCATAAAAATAATTTTTTTTAATTTTATGAGCTGATTAATAAAGATAATGTTTTAAAGCTAATTAAATCAACTTTTATTTTGTTTTTGACATGTTTTGAATAAAATTAAATAATAAATTATTTAATTTGTGTGCATGGAGGAAAAAGATATTTTTGATAAGATTTGAGAAGATAATTAGAAATTAAATAAATAAATTTATTTAATTTATTGTGCATGATGGAAGAATAATAAGAAATAAATAAAATATTGATTTTATTTATTTAGAAGATATAGAAAAGTCAACATTAAATAAATTGGAATAATTTATTTAATTTTGGAAGAATAATTAGTCAATTAAATAATTAAAATTATTTAATTGTTGTGGATAAGAGGAAATTAAGATGTGAAAATAATTAAATAATTGACTTATTTAATTAATGGGAAATAGAAGAATAAAGGTGGTTAATTTGATGAATTAATGAAATTAATTAAATAAAAAGAATTTATTCAATTAATGTTGGATTTAGGAGAATTAGAAAAAATTGATGGAATTAATTAAATAATCAAGTCATTTAATTAACGTTAGATGCAAGTGATTTAGAAGAATGTGATGTATGCAGGGTGAATAATGCAAAGGTCATTTTTAGGTGTCTTCATTTTGCCCCTCTTTGAGACAATGCATTTTACAGCGTTGTTTCAAAGAAAATACTGATGACGGTGTGATTTAACAACTGTGCCCCAGTGTAATTGATGTAGGATGCCCCCTCAAGAGGAAAACCAAGGAAACAACAAAAGGGCTGGGTTGACTCATGACTAGAAGAATAGGATAATGACGCAATAGAAACAGGCTAAGCGGGACTAGATAAGAAGCTGGAAGCTGACACGATGGAGAAATAAGGCTGACACGAAAAAAAATAGGACAATGGGAGGGAAGAATTGGGGTTGGGATCCTATAAGTAGGGCCCAAGGGGTCACTTTCAACTCATTTGCATCCTCAAAGTTTTAAAATTTAGAGCTCTTGTCTTCTAGTGCTTTAGGGTTTTCAGAGCTTAGAGCAGACTTCGATCACAGATATGGCTGGCATTCCTCGACATGAGCATTGTGCAAAGTGAGTGAGGACCCATGGACAACCGATAGGAGCTCCAGGAGCGGTATGTTCCTCTAACTTACCTTTTAGGTGCATTTATTAGGCTCATTAATGAGGGTAGAATTTAGTCTAAACCAAAAGTGGGTTAGGGCTAGAAATGAGCATATGGTAGATGCTGATGCGCCTTTGCAAAAAAGGCTCACCTATGGTTGGCACAACTGCACCTTTAGTGAAAAAAATGCACCTTTAGCTCAGTTTAGGGTTTTGAAGGTTTGGTGTCGCATACGGTAAAAGTATTCACCTTTGGCAGGCAGTGATGCGCCTTTGAAAAAAGGGCTCACATTTGGTCAGCAGTGCCACACTTGTGGTAAAAAGGCATCGCTTTTGGCTAGGAAATAAGAGTTGAATAAAACAACGCATAATTGATTAGTAGCGATGCGCCTATGGGTGACAGAAATGCACCTATGTATAACAATGATGCACTTTTGGTTTAGTCTATAGAGATTAGGGATATTTGCAAGTTTTTGACAAGGTAAGTGTTTTGATGCAGGTTGTTCTATCTCCATTGATATCAAGGGAGTGACATCTAGCAGATTTGGACTTGGTTGCCGACTTAGAGTGGGAAGAGGAGATCTTCTTGGAGGTGATGGAATTGTGGTACGTAGCACAATCACTCCAATGTGTGCACACTTGGCTATGATGATTGTACTAGCTAAGCGATGGCATAGCAAGCATAGCTCGTTTCACTTACCGAATAGGGAGGCCACTATTACTTTGGAGGACGTCTGACGCATATTGAGGATTCCAATCCACAGAGCGTGAGTGGATTATGATACCAACTTGGGTGAGTATGCTCTGAGGTGATTATTCATGACACTAGATCTGGGCATTGAGGATCACAAGATCATATGAAGCTAGATAAAATGATCGTGAGACAGGATTCAGCTTGTGATTGTATCTCTTATTGGTGGTGTACTAGTTCTAGAGAGGCATTCCTGTGGACTTTCTATTGGATGAGGCATTGTGTTAGAGGGGATGTTTACCTATGGCATCATGTATGCATGGGGTCCATGTGTACTTGGCTAGTTGTACCATGATCTATATGATGTTACATATAGGTTCAGGACCAGTCTATCTGCAGGTGTGACTTTGCTTCACGTATGGGCTTGGGAGCACATTGTTGTGACCCGACCAATATCTTTGTGCTGATGGGAGATAGGACAACCATTTGTATATTTATATGATGGAGCTATCACTCAAAGGAGGCTAGGTGAGTTGACTTACTGGCATTGAAGTTTGATGAGCTAGATATTTTCATGTGGCATCCATGGAGAGATGCAGAGATATGGGAGGATGATGCGGAGCATCTGACCTACTGTTGATAGGGTCGATACCTTTTTGGTTGGAGTATATATGTGATTGAGAGGTACCTTCCCGAGAGGGTATTGAGATAATTCAAACTTCAGCAGCCAATTCTTGTTGGTGATGCCATTTTTGCGAGGACACGTAGAGAGGTACATGATTGAGGACCTGAGATTATTGTTGTGACTGCTTTGGCTGTGGTGCAAGGACTTGCCCCAGTTGCCTGGGATCCAATCAGAGGAGATGCTGATTTGGGGACTACTTCGGAGTATGATGCATACTGGTTGACTGCGAGACCGACTCAATTGACTATTTCAGGAGTTGTTGGAGAGTAGGATAGGAGAGCCAAAGAACTGGGTGGCAGAGGTTTAGAGGCTAGACCTCGCAGGGCGAGGAGATAGAGACAAGTACTAGTGGTGGTTGCTCAACAGAAGGCAGGGCAAGAACAGGTAGGGTAGAAGGATGCTCTAGAGCAACCTGATGTTCAGATGGAGGAGGTGGTGTTAGGTCTCAAAAATGCAGGTTTTAAACCCTAAGAGGTTGCCAAGCTCTCTTGATGCTTTTGGCTAATGACACAGGGCAAATATGGGTAAAACCCCCTTTACTTTAGGCTCTGCTAGACCTAGGTGAATATACCATGACTATTAATGCAGACTTGTTTGACCTTCACTATAGCAATTGGGTGTGAAGTAGACGTAAGATTTGAAAATATTCCTAATGCTAATGTGTAAGCTTTCAAATATATGAATAAGATTGTGGGATATAGAAGGACTGTTATAAAAGGGTTGTGACCAGTGCCTAATGCTATTGGGTAATGGGGTCAAGATTTATATTGTTTGCAAATCTACTTGGCTTAATTCTAGATATTTGGCACCTTTCAAGTGTTTAAACCTTATGTAATCGTGCAAGATTGTTGGTTGTCGAACTCTTCTTTAAGATCCAGTTGATATTTTTCAAGATACTATGGCTATTAGAAAGGATTTAATTCTATGTTGAAGGAAACCAACTAAATTGATTTTACTTAAAGGATTTTAACTGAGGGCAGAGACCCATAAATATAAATCATTTAGAAGGACTTGAATCAACTTTTGATAGAAATCAATCAAAATATACCACACAGAGACAACAAATGTGCCTTGATAAATCCACTGATTTAAATAACTGGAAATAATTAGGATGGAGACAGTCAGGCAACTCTTAAAATTGAAATATTAACAAAATATCAGAACACCACAAGTATATCCACAGATGAAATCATTCTTGACCATTATAGTATTAAAATATCATAGACATTCAGTATCTTAAGCTTGAAATATGACTGGAAATAATATATAAGTGTAAATTGTCTTGCAGAGAATAGATTAATTCATCCTTCTTTCTAAGGCCTTGGTTTCCCTTATATATGTGGGAAGCGAACAAGCTTTACGCCTGAATAGACACAACTATTCATAGATTACAACTTTTCGTAACTAAAGCATAATTAAGAAACAGAAATTATGGGCTTAGCAATAGGCTAAGATTTGGATACATTAGTCAACGTGGAGCACCCGTGACCACAGGCCTGGCAAGGTACTCCTCTCCATGTAATATCTATCAAATGTGGTTTGCTTGTTCTTATTGCTAAAGCAATACATCAAAATTTCATTCTCATTTTATTCCACCCCTTCAGGTTGATCTGGCAATCAATAGGTTTATCTTAGAAATGTGGTCGATATATTCTTGAGTTGCATAGGTATCAGTAGAGATCACATTATTCAAAGTTGATTCCAAAATAAAGATTTTCTCTAAACATGTATGTGTATTTTCTGTCACCCTATCTTCATTGTTTATCTTTTCAAGAGCTGTAGGTAATAACTAGATCATTTCATTTTTCCAAGTATCCTTTTCTTGCAAACTTCCCTCAATGTCAAAGAAACTAGGCAATGCCATATCCATACGCTGATCAAATTCACTCAAGTCTTTTTCCAGTAAAACATTGAATCTCTCGTGCTCTCTTATCAGATCATCATATTGTTTAAATGCTTTTTATTCAACATCTGCTTTAGCTTTTAGTTCTTCCTTCTTTTCAAGCATTCTAAGATGTAATCTTTTATGTTCTTGGTAAACTTTGTGTACCTACTTGTGCAATTCCCATATCTTATCACCATTTCCCTCTATCTTCTCAAATTTTCTTTTAATTAATTCTACAGACATATTGTATTTGACACCCTTTATGTCATTCTCCAATTTATCACTTTTCTTTTGAAATTTCTCTACTTTAACTTTCCAATAATTTGCATTGGCTATGGCTTCCATCACTTTTTTATCAGGTTCTTGATAAGGTAGATGATTACTTGATGATGACAATTTATCCTTATACATAGCAATTTCTTGCCTCAATTTTGCATTTTCTGCTATATATGTATTGTTATTCCTGACTAGTTTCTCTATCTGAGATTTTGTAAATTTGGCAACATTGATATTCAAGTCAGCAGTATCAAGTAGGTCAGTATCTTCAACTCTCTGTATTATGAGATGACCAAATGCTCTATTTGGATCATCAATGATTTGAGGCCTTTGTTGTGGGGGGTAGAGTGCCCATATCAACAAAGCTACCTTATCAAGATCATATCCAAAACCTGTCTTGATCTTATCCACAGCTTCAGTGCTTAACTGCATCTTCTTATCTTGATTTCTTTTGAAGGTATCAAAAACATTGGAAGATGTCATATCCCAACCTGAGAGTTGCATCACCCTTGCCTCTTCTAGCATCTCTCCTCCCTTTTCTGGGGTCATGTCATCCATTACTTTATCAATTTCTTTTTGAAGTTCATGTAACACTTCATCTTGTATCTCAGGGGAAATATCTTTCATATTTTCCCTACCCTTTTTACCTTTGAATTCATAGAGAAATGCTTTGAACTCAGGGGTTTTTATAAAATCTTTATCTGAAACAAATTTCTTGCTAGCTAAATGTCTCATATTCTCTGATAGTTCATTAGGGGATTCCATAATGACTGCTTCTCTAACCATAGGAGGTTTATATTTATCAATCACAGGTTCAAAACTTTGTACATTTTCATCCTCACCTTCTAGTCCTTCATCTTCTGCAATTCTAGTATCCATAGAAAGACTAATATTAGGCGTAGGTTGAGGAGAAAGATGACTCAGAGGAGCCTCATATCTAGCTTGTGTTTCCCTAATATTTTTGCCTTTCCTTTCAAAGACCTCAAGTGGGACACCCACAATCAACTCCGGTGCCCTTGAAACTAACATGTTCAATCTGTCAATAAGATCATTAATTTCTGGAAAAGCTCCTTTATAATTGGGGTTTTGGGCTACCCTCTAATCCTCAGCCAACATTACTTTATGATACAATTATCTCCTCTCAATTGCAGAAGCTTCATCAACATTTCTAATGAAATCATCATCTACAAATAGTGCATGCTAATACTTCTTTAACTTTTGATTTGTGCTGACATGATTTATAAATTGCTCAGGGTCAAACTTTTCCCTAGCAATTCCTCTAGGCATCCCAAACTAATCTAATCTCTTTTCAATTTCTTCATATCCTTTCTTAGAAAAAGTAGTAAAATCTCCAAAACACAGGGTACCTAGCATAAAATATTGTTTATTGTGTTTCTTTAAATGCATGGAATTGGAGCAAACCAACTGCCTAACAATCTCCAGATATGAAATTCTATAAGGGCAAGTTTTTGGGAGCAAAAATGGTGTTCCTTCATACCCAAAAACTTTGATCTTTGTGCAGTCCCTATATACATTCCAATCACCCCAATTGTGATTGATTTTCTTGTTTTTATCCATATCTTTTGGCTTAAGAAATCTTTGTATATCAGGTGACAAATTGTAGTTTCATGGATGACCAAACAGAGCATATAAAGGCTTTACAAAATACTCTTCAAAATACAAGTAGTGTGATCTATCACATCTACTATCCCATATGGCTATCCACATTTGTACTAGATTAATATCTCCATTTCTATCTAGATCTCTAACCCTAAGAGATTCATCCCATAAGCCCATGTTTTACCCTTCATATAGAACAAGATGCATAAACAAAGAATAATGCATAAATCTAAAATCTCTCTTATTATCCTTTATAGCCTTTAAATCATTATGAAGATCATTAGAGAGATATTCAGCATAATCTGATGTTCTAGCATCTGGGCTTTGTACATCCGCAACCAAAACCATTGGTGCTATATCCATAAATGTAGGGGCATCCACACCTAATACTTGACAAATAGAATAATAGGTCTATTTGAAATATGGTTCAAACAGATCAACAGAATAAGGGGGATCCTCCACCCCTGAGAACACTCTGAGTTGATTATTTTCATCCCGAGGCATGTGAAACGGCAACCTCCACCTTTTATAAGTGCTACTCAGATTTCAGTACTCATTCATTAGGTTCTTGATCCTGAATACCATATCAAAGCTTGTGTGTAATTGAAAGACCATTGAGATATAATCTTAGGTAATATGAATAAACCTAGACCCATCTTCTAGCTCAATCATACCAGTTTGTGCGTTATAATTATCTGCCAACATTTTAAGCAATTCTACATTCACAAACACATTGGGTACTACTAATTTCCCCAAGTTAAACCTCCATTGATTCGAGACTGGTTTGTGTCTATGCATTTTCTTGTAATGGTATATGAACAGGTCATGCCCCTAATAGGGGTCCATGAATCCCCTACATGTCTATTAACATCTTCAAGTTTTTCAGCATGTGGATTTAATTGAGCATTTCTTCTAGACCTTTGTCCAGACCCCGGGCATTGCTCTATCAGATCTTGGTTTAAATGTCTGTCCTTTGTTTTCTGTATTTTCTTAGGGTTCTCATTCCTACTTTCTATGGTCTTTATGTGTTTATGAATTCACAATTTAGGTGTACTCTGTAAATTCAAATTTAGGCTTGGAGTACTTACTTGAATGAGCTTTCCCTGGTCTGCAACTTGCCATTTTCTATCTCTTGTCTCCCTAATTTTCTTCGTCCGTTCAATAGTTTCTAAAATCCTTAGAGATTAATTCTTTCAACTCTGGTTCATTGATAGTGTACTTGTGGCAAATTTAATATCGATGCATAAATAATTAATTCATTTGAACGTGAGCCGTCTGCTTTATGTCAAATAGTCATGTCACTGATTTATCGGGATGGTCACTTTTTTCTTTCTTTGATATTATTTCATCATTCTTCGGGATATCAGAATGACCTTTGATAGTGTCATATCGATATCATTATGTCCTCTCGATATCTTTTTATGTGTTATATGATCCTTTTTATCTATTAACTTCTTTCAAAATGCCATTTTACAAGTGTTATTGGTGTATCGGTGGGACCACAAATCATGTCACTTTGATATCCTTGAGTCCCCCCAAAATGTTTTTATTAATAGATATCATTGTATTGGCAGGACACATTTAGGTGTCACGCCAATATGTATTAGTCCCTTTCGATATGTTAACGAGTTATCGAAGAGACATGTGATTGAGTCATCCCGATATCCTTCAGTCTCCTCGAAATGTTTTATTTCTTTTGATTTTCTGATGTCAACCCTACACGAAAGACAATTTGCCTTTACCACTTCGGGCTATCGGAGAGACACTAAATTGAGTCCTCTTGACATGGTATTCTCCCAATGATATCTTTTTAAGGAATTTTTGGGTCAATTTTAATGACTTCATTCTTTTTGGGGTAGCGGTGGGATGTCGTGGGATTGTTAGGGTTAGGATATAAGTCGAGTGGATTTATTATTTTGAATGAAAAATTTAAATAACATTGTGGGGATGGAAATATGGCAGGAAATAGGTTATTTCAAACTAAATTTTGTGGGGTCAAAATTGGTTCCAACACCCCTTAGGGAGAGATCGAGGTACAAAGGCTGCAAAGATTCCTGCAGGCCGAGACAACTAGGCGTACATGATCAGAGCTCCTATTGGTTAGATGCCGACAAGAGAGAGATGCAGCGAGAGCCAAGCTCAGACAGGCTGTGGGTGAATTACAAAGACAGGGACAAGATGATGAAGCATTAGCACGTATGACTGCAAAGTGTGATGTAGTAGTGGCTTTGAGGTAGAGGGCAGAGGCATCCCTACAGATGGTTACGTAGGAGAAGGATACAACGAGGACAAACTTAGGGACTAACAGGGTACAATGGCCTTACTTGGAGAGCTGACACGTGTTCAGGGACAACTGAACACTACCATCAAGGAGGTGGAGTACTACCGAGGTTTATACTATGGTGCAGTGCGTGTTGAGCAGAGACAACCAAGCTTTAGAGAGCGTAGCAGGTTAGGAGCATCCTCATCAAGGAGATCAGGGGCATCAGTTATGGGCCCATCACCATCGAGACCACCATCAGGAGGACCACCACCCGGTACAGGTGGAGCCTAGGGAGAGGCCTCAGTAGGGAGCTCTACCAGATGACATTAGAGCTAGTTGTATATTTATGATGTATCACTTATGTATTTTGAGACTAT
Organism: Cunninghamia lanceolata; assembly: GCA_027924645.1. Classification (NCBI taxonomy): domain Eukaryota; kingdom Viridiplantae; phylum Streptophyta; class Pinopsida; order Cupressales; family Cupressaceae; genus Cunninghamia; species Cunninghamia lanceolata. The sequence goes on from BSBN01001119.1 coordinate 11,559,497, forward strand.
GTCGCCTATGGGCACACATGTATATTTTTTATAACTATTGGTAGTCTGTTGTACTATATTGATTCATTTTTATGTATATATGATGAGACACGATTATTTTGATGACCATATGAGATGTATGATGTACTATATGATGTTCTATTTATGATTCAGTCTTATGATGATGTTATGGATGTCTGTATGCTTATGTGTATGATGTGTTACTTCTATATGCTATGGATGTTTATATGGATATGATGACATATATTAGGATCATGGATTTATATGATGATGTGTTTACTATGATGTTTTATATGCTATAGACGTATGGGTGAGATGATAGATATTAAGATCATGGATTTATATGATGAGATACTATGATGTTTATGATCATGATGCCTAACATGAATGGTTTTGCAGGTTTGAAAAAGACAATGACGATGTTAGCATGGATAGAAGAAATGATTTAGAATAGAGGAAGCTGATAATTGACCGATCTTGTATGAAAGCTATAATCTTATTAGGATATATGGATGGGTGGATGGATAAGAGGTTGTGATGGTTATGCTAAAAATGTAACAAAGTAATCCTTATTTTTGATATAGCATATGGATATTATGCACCAAGGTATATAAGACCAAGGTGACGATGTATCCAATGTGAGGACGTTGACTCTACAAACAAATGGTTTGAACTTATATCTACTAAACATAATAGAACCTTGTTGGAAATGTAAATGGAAAATAGTCTTAGCGTAGAATGATCTTAAGACACATAAGGCCTTTACAGAACCTTAGATGCAAAAGATATTGATATGCAAGATGCTAATTCCAACACAAACAAGATACATATTAGCCTTAGTAGGATAATAAGCTCATCCCACAAACACAGCATACGAAAGTAAATGATCATGCCCCAATCCATACTGTATCACAACATACCAAGATATAGAAAGATCAAGGTAGTCTTGAGTAGGTATTAGAAAGGAACAAAAGATAAACCAAAAAGAAATCGACCAACTAATAAAACAAATACACAACAATCATATTCTCTTGCCAAAGAGGGTGCTCATGATAGATTGGGCCTTATTGTAGGAATGATATATCTGTTAAAGGCTTTGGATCTAGGATAGATAGATGTAGTAGATGTGGCAAGCAGTATGCGGGCAAGCGTATTGCTTCAGGAGTAGTCTTTTGCTTCTAGTTTGATACGTACTTGAGCTTTCAAAAGATGCATAGTTCATTTTCTGCTTGAGTTACTCAAGTCAGGGTGATAGGTGAATAGGATGGATTATGATAGATGGAATTTATTATGGATTGGGATGGAGGATGGGTGCATCTTATGTACCTGCATACTGGATACTTCCTTCATATTCAAGACTGCCTACATACCCTGTATCTGTGGGATCAAGGCACATTAAGATGCGGGTGGTGACATATGTAGTTCTTGTTGGTGATGATGATATGGTATGGTTCAAGGTGTTTGGATGGAACGATAGAATGTTTTGGGATGGTTGTTTTTGGGATTTTGTACTTTCTAATGTTTTGGGGATTTTGTAGTTCTCTGTTGTTTTTGGAATTTTGTATTTTCTGATGTTTTTGGGATTTTATGGGTTTTCTAATGTTTTGGGGATTTTATGGTTTTTTGTTGTACAAGGATCCATTCCTAAACCTAGGTTAAGGCAATGTGCCCCCATTCATGTAGATGTTTTATTATGGAGAATGATGCATGAACTGACTATGGATGATGTTGAGGGATGACAACTGACACTGACAATTTCCAAGCCATGATAGATGGGAAAGTGGAAATACAAAGGTCAATAATTTTATTATGGATGGATGGGGATTTATTATGGAATGAGATGGGATGAGATGGATGTAAGACTTAGTAGATGGTGGGTGCTGACTCTACACATAGCGCTTGTTTGCTAGGTTTTCACTATGTTACTTATCCAAGGCACCTATTTACTAGGTTTTCACCAGAGGACGGATTATTTTATTTTTAGATTTTTCTATGTTTTTGATTTTTTGTATTTTTTTGGTTTTTTTGTATTTTTCTATTGGGGATACTCTAATGATCAGGGATAGAACTTATTTAGATGAACATTGTTGATGGGTTCATCTAAAGGAATGCTTTTAGGTGTTAACAAAATATAACCTCTTGATCCATAAACTGTTGTGACAACAAAAGGTCCCAACCAATTAGGCTCAAACTTGCCTTTCTTGTCTCAATCTTGTTGGTTTCACTGATTTTCCTTAAGAACAAGATGACCTACTTGAAACCTTCTTTCCTTGATCTTCTTTTTATAGTTATGATGAAGGCAGTTTTGATAGACTTGAAGATGATTAAGTGTTGTGAGACACCTTTCATCTAGTAACTCTAGCTCATGCAATCTAGAAATTTTGTACTCTTCATCTATAAGATGTTGCATAGATGCTCAGAGAGATGGGATCTTGACCTCGATAGGTAAAATGGTCTCTGTGCCATAGACTAAAGCATATGGGGTAGCACTAGTTGGGGTTATTATACTTGTGTGGTAGGCCCATGAGGTAAGATTGACTGTAAATGTCAATCATGACCAACTTCATTAACTGTTTTCTTTAAGATTTTCAATATGGTTTTGTTTGAAGACTTGGCTTTGTCATTATTCTGTGGATAATATGGGGTGGATAAGTGATTTTGAATATGGTACTGGGTGTACAAGGCACAAACATCTTGGTTTTTAAAGGGTCTACCATTATCAGTTACTATAGCTTGGGGAATACCATACCAGCAAATGATATAATTCAAGATAAACTTGGATATTTGTTTGCCAGTGATATAGGTCATGGGAATAGATTCTACCCACTTCGTGAACTACTCAGTGGCAGTAATGATAAACTTATGGCCATTGGAGGAGGATGGATGGATTTTGCCTACGAGGTCGAGTCCCCACTGTGAAAACGACCATGGAGTAGTAATAGGTTGTAGCTGATGTGCAAGTGCATGAATCAAATCTCCATGTTGTTGGCACTAGAAACATTTCTTAGGAAACTAATGTGCATCTTGTTCCATGGTAGGTCAGTAATAACCTAGGCGAAGCAACTTCTTAGCTAGGTTAGGATCGGTGGAATGTGATCCATAGACACCTTCGTGTACGTCTCTTAAAGAAACGTTAGCTTCTTCTGAGTTAAGACATCTAAGGAGGATACCATCAAGACTCCTTCAATATAGTGTATCACCAAGGATGGTAAAATGGGAAGCTCAGCGAATGAAGGTTTTCCTTTGGGTAGAGGTAAGGTTTAATGGGATGGTGTTATCATGGAGGTATTCATAGATATCTTGGTAGTAGGAGAATTGGGACCAACAAGTTCACAGATAATTTTAGTAGGTGGAACCTCAATGGCCGGTATTAACAATTTTTCTACCAAGAATTCACAACGTTGAGTGTTGGTAGGCATATCCAGGAGGGATCCGATAGTATCCATAACATCAGTTGCCTTGTTATTCAACCCAGGAATTTGTTCAAAAGAGATAGTAGAAAAGTATTTCTTGTAGTCATCATCCATTCTTTTATAGGGCATCAACTTATCATAATTTCTTTGGTACTTATCCAGGTGGCCTATCTAATGACTAGCTGAGAATCTCCAAAGACCTGTAACTATTTGATATTCCATTGAATAGCTATGCGGAGACCTATAAGTAGAGATTCATACTCAGAAATATTGTTGGTGTAAGGAAAAGGTAGCCAATATGACTTTGGCATACAGTCACCTTGTGGTGTGATAAAGAGGATTCTAGCTCCTGAACCATGCTAGGTATATGAACTATCAAAGTATAGATTCCATTCAACTAAGGTAGAGAGATTGAATATCCCTTCGTCTAGAAAATTGGAGAGCATAGGATTTGTATCTGTCATAGGAGCCTTTGCTAGTTGATCTGCAATAACTTGTCCTTTGCTAGCCTTTCGATCAACATACTCTATGTTAAACTCGCTCAAAATCAAGACCCACTTAGCTAGTCTACCTGTGAGGGCTGCCTTAGATAGAAGATATTTCAAGGGATCTATCTTTGATATAAGCTTGGTGTGTTGGTTTAACATATAGTGCTGCAAATTTTGGGAAGAAAACACTACTGCTAGACATGCCCGCTCCATGGGAGTATAATTAAGCTCATATCCAACCAAGGTGCAACTAATGTAATAAATAGCTTGTTATTTTCCAGAATCATCATGTTGTGCTAGGAGAGCACCTAATGTTTCTGGAATTGGTGGCACAAAAACTGAAGGTGTAGCTAGATATTCCTTTAGTTGATCAAATGCTCATTGACACTTTCTATCCCATTTGAATGATACATTCTTTCGGAGCAAGTGTAGAAATGGTTGACATTTATTTGCTAGTTGTGATATGAATCATCTAATGGACTAAAATTTCACTTGAAGAATTTTGAGTTGTTTGAGATTAGAAGGTGGAAGCACCTCAACTATAGCTTTGACTTTAGTGGGGTCTACTTCAATTCCTCTGCGAGATACAATGTACCCCAATAATTTCCCTAAAGTAACACCAAAGATAAATTTCTTAGGATTGAGTCTCACTTGATACTACTCTAATCTGTCAAAGATTTGCTCAAGAACCTATAAGTGACCTACCCTAGTAACTAATTTACCCAATAGATCATCGACATAGTCTTCCATAATGGTATGAAAAAGGTCATGAAATATCACTGTCATAGCTCTCTGATATGTGGCTCATGCATTCTTTAGACCAAAAGGCATGACTTGCCAATAATAGGTGCCCCAAGGACATGTAAAATTTGTTTTATGTTGGTCCTCTGGTGCTATGATGATCTGATTATATCTAAAAAAACCATCCATCAGGGAAAGCATCTCATGACCTACTGTCAGATCTACAATGATGTCTATGTTTGGCAATGGAAAGTCATCTTTAGGACATGCTTTGTTTAAATATTTGAAGTGTGTACATATGTGGATGCCCCCAGTGACTTTGGAAATAGGTAACAAATTTGAAACCCACTCTGGATAATCAATAAGGCGTATGAACTTCACATCTAGAAATTTCTGAAGCTCTGCTTTTACCAACAATGCTATCTGAGGATGCATTTTACGAAGCTTTTGTTTGACTAGCTTAGATTTTGGAAATACTGCTAAATGATGAACCACTAGTGAAGGGTCCAACCTAGGCATGTTTGCATATGACCAAGCAAATTTTACTATCCTTTCATGAAGAATTTTGTGAAATCTTTCCTCTCTTGCTTTAAAAGAGAAGCTGCTAGAAATGTAATCTTAGGGTTCTGAGTTGTGCCTAGATTCATCTCTTGGTATTTTTCAACCAAAAGTGAATATTTCTCTTGATACTTTATAGGCAAGGTAAGGTCAAATCCTCCATCCTCAAGTGCCTCAAAGAGGTTTTCACCCTTGGATATGTCCTTTGTTTTTACTCTTTTATGATCAAAAGGTGCCACAGGGTGGTTTTCACCTGGGGATCTATTTATTTTATTTTTATTTTTAGACTAGAGGATTTGGCATTCCCACCGAAGTATGCTCGTTGATCTAAGTCCATGACAAACCCAATTTCATCGTCACCAAGTGGAATACCGTCTCGGAGTCCCATTAATTCTGTAATAGCCTCATCATTCTGAAAGATGTCAAGAACGGGGGCCTCTTGTTGGTCCCAATCGATAAGGTCAACATATATGAGTGGAAGATCTTGGGTTTTCATTTTGTATGTAAGGGAGATGGAGGATATCATGAATATTGATGTGTCTTGAAATAGGCCAGTGAGGTGTAGGTAAGAGTCATCGATAGTATCCTCATTAGAAACTGTAATCACGAGATAAGCCTTCGCTACATCGTTGAGAATAAACTCGATGTCCGAGGAACATGGTACCTCCTTACTGTATCCTAAACCATGCTTGTTGTTCTTCTGAGTCACAATGATGGGTTCTAAATTTCCTTGTCCATGCATGCCAAGACCACCATGGCTTTTGTAACCCATGATCTTTACAATTCAGAGACCTTTGCTATATTGTTCAACAGGTAGTGTGACTGGATCTATTTCTTCTTGGAAAATCCAAGAGGAGATGTCTTCAATACATTCATCTTCTAACAACCCCCAACAGATGAAGATTGTTGGGTTAACTTGTAGGGTCACCTTTTTACTTGCCTTTGCTATAGGTTGTTGTCCATATGATTTAGATGACAAAGGCATTCTTCCCACACAACAGGATTTCTGAAGGTCATAAGTTCACCAAGCCCTCTCTCTTTGTACTAGACATTGATCTAAAGAATGGATGTATTAGCTGAGGATTTAATCAAGTTTTCCAGATCAATATATGCAGGAGATGGCAAAGCTTCAATGTTATTTGGGATTTGGTTGGTATTATGATATCACCCTTGCATGGCATGACAAAACTTAAAAGGATTTGGAACTCCAAAGATGGTAATTTCAATACCATTAAAAGGAAACTTGAGGCATTGATGGTACGTGCAAGGAATAGCCTGCATGGTATGGATCCATGAGCAACCAAGGATGATGTTATAAGGTAGTTCAATGTCTAGTACTTGGCAGTAAGTTTCTAATACAACAAGACCAACTTGAATAGGCAAATGGATTACACCTTCTAACCGGCATTCTGCATCATCATAGGCTTTAATGGTGATAGATTGTTCAGGATCAATAACATCCTCAGAGTATCCCAGTTGTCGTAGTAGTTTTAGTGAACAAATGTTCAAGCCAACAACATCTATAAGAATATGTTTGATCTTGCGTTGTTGGATGAATACTTTAATATGGAGGGCATCATTATGGCAAGGGTTTTGAGATGGAAGGTCTTTTTCAATAAAGACCGCATGATATGGTGAGGTAATGTTACCTATCAAGGCTTGGAATTCTATGGCATCAATGTTGTTTGGAACAGATGACTTTTGGAGGGATTTTTCAAGTGTTGCTCTATGTGTAGGTGATGATTTGAGGAGATCTAAAATGGATATTTGTGTTGGGGTCTTTAGTAGATGGTCTAGTATATTATACTTAGAGTGTGTACAGATATCAAGTGTTGGTCCACGAAGGGTGACACGACTATGACGAGTAGTAACAGCACAGTCAGGGGTTTTAGCTTTTATAGAAAGAGTAGACACATGACTTTCTTCAAGATGACCTATAATGGAATGATTGGGAGTTGAGGCATTATTGACATTCTTACCTTTGTCAACATTATTTCCTTTACCATGTGGAGGGAATGGATCCTTTTACATGTCAATGTGTTTGTTTGTGGTTTGTTTTGGAGGATCATCAATAGTGAATTCTCCTCTATCTATGAGATTTTGGATAAGATTTTTCAATTTCATAAATCCAAGGGTTTTATGTCCTTTAACTCTATGGTACTCACAATATTCTTTGTCTTTGTACCAAGTGGGTTTGAATGTGGTTTCATCATATTGATGAGCTTCTGGTAGCATGATGAGACCATTTCGAATGAGTTTCTTTAGAATGGATTCCATAGGTTCTCCCAATGGAGTGAATTTATGTCTAGGTGGAAAATCTTGTTTGGGTTTCATCCTAGGAGTAGACAGGGTAGTCTTTGCGAATGATTGAAGATTGACTGGTGTTTGGAGAGTTTGAATATGTTTTGTGTCTACAACACCATCATTGAAAATATTTTTGTTCTTGGACCAAAATTGGGGATTGTCATTGGATAATTGAGGGTTGTCTTTAGTTTCCTTAAAGATTTTGACTAGGCCTTTAGCAATAAGGGCCTTTTCGATGTTAGTCCCTTTGGAGATAATTTCATCAAATGAATTGGCACATTGGATTTGTAGATGAAATCCTAGTTCAGGATTAAGGTTCTGAACAAAGATGTGCACCAATTGTTTTTCAGGGATAGGCCATGGAAATTTGCTAGCCATATTTCGCCATCTTTGAAGGAAAGAGATGAAAGTTTCCCTATTTCATTGTTTATTGTTTACTAGGTCATTCATGGAAATCTCATGCTCAATATTGAAGGAAAAGTGAGGCAAATTTCTCAGCCAATTCACTAAATGTTTTGATTTCAGGGGGTAAATGAGAAAACCATTCTATATCTTGCCCTCCAAGACTACGAGGGAAGAGGCATAAAAGATATGTGTCGTTATGAGCAACCTCTAAACAAGCTATATAGAACTTCCTAAGATGTTCGTTAGGATCACCTTTGCCTTTATACTTGTCAAATTTGGGTATTTCTAAAAGTGGAGGAAAAGGTATCATAGGTAGTGACCTATCAAAAGGATAAGGACAAACTTCATCCAATGAGAAAGTTTTCTTGGTTTGTCTTAAGTTCATATGCGAGATTTGTTTTTGAAGACTTGAAAATCTAAGCTCAATGTCCAACATGGGTGGTTGATTTTGAACAAGATTTTGATAATGTTGTGCTTGGGAAACTTGTGGAGGATTGGGGTTGATGAGATAGTTATGTGATGGGTAATAAGGTGGAGTATAAGTGTTTTGACCTTGTGATGTTGGAGGTGGTAAGGTATATGTGTTTTGAATTTGGGGAGCTTGTGATGATATGGTATATGGGTTATTTGGAATAGGAGCTTGGATTTGTGACCCATATGGTGAATTGACATATGTCATATTTTGATTTGGAGTTTGAAGTGCATGTGACCCATATGACATGTTCTGATTTGGATTTTGAAGGGTATGTGACCCATATGACATGTTTTGAGTTGGAGATTGAGGCACTTGTAATCCAAGGAGTTGATTGATATATGACATGTTTTGATTGGAAGATTAAGGTTGGGACTCATGAGGTTGATTCACATATGATACGTTTTGATTTGGAGGTTGGGGTTGTGACTCATGAGGCGGGTTGACAGATGACATGTTTTGAGTGGAAGATTGGGGTTGTGACTCATGAGGTTGATTGACATATGATATGTTTTGATTTGATGTTTGGGATGCTTGTGACACAAGTGGTTGATTGACATATGGCATGTTTTGATTGGAAGATTGGGGTGCTTGTGACACAAGGGTTGATTGACATATGCCATATTTTGATTTGTAGTTTGGGGTACTTGTGATGGTGTAACATGAGGAGGATTTGGGTTGATCATATATGATGGTGTGAGTAGAGATTCCTATGATATAGTGACTTGGGAAATAATGGGGTCTTTTGATGTTTGCAATAAATATAATGGATTAGCAAATTGGTTTGTGAATGATGTTATAGGGGAATTACGTGTGGGTGTAGTAGATATGGTAGGTGCTTTGGTTGATATGGTTGGGATGAAGATAGGATGTGGGTTTCATATAGCTGTAAGGGTGACATCAAAAGAATCTTGTTCTTTAATTGTTGAAGTGTCAAAGTCACTAGGTAATTTAGCTCCCTTTTGGGTAAGTTTGAGAAAGAATCTATCAGGATCTAAGTTTAAGAGTTTTTCTATAGCGACTAAGGTCTCAAGGTCTTTTTGTTCTTCTATTTGGTCTTGTGAAACTTCATGAGATGTGTTGGTGTTCTTAGCTGATTGTCTGAGTTCCCTTAAAAAGTAATCTTTTATCCACAGGCACCTCATGTCAATGGCCAATGAACATGAGATAGACTAAATGTCTCCTTTGCACTTCAGGCTCTGCAAGACCTAGGGGGCATTCCCTTACTCAATACCAATATGGTAAATCCTGACTGTAACTAGGTATTGACATTGTAGTAGATAAATTCTCTATTATGTAGACCAAAACTGTGAGATAAATACAAAGGGGCTAGCTTTGGATCCTACTTCAGTTGTGAATCAGAGGATTTGGAACCTAAATCTTACTCCTATAATCCTACAGTTTAGGGTTTTGAGTTGTTTTGATTTTATGTATTTGGCTGCCAGATTAGGGTTTGATTCATAAACTTAATCCAAGCCTTTGATTGGTGCCTATCCAAGGGTATGGAGTCCAACTTAAAATATGTAAATGACTTTCCATAAACCAAGCAAATATATAAATTTTAGAGGGTTTTTAGTTCTTGCCTTGCAGAGAACTCCCAAGATTAAGTATTCCTATTAACTCTACTTACAAATATCCCTATTATCACACATATTTCCCCATATATTACTTAAAGAATTTTAATTTGTTCCTTATGTAGTACAGTAGATATGCACCCCAGAATTTAGAAAACCCTTAGTCACTTCATTCAAAAGAAAGATGCAGATAACAAAAGGAGACAATCAATAGAAATACATGCACATAGCAATGTAATGGAAAGAGACACTTTTGTGATAATTGAATGTTGTCATTGATGGCAATAAAGGAAAGAGATTCCACCAATATTACTCTAGAAGTAGAAATGATTAAGTATGAACAGTATACATCATACAAAGTAACAATGTTTGGGATGGTATGCCTCCACAATAAAAGATCAGTACATGCAAATCAGGTATTGTGTTCATAGATATTCTGTGATGATCTATTCTAGTGCTCAAGTCCTGACTTCCTTCAAAAGCCACATGGCAAAATACTTAAGTCCAGGTGAACACAATTAAGTCAGTAACAATGCACAGTGCTCAAGAAAAGGATCTGCATTCCTCCATAGTTGCATACTTTGTCTTGCGGTTCTGAAGATATGTGAAGAGGTCAAAGATGAGTGTTGGATGTGATTCTTAGAGTCGTATATGATCCACAGTGAAAGTTGTGAAGTGACAGTTGAATTGGTTAAGTGAACTCTTAAGAGATAGGCCGACAAACATGAAAGATTCATATGCAGAGAAGATATATTGTTAAAGGAATAAATATAAGTGGTTGTATGATTTGTTCCGACCTATAGGAAGATCATTATATGATTGGCTTGGTCCACATTATTGACTATACACAAGTTCAAGCCGACAAGATGTAGTATTTGTGTACACAGTTTATGTTCTACTTGCCAACCTGATTATGAGAATAATCTTGTAGTGAATATATATACTCAATGGAATTCGATGATAGAGCATGGGGATTGTGGTGTGTGGTGTGCAAATTTGTGTGTGAAGGAATATGAGCAGAGTACAGAGCAGAAAAGTTGAATAAGGACATAAAAAAGAGTATATGTGGTTAAGTTGAGAAGCAGGGCAGAATAAATGAAGACATTTGAATCTGTGTATTGATCCTTCAATGGAATTGTGATCCAGCATGTGGTAGATGCATCAACAGTAGTTCATCCTCTGGCAGTGAGCTAATCCTTCTTGTTCTTTCTTCTTTTCTCTAGGGCAGTGAGCCCTAAGGCAGTGAGTTGTTTTGTAATCCGGTATTGAGCTATCATAATAAATTGTGAGCTAACACTCACCATGGTTTTTTCCTTTTTGGGTTTTCCACATAAAAATCCTAGTGTTCATATGTTATGTCTTTATAGTTGTTGTTCTTATTCTTATTCTGCTTTCATGTTATTGAGTTTGGAAATTGGATTAATAAATAAATTAAGTAGTGGTTTTGTGGAATACTGATCCCCCCTCTCAGTATTCCATTTATTCAGCAATTAGTATAAGAGCAAGGTTCCTTGGAAGAAGCCTAACAGCTTGAGGAAGATCTGGGAGAGTTCACTCATGGCAGCCAGGAGATATGGAAACTTCTCATATGAAGACAATGTTGAATTGGAAGCAGCTCTTGTTGATCTTGAAAAGTCTGAAGCAAAAATCAGGGATCTAAAGGATAACATTCTAGAAGCTGATGAGTGCATTTTAAAGCTGAAAGAACAAATCAAGAAATTCAAACAAATGTATAGAGATGTTAGTGAACAATTGTTATCAGCAAATGAGAGCATGGATGATTTAAAAGTAGAAGTCATTAAAAGAGCTAAAGTAGAAGAAGATCTAAATTTGATGGTAAACAACAAGATAGAAGAATGTGTCAAATTGGAAGAAGAAGTTGTGAACCTATAAATAGACTTGGAAAAAGACAAAAGCTATGAAGAAAAGTTTAAGATAAGTTCTGCAAAAATTGATGAGTTGACTTCTAGTCAAAAGAGTTCAGATGACAAGCAAGGATTAGGATTTGAGAAAGGACAAAGTTCAAAATTAGGTCAAGGAAACTTTCTGTTGAAGTAAAACAAAGGCAACCAGTTTAGGAATCAAAGAAGAAGACCTAGAGGACCTCCAGTCAGATAGCCAAATGCTCAAAGGTACCCACATTTCAATGGCCATTGTTTTAATTGCAATAAGTTTGGTCATAAGTACGGTATTATATCCTTCTTGCTGTTATATTTATAAATCAGAATTATATTCCTTGTGTGTTCTTTTCTATTTTCCTTACACTCTCCATATATATATATTTCTCATTCCTTTCTTTTTTAGAACTTAAAAACCCTAATTGTGGATTTTCTTTTCAAGTAAGGCCTCATTTTTTTGGTTGAAAGTTTCTATGGACTTGCTAATGGCTGCCAAACTTGCTTGTGGATAGATTTGAAGGAGTATGATTATAAATGTTTTGTTGGATTAAACGCCACACCTTTGGGAATTGATCTTATGGACTAATCGCCACTCTGTGTCTAGGTGAAGGTGTTGGTTTGGAAAGTTCACTAACACTTGCAAGTTTTGGTGTAACGACAAACCTACAAATGGTATCAGAGCCTCAACCCAGGATCAATTGCCCCAAGTTGCGTCATGGTGGGGGGGCAGGGGGGTGGGTGTTGGACTAATCGCCACACCTCTGGGAATTTATCTTGTGGACTAACCGCCACTCTGGGTCTAGGTGAAAATGTTGGTTTAGAAAGTTCGCTAACACTTGCAAGTTCTGGTGTAATGACAAACCTACATGTTTAATGTGGATAGATTTCAAGGGGAATTGATCTTGTGGACTAACTGCCACTCTTGGTCTAGGTGAAAGTGTTGGTTTGGAAAGTTCACTAACACTTACAAGTTCTGGTGTAATGACAAACCTACATGTTTAATGTGGATAGATTTCAAGGGGGATTGATCTTGTGGACTAACTGCCACTCTGGGTCTATGTGAAAGTGTTGGTTTGGAAAGTTCACTAACACTTGCAAGTTCTGGTGTAATGACAAACCTACATGTTTAATGTGGATAGATTTCAAGGAGCTCGCATTGAACCTCGGTAGGTTCACAATTTGATTCACAAGCATCATAGGAATCATACCTTGCAAATCATTGTGTGGGAATAATGTTTCGCTTGAAGCCTTGGCTGAGGCAGAATAATGTTTCGCTATTGTTGAAGCCACTGACCCACATGTTACTCTGCAATAATCTCTGTCTTTACACTAACCCTTCGGTTACATTTGTTATAAATAAGTTATTTGCTGCATGTCAAACTAAAAAATAATATTTAGATAGACCAAAAAAAAAAATGATTTTTGGATAATGACCTGTGCATATTTTAAAGTTTTTTAATTCCATATTAAAGAAAAAGTACTACTAAATATTTCACAGTTACAAGATGTGTTCATTATAATAGCCTATTGGCCAAATTAAGATTTACCAGATTCCCAGGAAACCTTCCACCACGCTGCTCCTTGCCCGTCAATAACTCCGTTCTCGGCTATACTAATTCTAGCGAGTTTGGATAATTTTATCCATTTTAGTGAACTGGAATTCCAGGCCGGTGGATTCACCAGTACAATAATGGTTCCATCAACCGACCAAAGAAGAGGATAGTTACGAAAATTCTCATCAATTTTGGCTTGGCCAATCTGTTTAAGCTCTTCCCTTAGATTTTTGGTTGACGACATTTTATCTTACAAGATGATGTTTGATTGGCATGGCCCGGATAAGGTAATGGGGCCAACTACAAAGCGGTAAGCAGCTGGAATGTGTAATGTTGTGGAAGCCTTGGCGGAGCTACTTGCAATACCGCTGAAATGCCTGTTGTGAAGGTATCAAATCTCGCCCAATTTTATATTCAATAAGAAAAAAGCATTGAGACAATACTAGGAAAAGTTTAAGAGAAAAATGACCTTGGTATCATCAGTCACTCTCTTGGCACCCATTGATGTAATGTCCACCACATTCGAATCGTTACCATTCATGTCTGACGATGCGAGAAGAGATTTACAGAGCAGTGCTTTGGCCTTGACTGCTAAACACTTATCGCTGAGGCCAAATACACGTTATACAACAATAAACAGATGGGCCAAAAGATGAGCTTTTGTGTTGGAGGACATTTTGTATTTAGTTTATAGTACCTACAGTATTAGTTCTGTCTGTGGAAAAGCATTGCTTTATATGTATGGTCGGGAGAGAGAGTTTGTAGGTGTGCGTGGTCCCTCATGATTCATCTATTCACAATTCACGGGTGCGCTTTGAAGAATAATTGAGTGTGCATGATTGGACAACCGTGGGCTTTTACAATCAACTCTCCAATTGTACCTGCTCAATCCAAGTCGACATGTTGCATTCTTGTAATTTTTTTTTCTCGTCATGTTGGAGGAGGAATACATGTTTTATCTACTTTCCTACCTGTTTATATTTATATTGGATAAACTAGTGAAGGTGTAATGTCCCTTTTAAGAAGATCCTTATTTTCCAACTTACTTCTTAAAGGAAAGATTAGTAATAGATAAGATCAATAAATCATATTAAAATAATCAAATAAATAAATTATTAGTTCCTGCCGCCGGCAAGTATACTAATGCATCGGCTGGATTAATTAGTTCAATTGATTTAACCAATGGTTGCAAAGAATTAAAATTTTAAGGCAGTTATTGTATAGTTTAGATTTAATTTTTATTTAAACTGAATATATAAACACTATTTTTCTTTTTTCCTATTGGTTCATATTACCAACAGTAATGAGAAAAATCAATTTTAATTTTAAATAATATGATAAATATTTATTTAATTCATCATAGTAATGCAGACCTCTGTGTATTTATTTAATTAGCTCTGTATATTTAATTCGTCTATACTTTAAGAGCTATTTATTATTATTTATTATTTGTTTTGTGTCATACTAATACGCGTGTACTTTAATAGCTATTTATTATTATTTGTGTCATATTTGTAATGGAGAACTCTGTTTGCATATCTATGGAAAATCTTTGTAATCAATGCATATATGAGGTTGAGGTAGATTCAATGCATATAATGAAGAAAAAAACTTTGCAATGAATGCATATATTGTTGGGGTGCGATTCAATGGATAGATATATGGAAGCTGTTGTGGATGTCTATCAAATGACATTTGAGTTGGGGTATGGAAGCTGTTGTGGATGTCTATCAAATGACATTTGAGCGGCAGTGAGCGGCAGTGAGGAGGAGTGGAGACATGGTATGTATATTGTTGGTCTTTTCCTATGGAACTGCTAGCAGAAGCTGACTCTGAGAATATTACATTGTTGTATCTATAAACGCTGTAAGTAACTGTTTTAAAAATGCCATTTTTATACATTTTTTGTTATGTTATTTATCAAATTGGCAATTTGGGCCCATGAGTTTTGTTTCTATCCCTAAACTTCAACCTAGAAAGGTAAAAACAAGCAATACAGTAGTGACATGATTATTCATGTTAGAAAGGCTAACGTGTCCTGGTCTTGCCTGTATTGTATAAGGCCTATAGTATCTAGGTCTATTTATTTTTACCTCTTTCACATTAAGAGATCTATGATAGGAAGGCTGTAATCAAAAGAAAATACAATCATGTTTCTGGTCATACTGACATTTCTGTCTTGCGCCAATCTGAAATTATCCTTCAGTTTGCTTATGCTCTCCTCAAGGAAATCCTAGAAATATAACATAATGAATTTCATTTTTCCCTATGCCATCTAAGAACCATATGCCCTCTCTTCGGTTTCTTGGGCTACATCTTCTTAGAGACCACTTTTTGCCAACCACCATTATCCTCTTCCTCCTCAAATTTAGAAGAGGTAGGCATATCCGAAAGAGGTTGATTTATCTGATTTTTTAGCATGAGATAAAATAGAATCCCAAGAGGTTATACCCACTTTGCATGGATATGGAATGAGGATTTGAGCCATAGAAGCTTTGGATTGATTTATAAACGATTTTAATTTAGTCATGTTTACCAAGATTTTTTACTAGTAGATAAAGTAGAGCCACCAGGGGATATCTTCAATAACTCCAACTGATAAAGTTGGCTGTTGACATTCTTTGAATCAGCATTAGGGTTTGCCACTTCTAATGCACAGGCAGATTCAGCCAACTGAATACAGGAGGTTGCGTGAGCTCCTCCCCTTCACTTCTGGTTCTGCCGCACCAAGGGGGTATCCCTATAACTCAAGATGTAACCTTGACTAGCTCAAAGATAGAAGGATCTAACTTGACAACAACAGGCAGAATACTCTCATGTATGGACCAAGATCTGCATGATAGATCACAAGGTTGGCAACATTCTTGGACATGATGTCTGGTTGGGTATGAGAGCATGCAGGGGGTTCCTAATCCTACTCCTACAACTAACAGGTGGAAGTATGAAATGTTTTAGTTTGAATTTTGGATGCAAAGCTGGACATGGTGTATAACACAAGAACACAGCATGATTGGTGCCTATCCAGGGCTTGGAGTCGGTAGACATACACCTGTGAATGATCAGCATGAATAGCTAAAACTGGATTTCAGGGGGATACACATGATATCTGCCTTACAGACATCTCCCAATGAAGAGTGTTAAGTTATCTCTACTTATGGCATCCCTACTGCAGTATACCCTTCCCAATGTTCAACCTGAAAACAGTTTAATCTGCCCCTTGAGCAGAAGTTAAAAGATCAGACATTCAACATAGGAATTCTATGCTCTAGAATCTAAACATTACGTAAATATCCAGATCCAGAAGAAGAATACATGCAATACTGGAGACAGAATTAACACAACACATGCTAAGATAGCATTACTCATATAAGATCAACCATGAAATCAGTGGATTCATGCCAAATCGTACAACAGGAGATACATAAACTCACAAGTTAGACTGTACAGAGCAACCAGATCATCTGGTTTTGGATTACAGAGCCAAAAATCCTCAACTTTCAACAACCTTGAATGAATAACACCCTCTGCATTATATAGCAGGAGGGTGTATTCAGCATTAACTACCAGGTTGACCAAAAAACCCGCCAGATACACAGTACCATAAAAATGGCGCTCAAACATGAATGCAGCAGGTAGGGGAGGAGACAGGAAGATTTCTCGAGCCCTGCGCCACTGCCTAGGGATCCAGATCTTCAACCGGGTACTAGATCAGCCCACGCCATCGCCCATACCTCTGCAACAATCGCCATTAAAGGCGCACCAACCCGCGGCCTCGAGAAGAACATCTAACATTCAATCGCAACCACTTCCCGCCGAGATTCATCATCATGATATTTGAAAATGCAGGATATCAATTATCCCACATGCACCCCGCAGCAAACTCTTTAACACTTTATATACTAGGTCATGAGCATATATCATGTCGGTGCTTTTGCTCCTGACGACACTAGTATAAGACTTCATCATCATCATCCTCCAGCAGCATGATATCCTATTGCCTGAAATATCACCCTGACGTCATCATCATATCTGCAATACAACCGCATGATAATCGCCTTCATCGGCACAACCTGATCCATCGGAGAAACATCCTCCTGCTGAGCCTATACCAAAAGTCTGGCCGATGAACATCCTGATGACGTCATCATCATATCCTGCTGACGTCATCATCATATCTGCCTACTGCGCACCTCCTCATATCCGGATGACGTCATCATCATGTTTGCAAATATCGGGAGATCTCCTCAAGATGATCAGTGTTAGAAATATGACCCCCCCGGGACCCTGATGACGTCATCATCATATTAACATCAGGATGATATTCGGAAGACAACCGGATATTTGGAAATATCATCCTGATGTGCAAATATCAGGTTGCACTGTAGCTCCGCTATAAGATCAGGGCGAAATATGAATATGATGATGCTTGAAAAGATCACCCCCACTAGGTAATGCACGAAGCCAGCAGGCGGATATCTCCTTGATATCAGCATCATCATGACGCTGGAACAAACATACACCCGGGTGATATGAAAATATCACCCCCTCCTTCGGAAATATCATGATGCAGATAGGCAGAGAAAAAGATATCACCCTGATATAAGGATGACGTCAGCATCATCAGGATGACAAAACAACGAACAAGAAGTGATACAACATCATCAGGATGATATTGACTAAGATCATCCTGACGTTCAAAATATGATGACCCCAGTGAATATCGGATCGCACTTAGAACTCTTCAACAACATCATCAGGATGATCATAACCAAGATCACCCGATGATAGAAATATCACCCCGGCGAAATATCATGAAGGCAGAAAATATGATGACCCTCGCAAGCAACACGGTGATAACTGGAAATATGATGATGATGACGACGACCCTTAAGAAAAAACAAGTAAGGTCGAACAACTTAGAGAATAACCCCTTCAGAATATCGGGGCAACATCATCATCATGTTTGGGCAAGGTGATGATTGGAAGATCACCGGAGACTTTGAAAAATCACCCTCGCAAGCAGATCAGGGCGCACTGTAGCTCATCAGCATCATCAGGATAATAACCAAACATCACCCGATAGTGAAATAAGATGATGACGATAAGAAACCGGTCGACGGAGAACATGATGATGCTGACCACCATCAAAGAAAATATGATGATGATGGTCTCCTCCTCAAGAAAATATGATGATGCAGCTGAAAAATGCTGAGGAGGTCCAATACTTAGAGCATTTTTTGGATACTTAGGGAGAGCGCCTGCATGAAAATTGCTCAAAAAACTGCCAGTCAATTCAGGCGCTAACAGGCTGTAACATTGATTTCTCCCAAACAAGCTTCTCAAAGATTAGCTTTTTAGGGGAGCCCTTGCAAACCACCCATACACTGTCAGTAGCACCTACAAATACATTGCCCTGCATTGAAACAAATTTAGGAGTAGTGCAGGCTGACTCATCAAAAGTTCTGGTACTTTCTATTTCATAGACAAATGCCCTATGCATGCTTCTTTCCACTATGTAGCACTCTTTGAAGAAGACATTTTAATATATAAAAAGGAAGTAACAATATAACCTACTTGAAATAATTTGTGACAATAAAGACGTGGAACCAGAGAATAATGCACGTCATAAAACTCTTCAAAAAGTTAAACAAAAAAAAAATAGCAAATTCATCGACTGGACAAAATTAGACACTAATAATTTTTATTAATATTGAAGCAAAATCTCCGAACTTATTAAAAGACTCAAACACATCACAATGTTGAAAAAAAATAAAAATCTATCAAACTCATTGAACTGTTCTGTAAAATGGAAAACTATTGCCTAGGGTTTTGACAAAACTAAAAATTGTAGTTGGAACCCTTGAATGGAGGTATAACAAAACCCTAGGCTCCTAGTTGAAGGAAACAATCAATTACATATGCATAAAATTTGAGACAAAAGATAGCTGCAAAACGCTGCTATATACTCTTTCAGCTGGCTGTTTTGTGTGCAAAACACAAGTCTGAGATCTGCCTTTGAAAACACTAGATTTCATCAATGAACCTGCACCAAATACCTTCAAACGCTAGACGACTAGATGACCATGAAATGTAATCTTTAAATAAACAAAACCCTAGCAACAAAAAACTCTTCATATAACCTAAAACTTTTCATAAAATACTCCAAGGTTTGTAATTATATACCATTTTTCTCAGTGAACTGATAAAAGAATACCTCAAGGAGACGTCATCAGATGGAATGCAATGATTGTACGCTGTGCACAAAATGGATTTGTTGAAAAGGCTTTAGAAATTTTGAAGCAAAAGCACTTGGCCAACATATGAATGCCTCAGAGGCATCATCTGACGGAATACAATGATTGCTCAATAAAAATTATTAAATACTAAATTCAACAATTTAAAAATAATCAAAGAATAGTGATATGATTGCATTGTGGAGTCGATTTCTATTACTTACTTCACAAAATTAGTGAGTTGAGGAAAAATGAAACTTGCAGAAAAATGCAGTTGCAGATGAAAGGGTATATAGTTGTTGGAGGAACACCAGTGATGTTCTCCGCAATTGCAACTGGTAGTGTAAAACCAAATTCCCACAACCTTTACCAAATTCCTCCCTATGTGTGCCAAAATTTTCTTATGTTTTTCTAGGATAGAAACATCCATTCAAGCATAATGGAAGGCGCTCCTTTTTTGTTTGCTAGTTCTTCCCTAAAAGAATACACTCTCTTCCCCTAAATCCATCATTCAATGACTCCCCAAAACACCTCCCTCTTTGCTCCACGTGTCTCTAGAAAGAGCCCCCATCTAAAAACAAGGCACGTAAAATTGCTCTCGTGCCATAGAAGACATGCGTGTAATAGTGGATGCAGTAACAGGGCACGTGGAGCTCTCTTGATAGAAGGACTCCAAGAGGTGTTATCTCATGGATTGTCTGATTTTTGGGATATTCCCCAAAAGGGATTTGTTGAAAGGCTAAAATTTTCTTTAAAACAACTTCCCTAGCTGCGCTCAAACCTCTTAGTTTTAAAATAAGTAAAACTATTATTTACATAAGGAAAAACTCAAATAAATTCAAATTTATTTATTTTAACCTATATGAACTAAAAGTTCAATTTTAATATTTATCCATTAATGTATAATTAATGAAAATCCTTTATGTAATTTTGATTATTTTTGTTGATTATACTGCTATATATTATAATGTATATAGAGATATATAGCATGCCAACATTGCATTTAACCAAGGGCATCAGGTAGACCAACAACCCATGCACCTTAACTTATAAACTCAATCCTTTACAAAAGCTAAAATTTCAATGCATTGATTTATTAAACTGAACTATGGAAGTACCTAAAACAGGGTTCCCAAATATCTATAAAATAATCTTCAAGGAAAACAATTTTTCCCAATACAGAAAGGAATTTCAAAGAAGTCATTAATACTAATTCCCATGATGTCAGAATCATCGATTCTAAGGTGATTAATTCCCAACTTGAGTGCGAGTACAAATTCACTTGGTGTGGATATTTAATCAAAACTTTCACCAACTCAAATCATAGTCCCATAACTAAACTAAATGCATCATGTCTATATTTTCCAAATGAAAGATGTAAGGAGCAACCATCCAATCATATCTTTCCAATCCCTGTAAAATGCATACCAAACCCATAAAATGCATATATAAAAACAGATCCATCTGTTCAAGGATAAATTAAAAAAAAAGGTATACAGCCAATCTATTTGTTTTTGGAAAGCCTAATCTTTTACAATTGAACTGTCTGCTTAAAAAAAAAACATTACATTCTGCATTCCACACTGCTTCCATGGTTACAAAATGGGCATGTCAAAACTGTCTCTAATTTGTCCATCCTCTTCTTTGGAGCGGGCTTTGTAGATGACTTCCTCTTCCCCATCTTCAAGTATTCAACTCTATAGGTTTTTTTGCATTTATTTCAAACATGCTTTGATCTGAAAACTAAATACAACCACATGGATTTGTGGAACAGGCTTTAGAAACTTTGCAGAAAATGCAATTGCCAGGTGTAAATTCAAATTCGACCAACTCTAGAATCCTTCTCAGAGCTTCCCTACTCCCAAAAACTCTTCCATCAGACCATAAAACGTATGCCAATGCAATATGGACAAACATGCAATTCGTTTCCATGAACATGATTCATGAAATCATTACGTTGTATGATTTATTTGGTCAATTGCCATAGCCATTTGGTCATATTGTTCTTATACCTGAGGAGGAAAAGAAACAATGTCCCTATTTTATGCGTAGTTGTGATAGTAAAATCATTCCAAAACCTTGTTTTCTGATATTTTAAGTTAATATGAAAATGATTGTCCTCTGTAATTAATTATGTGATAGTATTCAATTTTCTGTGATTACTTATATATATATATATATAATCTTATATAGCTCTATTTTTTTAGGATTTGTGACAATCATTATTTAATTTTATTGTAGTAGCAGTAAGTAAATTTTATAGAAATCATAGTAGAAGATTTTATATCATTGAAATTTTATTGAAGAAATTATATAGAAAAAAATAGGAGGATTGAAGGAAAGTTTTTTTTAAATGTTTGTATATGTATAACAAATATGATATATACCTTCCAGCTAATGTATATCAGACTGCTGCATACAATCCAATTCTCCATTGTAAACTCAGAAACATAAATGTAATTTCCAACATTCATGTTATACTTCTTCCTGCATATAAAATGTATAGACATAAAACATGCATTTTAAATATAACTGTTTTGTTTGTTCACTTTCAAATGATTAGTAGGAAAAAGAAAATAAGAAAAGAAAGATTGTTTATTTAGAAAATATATTGATATGTTTATTTTGAAAATATATTTCTATATAATTAGTTAGCTTTATGCAAAAAATCAGGAATGAATATCCTTGTGTAGTAGTAATAAATGGAAAGTAAAAAAGGAATTGTTAGAATGTTACCAATTTTATTTGTTTTATGGATTGCTTGAATTACTAGTGAATTTAGAAATTTATTAATTGATTAGCATACAATGAACTCCATATAGAGTAATGAAATATATGATTATATTTTGATAATTTAATACTTCGTTTATAATTAAAATATGTACAAACAGTAATAAAATTTGATTTTTATATAATCTATGAAAAATATATCAAGTATAGAATAGATAAGGATAGAGACTAAATTTAAATAGGTTTAATAAATCTTGTGAGGATGACCAAAAAGGAAAAAGAATAATAGTTTTTAGTAAATTCTTGGAATGGACAAATTTATATGAGTGAGTAAATTTTGTTTTCAACAAGAAACTAACTTTCCTAAAAAATAGTGCTTATAAATCTCTCCTATTAGCTATTCAATTCTTTTGTTAATATTTCAAATTTTTATCTCATTTCTACTTTTTATCTTTTTGTTAATGATTTTTAAGTTTTAATTTTTAGAATAAAATGGTATCATGCATTTTATTTATGATAAATTAGAGTAATTTAGTACAATGGTGGATAGAAAGAAATTAGGTTATATAATTTATTGGTAACAACACTAATTAAACATATTACAAATTGAATGTGTGAGTTTAAAAGGAAACATTATTAATTAACACATAGTTGATGAACTTACCATGTGGTTGATAATAAAAATAATTAATCTAATTTATTTAATTTCCCACGTAACAATGAATTAGAATATGGGTGAATACAAAATTGTTTTAACTTTTGTAAATTTTATATTAGAAAATTAAAAGAGTTGGGTAGATTCTAAACTAGATCATTACTTATTTAGTAATTTATGTTGAGTAATTAATAATCTCATTACTTATTTAGTAATGAGAAATAATATATTTTCTCGGGTCTCTCTGAAAACCCATTAATGGGCACGTTTCAGACACAAAATTTTTTTTTGAAATGAATTGTGTGATTAGACTGACAGTGCTCCTCTTTCATAACCTCAATGGTGGGTTCCCGGGAAAATCGCAAATGCATAAATTTAAGACACCCGAACACAAATCCAAAACTAAAGAGTTCAATTTTGCTGAAGGACCTAGAAATTATATTCCTTCTCAATCACTACTTGAATGGTAGGCTTCCTTCTCAATCACTACTTGAATGGTGAGCTTCCAAGGAAACCCACAGATACATAGCTTTCATACAATCGAAACCTCAAAGAATGACTGAAAAATATCATTAATAGATAAGGATACCTTGTCTTCAGCTTTTGGTGGTGAGGGAATGAGGCGCCTGATGCCCACAACACAGGCATAGATTGTATTTTTATGGAGATATGTTCCAGGGCCTGGAATATAGTCATTTGATTTACCCACTATCTCCCCTGGTGTCTTATAGTCTGGTATTGACATTTTTCATGTACTGTGCCTACGAACTAAATATTTGGCTCGAAATGGAAAAGTTTATATATAACTTATTTACAGGAGGCTGGGTTTTGCAGTAAATCATATCACTGCCTGACTCAAATTTTTTATGGCTTAATAATATAACTATGTTTATAATGAGGTAATAACAACAATATCCAATGATAAATAGAATGAAGCAATTAATTCACATCACTAACTGTGATGCAATAATGAAGACAAGTCAAAAAAATATCCTAAGCATTTGATAGCATTGTCTAGTAATGACTATGCTCACAAAATCAGAAATAATAACAAAAGGGTTCATTGTTATCAAGAGCCACAGTCACACCTGTGTCTTTGAAAATAACCTTCCTAAGCCAATGCAATAGCACTTAGCCAACGTATGAATGCCTCAAGCAGGCATCATCTGATGGAATACAACGATTGCTCGATAAAAATTATTAAGCACTAAATTCAACAGTTTAAAACAATCAAAGAATAGTGATATGATTGCATTGTGGAGTCCATTTTTATTACTTCACAAAATTAGTGGGTTGAGGATAAATGGTAAAGGCTTAAACAACTGGTGCATCATTACTAACATTGTAGGTGGAATCCACAATATAGTCAAAACACTTTTTCAACTGTGTATATGTAACTATAGAAGAAATTATAATATTTGAGTAAAAGTTGCAATTTTTTCGCCATGTTCTGGATTGAGAGCCTTGTCTGCTAAATTAGAAATTAGCTCGAGTAATCACTACCTATTAATTTTTGGCATACATGGTTAATTTTATTTTGGTGTTTTTAAAAACTACGTGTAAATTTAGTACAATCTAGACTTTAATTAATTTAAATGGTCTCCCATGCTTAAGGTGTAATCTTGCAGAGGCCTTCCATCAGCATGCTTTGACTTTGTTTCGCAGGCATCAAATCTGACCCATCTGTGTTTGGTCTTTCCAACATTTTTTTCAATGTTCTGTTACATTCTTCATGCTCTATAGACAATTTCTTGTGTTGTTTTCTGGAACTATAGATTAAATCTATTCTTTTTTTATTTGCTATTAAATCTACTATTAAAAATTAAGACACAATCTATGCCTTGCATGGTGCAATTATTTCCTTTGCTTGATTATACACCTTTACTCTTTGTTTTCTACTTTTTGAGATAAGAATCTAAAATTGTTTTGAGATAAATAGTGTTTCTTGCCATAGCGTAAACCATATTTACCCATGTGATTCATGATCTAAAGGACACTAGAACACCCAAGGACTATTTCTAGATGTTTTAAAGTGTCTTCTGTAACCACTTTATGGAAACTAATTGTCCCATTAGCCAAGTATGGTCCATCCATTAGACAGGTATGCTCCATCCTATTTTGGATATTTATAAGACTTTTACTTTTTTTTGTTTTTTACTACTTAGTCTATACTTATAGCATAGTTCTACATTTACCAGACATATATGCTATTAGTCTTAAAACTCGTCACTTCAATTTATTGATTCAACTCAGTCTCATGAGTATCAATGTTCTTATGTGATGATGTAATTCATTGTATTTTAATTCGTGTTCCATCTACCAATTACTAAGTAAGAAATAAAATTCAATCTATAGTCATCAAAGTAAATAAAAATCTTCTACTTTTTTCATACCATCATCCCCCTAAAGTTTCTAGACATTCTAGCAATCCAGTCCTATTTTCTGGGAACTCTCTGTAATATTCGAAATCAATCCCATAATAAATTTTAAATTTTCTCTTCCAAACATCCCATTTATTTCTGTTTATTATGTTAGTCAAATTTCAAAACAATAATTTTTTATGCAAGCATCAAAATAATCATCACAAAGAAAATCATATAAACACAAAAAGGGCATTTTAGAGTTACAAAGTTCAAAACCATTTTACATCTTGGGAAATATTAGCTTAAACATGAAAAGAGATAAATTTAGAAATCACCCTAATACAGCTTACAGATATAGCGCACTCTTTTTATGCTCAGTATAGCTCCCAAAAGTAAAAACAAAGACTCTCAAAGCCTCATAAAATATATGTGACCATTTTATGCAACCCATATCAAATCATTTGATCGGGTGCAAGTGCTTTCTTGAGTACTAGAAAGATTTTAATCCAACTACTTATAAAGGGGTAAAAGAAGTCCCAGTTGCAAAAAAGTATTATCTGCTAGGAAACATAAATATACTAATTTCATAAATGCTTTTCTACTGTATGGTATATAGCTTTTATATGTCAGATGCTCTGTTCAAATTCAAAGCTGCACAAAACTGCAATATACTAACTAAATAAAATCTATACTTTATCAAGAATTTCAGTTATAATTATCCTCTCTTGATCAATCCCAGTACATATCTGTATCCCAGCATTACAGTCTCTTACTCAATATCGAGAATGAACACCCAGTAGATTCCTCACAAGTAATTTGCAATAGGCATTCCTTTTATGAATTCTAATTTTGAAATTAGTTTATCCAAACTCTGCAACACTAGCATAAGTACAAATTTAACACAAAACTAGGGACACAAGAATATAAAACTACAAAATACTACTTAGGGTCAATAGACGTAATCATATTTGCAAAGAAAAAGAAGTCCTCTAAATAACTAATAAGACATTCACGAAATTTTTCCTATGAGCATTTATCTTCACAAAACAAAAAAATAAAATTAACAAAAAACAAAATTTCAACAAGTTTGATTATATAAAGAAAAAGAAAATAATGCAGATATTCAAACATTTGGAAACACACCTTGTAATATTTCAGTGGCTCTAGAATGGATAGAACAATGTCATTTACATTGTAAAATCCAAACACCTCACACTTTTTTGCATGATGAACACCTTCAGCCCAATTAATTCCAATGTCACATTATTTGTCATTTAAGTTTGACAGCACAACCAATACAGCCGCCAGCATATCTTTGGCAGTATTGACACAACCCACTAAAAACTGGACAGTCATCTCCAACATTAAACCGTTCCAATGCAACTGTTAAACCAATGAACCAATGAACCGGTTCAATGAAGCGCTTCAACTGACCGGTTCAATGAAGGGCTTCAACTGTCGGCAGAACTTAGTGAGCCGGCGAAACTGTGAACTGTTGAACTGATTGAACCAATGAACCGGTTCAACTATCGGCAGAACTTAGTGAGCCGACGAAACTGTCAACTGTTGAACCGGTTCAATCGATTCAACCAATGAACCGGTTCAACTGTCGGCAGAACTTAGTGAGCTGGCGAAAGTCTGAACTGTTGAACTGACTGAACCAATGAATTGGTTCAATGAAGCGGTTCAACCGACCAGTTCAATGAAGCGGTTCAACCGTCGGTAGAACTTACTGAGCCGCCGAAACTGTGAACTGTTGAACCGATTGAACCAATGAATCGGTTCAACCGACCGGTTCAATGAAGCGGTTCAACTCTCGGCAGAACTTAGTGAGCCGGCGAAAGTGTGAACTGTTGAACCGATTGAACCAATGAACCGGTTCAATGAAGCGGTTCAACCGACCGGTTCAATGAAATGGTTCAACTGTCTGCAGAACTTAGTGAGGCGACCAAAGTGTGAAGTGTTGAACTGATTGAACCACTGAACCGGTTCAATGAAGCGGTTCAACTGCCAGCAGAACTTAGTGAGCCGGCGAAAGTGTGAACTGTTGAACCGATTGAACCAATGAACCGGTTCAATGAAGCGGTTCAACCGTCGGCAGAACTTACTGAGCCGCCGAAACTGTGAACTGTTGAACCGATTGAACTAATGAACTGGTTCAACCGACCGGTTCAATGAAGCGGTTCAACTCTCGGCAGAACTTAGTGAGACGGCGAAAGTGCGAACTGTTGAACCGATTGAACCAATGAATCGGTTCAATGAAGCGGTTCAACCGACCAGTTCAATGAACCGGTTCAACTGTCAGCAGAACTTAGTGAGGCGACCAAAGTCTGAAGTGTTGAACCGATTGAACCAATGAACCAGTTCAATGAAGCGGTTCAACTGTCAGCAGAACTTAATGAGCCAGCAAAACTATGAATTGTTGAACCGATTGAACCAATGAACCGGTTCAATGAAACAGTTCAACCGACCGGTTCAGTGAAGCGGTTCAACTATCGGCAGATTTTAGTCAGCCGGCGAAAGTGTGAACTGTGGGCAGAACTTACTGAGCCAGCGAAACTGTGAACTGTTGAACCGACTGAACCAATGAACCGGTTCAACTGTCAGTAGAACTTACTCAGCTGCTGAAACTATGAACTGTTGAACCGATTGAACCAATGAACAGGTTCAATGAAGCGGTTTAATGAACCGATTCAACTGTCGGCAGAATTCTGAACTGTTCTATGTCAGAACCAACCCATACAGTTTACAGCAAAATCCATTTTCTGGTATTCTTTCCCCTTTGTTTCCTACATCTACATATATTTCTCTCTATTTTTATAGCTGCTAAAGAGTGCACAATATTGAAATCCTGCAGTCTTTCAGACATATTAAGCATATTTGATCAGATTTTGATCCCTCGAACATACAGTTTTAAACTTTATAAGCCAAAATATGTCGTTCATACTAACATATCATCTACAAAGTTAGCTTTTAAGAAAATTTCATATTCTAGCAAGAACAAGGAAACAACGTAATTCTAACTTTAATGCTACTTGTTTCATAAGACAATTATTTGTGTATCTTTAGAGTAAATTTCTCTTTCTGTAATTTATTATTCGTTCTCTTCTTGTTAATACAGAGATCATAATTCACAAAATAGAATTAACAGTAACCAAATATGGTACAATACTAACCCTAAAGCCCATGCCATGAAGAAAAAAATTGCAGCCTTGAGGTTTACCATGAGAGAAGCCATAATGCGTTTGATGCAATGGAGCAAAGTCAAACCAGTCTGTTGCATTACTTAAATCAGTAGTAAATTTTGTGGTCGTCCTTACTTATCACAAATTTTGATACTTCCCACATATAACTTAGCTTTTGACTATCTAAAAAAATATTTAATTTCCATTTTGGATGTTTGATTTTATTTTGATATGCATGCTTATGGTAGTTCACATGCAATTCAAAGTGATGGAACAATGTAATCGTAAAATCCACATACCCATGCCCTTCTAACTTATG
Source organism: Cunninghamia lanceolata (assembly GCA_027924645.1). Classification (NCBI taxonomy): domain Eukaryota; kingdom Viridiplantae; phylum Streptophyta; class Pinopsida; order Cupressales; family Cupressaceae; genus Cunninghamia; species Cunninghamia lanceolata. The sequence goes on from BSBN01001119.1 coordinate 11,588,388, forward strand.
TTTTTGGTTCATCATGAGTAAGTTGACCTGAAATTTCTTTTCACATGTACAAACAAACAGTCTCAAACCACGTAAAAAATGTTAGTTAATTAATATTTTAAAAGAGGTGATCAATCCATAATTGTATATCTATGCATCAATCATATGAATTGTTCTTTCATTAAAATATACAACAAATTAAATGTAACTTTTCCATTAATTAACTATAACAACACTCATTACACTCAACACAACATCGGCAGAAACCTGACGCAATGCGTCTCTTGTTTAATTATTCAATCTTAAGTGGATTCATACTTAGGGTTGTTTATTATACGTTAAGTTTATGCTTATGTGCTCTGATACCACTTGTAATGTCCCCTTTTAAGAAGAACAAAAATTATTAATCCTGCACACAATTTTACTTCTTGTATGATCGATTGCTCTTAGTAATGCTTGTTGATATAATACCTTGTGCTAATCTAATACTTGTATTTAATGGAAGACCAATCTGTTGTCTGGTGATTTATATTACTATGTGATTTTTTTTACTTCACACTTCCTTTTTATATCTTCAATGGTGTATGGCTGCAACTATTGCCAAGAGAGGCAACACTTCATAAAGAGAATTATTCCCTTTTAATATATTTCTTTTCTTTAACTCAAACCATATATATTATATCTCAAATATATCTGATGTTCTTATAAGGCTGCTAGTGTACATAAGTATCTCTAAAATGGTATATTACAACTCAAAATATATTATTCCTTATATATTACAGATTTAAATATGCCATGAATATATTTACCATTTCCAAAAATTCTATATTATATCCTTCTTGCTGTTATATTTATAAATCAGAATTATATTCCTTGTGTGTTCTTTTCTATTTTCCTTACACTCTCCATATATATATTTCTCATTCCTTTCTTTTTTAGAACTTAAAAACCCTAATTGTGGATTTTCTTTTCAAGTAAGGCCTCATTTTTTTGGTTGAAAGTTTCTATGGACTTGCTAATGGCTGCCAAACTTGCTTGTGGATAGATTTGAAGGAGTATGATTATAAATGTTTTGTTGGATTAAACGCCACACCTTTGGGAATTGATCTTATGGACTAATCGCCACTCTATGTCTAGGTGAAGGTGTTGGTTTGGAAAGTTCACTAACACTTGCAAGTTTTGGTGTAATGACAAACCTACGAATGGTATCAAAGCCTCAACCCAGGATCAATTACCCCAAGTTGCGTCATGGTGGGGGCGGGGGGGGTGTTGGACTAATCGCCACACCTCTGGGAATTTATCTTGTGGACTAACTGCCACTCTGGGTCTAGGTGAAAGTGTTGGTTTAGAAAGTTCACTAACACTTGCAAGTTCTGGTGTAATGACAAACCTACATGTTTAATGTGGATAGATTTCAAGGGGAATTGATCTTGTTGACTAACTACCACTCTTGGTCTAGGTGAAAGTGTTGGTTTGGAAAGTTCAATAACACTTACAAGTTCTGGTGTAATGACAAACCTACATGTTTAAAGTGGATAGATTTCAAGGGGGATTGATCTTGTGGACTAACTGCCACTCTGGGTCTATGTGAAAGTGTTGGTTTGGAAAGTTCACTAACACTTGCAAGTTCTGGTGTAATGACAAACCTACATGTTTAATGTGGATAGATTTCAAGGAGCTCGCATTGAACCTCGGTAGGTTCACAATTTGATTCACAAGCATCATAGGAATCATACCTTGCAAATCATTGTGTGGGAATAATGCTTCACTTGAAGCCTTGGCTGAGGCAGAATAATGTTTCGCTATTGTTGAAGCCGCTGACCCACATGTTACTCTGCAGTAATCTCTGTCTTTACACTAACCCTTTAGTTACATTTGTTATAAATAAGTTATTTGCTACATGTCAAACTAAAAAATAATATTTAGATAGACAAAAAAAAATGATTTTTGGATAATGACCTGTGCATATTTAAAGTTTTTTAATTCCATATTAAAGAAAAAGTACTACTAAATATTTCACAGTTACAAGATGTGTTCATTATAATAGCCTATTGGCCAAATTAAGATTTACCAGATTCCCAAGAAACCTTCCACCACGCTACTCCTTGGCCGTCAATAACTCCATTCTCGGCTATACTAATTCTAGCGAGTTTGGATAATTTTATCCATTTTAGTGAATTGGAATTCCAGGCCGGTGGATTCACCAGTACAATAATGGTTCCATCAACTGACCAAAGAAGAGGATAGTTACGAAAATTCTCATCAATTTTGGCTTGGCCAATCTGTTTAAGCTCTTCCCTTAGATTTTTGGTTGACGACATTTTATCTTACAAGATGATGTTTGATTGGCATGGCCCGGATAAGGTAATGGGGCCAACTACAAAGTGGTAAGCAGCTGGAATGTGTAATGTTGTGGAAGCCTTGGCAGAGATACTTGCAATACCGCTGAAATGCCTGTTGATCTTATTCATTGCTTCTTCTATTAGGTGGTTAAGAGGGTCATCAGCCATTGGCTGGAAATTACTATGCAGAGATTTGATGGCAAAGTCTGTGTCTTGATTTTCAATTTTACCTTCTACTTTCCCCTCTAAGGCCTCTAGGACTTCTGCCTCATAAGACATCATGTCATGCAACTTCACACTGAGATCTCTCAATTTATTGCTACACCTCTTTAGTACATCACATTCAAATCTGATGTATTTATATCAGATATCCACCAGCATGGCAGTGTTATTGCTCAGCACCTGGCTGCTTATTAGGACCTGAGGATTAATCCTCTTTATTTCGCTCAAAGCACTCAAGGCTTTCTCCAATTGGAATGACCTTTTTCTGGTCTCCGTCTACAATTTATCAACTTTTCTCCTTGAGATACCCAAAGAATTCCACCTCTGCAAAGAGGCTTTCACTACTTCCTCAGCTCTTGTGAGTGCGGATGACATCCACTTTCTCATAACCACTGACTCATGCTTCATAAGGTCTAATTTATTGACCTCTTCTTGAGAAATTGCAGTCAATGGGACTACCTGATCTGATACTGTATTATCAGGGTTAATTAACCCTTTTATGTATGCATGCAGCTGAGCAATGTGCTCTTTATGCTGCTTATTCTTCTCCTTTTCTTTCTTCACCCTTTGGGTCAAAGAATCTATTATATCCTTCCCTTCCTAACCCTCCTAGTCTTCATTAGCAAACCCTAAATCAACTGTGCTAATCTGGAACTCTTCCAGGGTGATCTTGCCTTTCTCTTTTTCAACAATGGGAAGGGCTACCTGGGCGGTCCTTCTGCCCGTAGCAGGATCTCTTCTAATGGACGAAGTTAATCTGGCCTTCCTCTTTGGCTTCATGATGGTTTCCGAAAATAATGTCGAAACATCAAACTCTTGAATCTTAAAACTAGATTATGTACCTATCTCTTTCTTGACCCATTGAGGTATTTGGTCTCCAGATCCATTTTGTCTATCATCATCATCATGTCCACCTTGATCTCCTGTATCTGCATCTATTCTCGATCAAGAGGGTGACTTCTTCATTTCTTCCTCATGATGATTTTCATGAGGGTTATCTTGTTCTACTTCCTCTTCCTGAGGAATCTCTTCTTGCGGTGGAGGATCTTGTGGTGCATCCTCTTTTGTTTCATCCATCTTAGTAATTTCCTCATCCTGAGGCACATTCATATCTGTGGATACCATTGTATTTGACTTAGGTGCATTAACCTAATCTTGGATCACATTCTGATCTACACCTGTTGTATCTACCTTTTGGATCTTTAGGTCCTCATGACCTGATATAACCTTATTACCTAAGGTTTCTTGAATCCGGGGGCATCTTCATTTGATGTGGCCTTGTCCATCCCGCCCTTTTTTGGACTTCTACAATTTTGGGCTCATCAGATACATCTTGTTGTTGTTGTCCTATATCTGGAGTGTTGCTTTCTATTTCTACCAGCCTGATCTCCTCAACACTTTTTGTTTTCTCAGGTGCACCTGCTTGATGTTCAGGACTTGCATCCTCCCTATATGTTAGATCGATCACTGCAGGGCTGGTTACCTGATCAACTAATTTATCAAGCCCTATCTGTTGGGCTGCTCTCTCTGGACTATCTTCTTTCTCTTGCTCTGCCTACTTCAACTCTTCTAATATCACCCTCTGTGAGGATGGTGTTCCTTGTGGAGTCATGCGAGTATTTGAAGCGAGGGTCTCCATTTGCTGAGAGGCTACATTTTCTACCACTTCATCATCTGATAAGTCCACAGTCTCCTCTAGTGAGACAGGACCACTTCGACCTGCTACAGTGGTTTCTTTGGCTTGCTCTTTAGCCTTCTCAGTCTTAAACTAAATTATGGTAGGAAGTGGCACATCATGTTGCAATTATTTTCTAAACACTTCACTACCTGCTCCCCTTAACATCACAGGGTCATGTCTTATTTCACCCCTCATATGTGTTCTTGGTTTTTTAGGGGTTGATGTTACTAAGGATACTACTTTCCTCTTCCTGGTGAACACCAAGGGATCATCCTCTGCAGGCTCCTCTTCAATAAGAATATCTTTCTATGCATACTACTGTGAAGTTTGGCCTTGATCCTTTATTTCTACAATATCCACAGCCGTCCTCAGGACCTTTTTAGCTTTTGTTTATCCTTTGGAGGTGGTGCTGACAAGGCTGATGCCTGTCCGGATGTAGATGCATCCTCAGCTGGTATATCTATTCTCTCAACCATTACTCCCTTAGGTGTATCTTCAGTTTTCTTCTTTTTACTAGGATGTCATTTTCCTTGTTTCCGGGGTGGTAGCCTTTCTCCATTAGATTTTCTCTTCTCTCCAAGAAAGTCATCATATTCCTCATCAGGAATTTCCTACCTTTTCTTCTTGTTATCTACTATGATGGCCATCCCCTTCTTCTTTAGTATATTTATTTGTGCATCTACCCATGCTTGGGTCAACTGTAGCACTCCACCTATAAACCTATCCAATGAAATATCTTCAAGCTGCGTTAGGTCAGTGGCTAAAATGGTGTCATTATACACCTTCTTCTCTTCATATTCATTTGATAATAACCTACCATCATCCTTCTTCAATTGTGCAGGCACTGGAATGCAATCAAATGCCTTGACTTGATTGAGGGTAAGCCTTTGATATTTTCTTCTTCTGACCTCGGCTTCATCCTCACAGTCTGTCCAAAAATCTTGCAAGTGCTTATGATGGATGGGCTTCCCCATGATCTTTTGCATTCTTCCATAGGGGTTGTATGATCTAGCCAATGGAAATGGCTGTAAATTCATCAGGTTCAGACCCGCTATGGCCTTCTTTATGTTTTCTGAATCAGGGCATATATACCACCCTATAGTTACTGGAAACAAAACTGGAGGAATCTTATTGCTTGCTTTATATGTATCCAGTATTGTTGATACTTGTCTTAGAAACTCCATCAGGATTACCCCATCAGTAGGGTACCTAGGTAACATTAAGGGCTGTCCCTCAAAACCTTCTACTCTGATGTAGGAGAATGTGGCAAACTGGATGAACTAGGCACCGTGTCTATATATTACTTCCTGAGCTTCCATGCTCGGTCTTTTGGTTCTATCTTCCTCTATTGTTTTGACCAGATGCATGGAGAATGCATCATTTACTAGTTTGTAATCATGGAGATAGTGTGCTCTCTGCAACTGAGGATAATGGTCCCATATATGGGCATCATTCAAACTGCCACCAATCCTTCCAACTGTAGTGAGTGCATCAAATGTACCCTTATAGGCACATGAATACACAATATATGAAGTCATATGAAATAAACAGACCAGGCCTCCTAGGTTCATTAGTTGTTCATCTAGGGCATCACTGATGATCTTAGCCCATAATGGCTTGTTATCCGTGTAAATGCACATCATGATAATCCCATACATCCAATCCTTGAAGCTTCCAGCTGTAGGCTGACCTGTCATCCTGCTGAGCAGGGCAATCATATATTGATACTCATCATCAAAATCAAACTTGTACATGTGCACTAGTGATTTAGCAGAGGCAGTGTGAGGACTGTTCTTTGCTCTCCATTGGTACTTCCTCTTTCTTGCAGTCTTCTTGTTGTTAGTATATTCAACTTCCAATTTCTTCAGATCCATACTAACTACCTTTTTCCCAACTGGAAGGTTGAAAGTAGATGTAATTCCTTTGATAGACAGGTCTGCATATACCCTTCTATGTTTTTCTACCCGCCTTGTCTTAGGGTTATAGTTTCTGGCACACTCAACTACCAATTCTAAAGTTTCCATGGTGTAAGGAAATCCAGCGGCATACCACATTCCTGATATGAAAATGCTATCCAATAGGGAAGTTTCTGTCTTTGCCCATCTTGGTTGACCATGCTGCCAAATCTGTGTTTCCTTGGTGGGTATTTCTGATGACACCAAATTTGAACTGTACTCCCTCAAGTTGGGCAAACATAGGTTTAAGGAATTTTGCATCGGACTTATTCTTCCTGACATGCGCCATAGGTTCCTGCAATGAACACAACTGGTCTTACAACAATATCCACATGCATGCATATACTGCATCATACGTTCATGGTATCATGCATAATATACCTATTCATTTTCATTTCATCGTGATATGTCTAGTTACAGAGAAAAACCAACGAAGGACTTACTACCTAGATATTTACAGAAAATGACAACAGGAGGGTTCTAATTACTTACCTAATTACATTTTTATCTTGGATTAAGCCGATGATTACCAAAAGAGGAGATCAAATACCAGTGACGATCACGTGTTCTGTTCTGCCGCAAGTTGTTAGAGTCCGCAGGTAGCTCGTATGAGGGTTTGAATGTTCTACGCTCTGTAAATTTTTGCTTCTTCACAAGGTAAGTGTAAAATGACCCTGGAAATTCACTTTTAAATTCATTCATCGAGTCAATTAGGGCAAAATGTGATTAAATTGATCATAACCATTGATTTTTTGTCATGGATCTACGGATGTTGCCAGGTGTTTGCATCGTGTTCGCGATCGGCTGGAATCCACCTATTGCATTTATGTGCATTGAATGTCATGGGGCAAGATGAGGGGGTGATCTTCAGAAGATCAGGTGATATTCAAAATATCAGGTGATATTGGGAATATGACCCCCTCTGTGTAATATGACCTTCCGCTTTGAGCAGGAAAACTGATGTCAAAGAGATCGGGCGATGTTTAAGATATCGGGTGATATTCAAATATCAGGTCATATTCGGAAGATCAGGTGATGTTTAAGATATGACCCCTCAAGACTAAAGTGATCCCCCTTTCGTAAGATCAAGATGACATCATCGTCATGCTATTGTAAAAGGGTGATCTTCAGAAATATACCTCTGTGAGGTAAAAAGGATGATGATGTCACCGTCAAGGAGATTTTCTTTGTTTATCAGGATTAGGTGACGTCATCAGCATATTGGCTCTGGGGTGATATTTTGTGACAAGGTGATATTTGAAAGATAGGGTGATATTCAAATATCGGGTGATATTAGGAATATAGGGTGATATTCAAAATATGACCCCCGCAAACTATCTGAAGTTGTTTGACGAATAAATACCCCTATCATGTAAAATTAACTTCCAGAGCATCAAACCAAATGATTTATCAGGTGATAAAATTGGATAAGGGTGATCTTTCATAAGATGACTAATATTAAGGAATATGACCCCCCCCCCCGAAAAATTAGGTTTGACCAGAACTTTGACTTGCAATAACTTTTGTTCCCTAAAGAATATCAGGGTGATCCAAAAGGCAAACCTGCATGAAATTTTTTACTCTTTCCAACCATGAGGTTTTTAACATGAAATATTAACTTTGACTAACTGACCTCATCATGATGACTTACCCAGCTTCCATATGCAAGATCTCCTGCATGACTTACTTTTACAACACCACCGAAAAGCAGGAAAACAGAAGCTAAGCCAAGCAAAAAGGTTGGGTCCCTGTTTTGTCAAGTCAAAATAGGGCGTGTTGTGTAACCACACAATAAGTAGATGCCAGAATACTCCACTGTTCTTCTATTGGTCCATCCTCTATTCCACCTTCATGATATTCTGATAAATCGGCAATGTTGAAAACAAGGGAAATGTTGATCTTACTCGACAACTCCACCTCATATGCATTTTCTAAATCATGTTTCTTCAAAATTCTGCATGGTCCAAATTTCTTCATTTTTAGTTTATTGTATGTTCCAATCGGGAACCTTTCTTTTCTCAAGTGAACCATGACTTCATCTCCCACCTAGAATTCATTATATCTCCTCTTCTGATCTGCCTTAGCCTTGTACTGAATATTCATCTTATTAATGTGCGTCCTCACCTCTTCATAAAAATTCTTTAGATATTCTACAAAGTCTTCGGCTTTAGCACTTGCCTTTTCTCCTTTGTCTAGATTCCTTAACTCAGAAGCATTTCTTAGGCTATTGCCATATACAATCTAGAATGGTGATTTACCAGTACTCCTATTGACAGAATTGTTGTAAGCAAATCTTGCCTGTGGTAAAATCAAATCTCGTCCCTTGGGATTATCTCCTACTAAGCATCGTAACAGGTTACCTAAACTCCTATTCACCACTTCGGTCTGTCCATCAATCTGTGGATGGTGTGCAGAACTAAACTTCAAATCTATCTTCAACTTCTTCCACAATGTTCTCTAGAAATAATCAACAAACTTGGTATCTCGATCTGAAACTATGCTCTTTGGTAGACCGTGTAATCTCACCACCTCCCTAAAAAATAACTCTGCAATATGAACCGCATCATTAGTCTTCTTGCAAGGAATAAAATGTGCCATCTTCGAGAACCTGTCCACCACCACAAAACTGGAATGATGTCCTCTTTGTGTCCTTGGTAAACCAAAAACAAAATCCATACTAATATCATCCCATGGCTTCTCTAGTATAGGTAGTGGCTGATATAAACCTGTATTTTGACTTACTCTTTTCGCCATCTAACATACTCTGCAACTCTACACAAATTTTCTCACATCTTGCTGCAATTGTGGCCAATAATAATTTTCACCAACAATAGCAATGGTCTTATCTTGACTAAAGTGTCCAACCAATCCTCCACTATGCTTCTCCTTAACTAGGTTCTCTCTCATGGAACTCCTTAGAATGCACAACTAGCTTCCTCTAAACAACATGCCATCTTGGATTATGAAATCCAACCATTTTGTCCTGTCTAAAGTAACAGGTTCTAAACAAGCTTTCTAGGCCTCTGCAAAATCTAGATCTTCAAGATACAAAACTTTTGAACTCATCAAACCCAACAACCTCTATCTTCATTTTTGTCAACAAATTTTGCCTTCTGCTCAAGGCATCTGCAACTCTATTGGACTTCCCACTCCTGTGCTTCAAAACAAAAGTATAACTCTACAAAAACTCAACCCATTTTAAGTTCCTTTGATTCAACTTTCCTTAACTATTAAGATACTGTAAAGCCTGATGATTAGTATATAAAACAAACTCTTTTGGCAACAAATAATGTCTCCATTTCTTCAAAGCTTGAACTATTGCATAAAATTCCTGATCATAAACAGTATACTTTTTCTTGGCATCATTAAGCTTCTCACTAAAATAGGCAATAGGCTTACCTTCTTGACTCAAAACAATTCCTACAGCACTACCACTAGCATCACAATCTACTTGAAACACCTTATTAAAATCTGGAAGTGCCAAAACATATTGTTCTGTGACTTTCTGCTTGAAATTGTATTGCAAATACTCAAGAGTTGGAAAGAAATGCAGGTGATATAGTAAGAAAGCAGATAGAGATAATGCAAAGCCTCATCGAGCATGAATGCTTAGAGTTGGTAGAATATGATGTCGCCATGGCAATAAGAGAATTCAAGGGCATTTACTTACCTTGTTTGGAAAATCTTGCAATTAATTTGAACAAAAAACGATTGATTCAATTATGGAATTAAATGCAAAGTTGAAGAAGTACCAGAAGAAAGAAAGAGATGCAGAACAACAAGCAAGAATGTTAAAAGAAAATATTGAACTTTAGCAATACATGCAGACAGAAAGTTAGAAAGAAATTCATGCGACTATTACAACACTGGTAGCCTTGTATGCATAATACTTGAAGAGAAGGGGAGAAGAATCAAAGACAGGCACCAGCGGCAGTGGGTAATTCCCTTTTGGGATATTTCAAAGTGCTTTGATGTTTTCAATTTTGTCTTTTATGAAAAGTCAGCAGACGGAGAAAGTCAAGGGAAAATATTTCATGTTTAAAAGATCCCAATGGCATCCTTTGAGCCAAAAGGAATATTCTTAAATATATTTTGAGGAACGGTTGGGAAATGCTTTCCGCCATTAATTTTGTAAGTTTGAATTTGAACCATAGATTAGTTTTTTGTAACCATAGCAGAGGGGGATTCAAATCTATATAAGGAACCCTACTACTTGTATTTTAGTTACACAGGGATTCATAGCATTAGCCTAAGACTGTAATTAGCAACTTTACTGCAAAAGGAAGTGATTCTTAAGTGAATACTTTGAGCATTAGTGATTTAGAGAGGAGGTCACCTGTGTCTGCATAAAGGAGTGTGTGGAATGTCCTGTCTCTTTCATGCATCTGTAAAAATGTTTGAGTTTTAGTAATTTTAATCAATCCAATAAAAGTCATTGTTGCGTTCTAAATTCAAAATGACTTTATATATCAAATAAATGCTAACCTCAAAATTCTGCATCTATTCCAGAGTGTCTTCTGATTTAAGCGTTTGTTTGATGTATCTTTCTTTAAAAGATTACAATTCCTTATGTATGTTCGTGAAAATGCTTAGGATTTACATATAGGAATTTAATTGTTGTTGAATTATTCAGGATCATTTAAGCTTGTCATACGTGGATAGCAGAATGTTGTATCATGTCTAAAACAATGTTTCTAACCCTATCTTTTCTCTAAAAAATCTTTAAATAATTAGCATGCACGCAGTTATCTAAAGGAAATTGCTATTGATTCGCATAAATACTGGTGAATTATAAATATCTTAGCAATTTTAATATAAATTTGAGATACAAAGTGAGTGTTATCCATATTCATGTAAGGCTTTGTAAGAAAGTAGTAAATACATGCAAAGAGACATTTACTTTGGTGAAATTTGAGATTATTTACATACAATAAACTAGTCCAGTCATCACAAGATACTTAAGTCACGTAAGGCCCCTTAAAACAAAACAACTTTGCATTGAACCCTGAATGAATTCAAAACAACCATGACCTGGTTAACGTAGACTTGGAATTGAGAAGTATTTCCAATAGTTCTCTATATTCTTCAAGATAAGCTAAGATTCTTTGTGAATTTTATATCTGTTACTGAATAAAACCAACATCAACAGGTTGCAAAATTAGAGATTTGCAATCCTTATATTTGATATAGCACTAGATATTATGCACCAGGGTATAAAGACCAAGGTGTCGAGTATCCAATGTGCAACAGACTAATACAATCTTGTCAAGATACAAGATATGAATATTAGCCGTCTCGAGATGGACTTTGACTCTGCAAGCAAAGGTTTGGACTTATTTCCACTAAACATAATGAAACCTTGTTGGTTATATGTATGGGAAATAGTCTTAGCATGGAATAGTCTTAGTGCATAAGAGAATGTTTAGCTTCTCAGATGCAAAAAGGTATTGATATGCAAGATGCTAGTCCCAACACGTACAAGATACCATTAGGCATAGTAGGAGAATAAGATCATCCCACAAACACAACATATGAAAGAAAATGACCATGCCTCAGTCCATACTTCATCGCAACATACCATGATATGATAGATCAAGGCAGTCTTGACTAGGTATTAGAAAGGGACAAAAGATAAATCAAAAGAAAATAAAAGACAGCCATCATGTTCTCTTGCCAAATTTAGGGTGCTCTTGGGTGGATTAGATAGAGCCTTGTTATAAGGAAAGATATATCCCATTGAAGGCTAAGATGCTGGGTTGATATAGTGGATGTTGGCTTAAGGCATGCGGGCAAATGTCTTCAGTTAATGCCTGATTTGAGAAGTGCTTGAGCTATCACAAGTTGCACAGTTTGATTTCGTTTCAGTTAGGCAAAGAGAAGAAGATGGAAGATAAGGGAGATGGATGGGGAATGGAAGAATGAATCATCGATGCTTGAGTACTGGATACTTCCTTTGTATTCCAGACTGCCTACATACCCTGTATCCATGGGATCAAAGCACCGTACGATGATGATGAGACATGATGATATGTAGTTCTAGGTGTTTATTGATGATGTGGGAGATAGATGATGGAAGAAGAAAGTGAGATGAATGAAGATGATGATGATGATGATCGGAAGAAGGGTGGAAGATGAAAGAGAGTGCATCGTCTTGTGCTTGAATCTGGATATTTCCTTCATACTCCAAACTGCCTACATATTTGTGTCCACGGGATCAAGGCATTTAATTATAGAGATGAGATGTTCTGATTTGTGATGATGATGGTGGAAGATGAAGGGAGTTAAGGATTGGATGGCATTGGAAGAAGTGTTTGGATGAATTGATTTGATGATTTGGAGTGATTTGATTTGATCTTGATGATTTGGTTGATTGGAATGATTTGGCATCGATTATATGGATTGATTTTGATGATTGAATTTGATGATTGGATTTGATGTTTGGATTAATGATTGTATTTGATGATTGGATTAATGATTGTATTTGATGATCGGATTAATGATTTGATTGGATTTGAATTGAGTGATTTGATTGCTTATATTTTTGTTGGATATTTAATTTTTTTGTATTTTTTTCAGGACATTTTATGATTTTTTTATATTTTTGATAAAGGTTCTAGGATGACATTGGATGAAAATTTTAGATAGCCTTTATGCTAGATACTAATGACAAGGAAAAACCAAGTCAAGATGCAAGGATTGAGGTAGGATTGGATGGATGGATAAAAGGATGGGTGATAGTAAATGTAATGGGAGGCTCATGATAGATGGCTAGACAAAAGGATAGGCCAATAGTGGATGGAATGGATGAGGTGTTTAGGATGTGATCTCCAAAGGCTATGTTGCATAGGAATAACATGCCCCATTCTAGGTGTAATACTTAAGATTTTTCATGGCAGGGCTCAAGATGATAGGATAGTGATAGGATTGGATGGAAAGGATGAGGTATATCAAGAGATATCCAATGCATGTTTCAACATTTTTGTCCCCATATCTTTATCAAGATCAAGATGGCGAAGGGGGGATGAATGGATGCAATGGGATAGGTGTATGTATGTGGAATGGATAAGGATGGTAGGAAATGGTATGGTAAGATAGGTTGAAAACGATATGGTGGATGAGACAAGGTGCCCCCAAGTGTAGGTGACATAGAAGATCAACTTACACATGACGCCTGTTTGCCAGGTTTTCATCATGGTACTTATCCAAGGCACCTATTTACCAGGTTTTCACCATTGGATGAAGGGATTTCTCTTTACTTTTTCAATTTTTTTTTAGTTTGATATCCTTATGCTACTGAAATTCCTCTAGTCTTCTATCTATTTTCTATCTATCTTCTTTCATCAAATCTTCAACCTATCGTTATGCTGCGAACATGAGCAATTAACATTCAATCATTCAAGCAATCAAACATGCATGCATCGATCCTTCAAGATATCTATGGTATTCAAAAGATTTGGATCAAGGTATTGCATATTATTGTTTCATCTTTTGATTTGTCCAAATTTTTTGGTTACATTTTTGGCATGCCCGGTGGGACTCACTTCTCCTGATCAAATCTTATGTTTTTGCAAGTTTTTGTAGTAAAAATTTGCATGTTTTCTAACCCTTGTTTGTGAGTTTTGCAAGTGATTTGTTGTAGGTGATCTCCTGGGCTGAAATTGATTGCACCATCACATCCGGGAGGCCGTTTCCATGAGTTCTGACTATAAATTTGTCAAGGTTTGCTCACAATTATTTTTTTTTGTAAAAATTTGAATTTTTTTTACTTGGCATCCACACTGTATGGATCCGTATAGATCCATACAGTACGGATCTACCATTTGGAGGTCTCTATGAGTATTGAATCTGTCATATAGCATATTGGTTGTGATTTGTAGGTTTTATCAAGGTTTTGTTTTGTTGACTGCAGTATTGAAGCCTATGTCGACCTTTACAAGCCCCTGTCGACTTGCATTCGCCTACCTAACCCCCATTGCTACTTTGTTGGCTGAGTTGACACCATCACCATTTCTACTTGTCGTCACTTAAATCTTCATACCCAGGTCGCCCCAATGCAAAATCCTACCACCTTCTCACTATGGTCGATCTCCAAAGACTTCCCAAGCCCTCCTATCGACTTACCTTAATAACCCTCAGCTTCCACATTCTCTATATTCTCCAATCTGTCACCATTGGTGGGCACAGTCACCACCTTTTGAAATTGTGCTCAGTCTTTCCGACTAGATTTTAGGTCGCCACCCTAATACTTTGTCAGCTTCTCTTTCTGCAAAAACTCCCGATCCACTGTCCTTGTCGACCCTCTGATCTATCTTATTTTCTTGTCGAAACCATTATCCTTCAAACCTTGACCATTGGCTTCTAAAAACCCTAACCACTGCCCTTGGTTCTTGTCCTCACTGTCTTTCCTAAACCATCGGTCAATTCCCTAACCATCGGTGAAGTCTTACAACCATTGGTCAAAGTTTTAATACAACCAATCGAAACCTCAAAACTATCATTCGAAACCCTAATCTGCTAGTGGAAGTTTCAAAACCACTGTTCAAAGCTTTAAAAACCTCCCAGTCACCATTCCCTCAGTCATCGCCATTTCAAAGTCTAGGGTCGTAGTCTCAAACCTTAAAGTCGCAGTCTTAACAAAAATCCCTTGTAGACTGAGTCTATATCCACCCACTTATCTAGTGGTCTGCAGTTTTTAAACCCCTTGTCAACTGAGTCTTGTAAACAACGACAGTATTTTGGGTGGACAATCGAGTTTGTCCTTTAGCATTTAGGTTTTTTATATCATAGTTGGCATAATAGTTTAAGCCTTAGATTTTGAGTTTTGAATCTTTTCAAAGGGACTGAGGTTTTATTCAAACTACCAACACAAAAACTATCTTCCACACATATGTGACCAAAAAGAAATCAAAAAGTCAACCAAGTCAACTCTATTTTCTTCTACATGTCAAAGGAGGCATTTTTTTTCTTTTTATCATAACTTGGTCAAAACAGGTTGAAATTGTGCATGGAAGGACTCGTTGGAAAGCTGGTTTGCCTAGCTTCATAGTGGCATCAATAGTTTTAGGTAATTCTACCATTTCATTAGGTAATTTCTCTGTCGAACTTTAGCTTCTTTTAAAACTTCAAACGAGCATATCTTGAGCAAAACGCATCCAATTTCAACATTTTTTTTTTAAATTGCTTAGAATCATCTGAACTTTCTATTTATGCAGTATATTTCACTATATCAAATCATCAATTACATATTTTTAACAGATTACATCTTTTTGACCTAATCCTCTTTGACTTGCAAGTTCATTCTTCTTCTTGTCATTGCAGCATCTTATCACCTATCGAAGAATGGAGACTTTGAAAAACTACTAATTTATCTTTTGTAGGTTTGATCGGTCAAAGACTTATCATTTATCACTAAATTAGGAATATTTGGAATTGGTTCTTAAAAACAAACCTTGCATGCTCCGTGTTTGTTTTCCTTTTTTGTTTACTTGTTGTGTGTGTCTGTAACCTGATTTAATAACAAAAGTATCCTCTCCCCCTACCTATCCAATGGATCTGGGGTGTAAGAGAAATTATTTTTATCTCTAGAGGGTCTTCCTTCCGTTGTGAGAGGGAATAACCCAAGCGATAACAAGCTAAAGCCAAGCTCATTCAAACCGCTATATAAAAAATGTGTTTGTGACAAAAGTCATAAGCAACAGGTGTCGATGTGTCATACTGACGAATGTCTCCCTTAGTACCCTTGTGGTGCATGAAAACCTATAGAGCGTAACCTCAGTAGGCTGGGAAGCCTCCTAATCAGAGCGAATCGCCACATGTATGGCCACCTAAATGAATGCCCTCACTAAAAACCTTTGTCTAGTAGCCAAAACCTTCTATCTGCAGGTGCAAGAGGTTAGAATATAGACCTCTAAAGTCATCTCACATTCTCACAGTTCAAAGTAGAGATACCAAATTCCTAGAGATCTTTGGATCTTTAGGAATTTGAAGTTTGGTGTGCCTAAGAAGTGAGTGCCGAGCAAGGGGGAGCCAGTGCCACCAAACTTCTAAGCTATTCTCTCTGAATAAGTGTGGTTGGAGAAATCCAAGTGGGAATCCAAAAGATAATATCTCTGCTAGCCTAGGTGGTACATGTTTGTGAGTATCTTGGGTGTGTGTTTTCTATCTTGTTTTCTTGTCAAAAAATTGCCAAAAAGCTATCAAAAACAAAATCCCTGTCACAAAAAAATCGCATCCTAACACACATCCTAAGACACATCATCCACATCCTCTAATCCTAATAATCCTAGTCAATCATCATTCCAAGACATTCGATCACTTCATCCTAATCATTACCCAATCAACTTCATCCATTTCATATCCAAATAACATCTTAATCACTCCACATCCTCGCATCCTAATCTACCACTTCTAAACATGGAGACCTATGAGAATGATCCTTATGGCACCAAAAGAATGCTTGATACCCTTGAGTGGTTATATAGAAAGGGACAAGTCCCTACGCCACCACAACATCAACAATTCCTACAACATCAATCCATAAGCCAAGACCAACAATCTCAAATCCAACAAGCACATCCTCAACCAATGCTAAATCAATCCTATGTGCCACCTATCCCATCATGTCAACCTTATCCATCCACATGTCACATCAATTCTTCATCAACCTATCACACTTCTTCCAATTTCAATCATTACCCATATCAATCTATATCTCAACAACCATTATCCTATGCAATCCCTCCACCACAACACCATCACAACTTCAGACACATTCTATCTCAACCACAATCCTATGTGTCACCTACACCATCAGGCCAACCTAATCTATCTACATATCATGTCAATGCCATATAAACCTATCAACATCCACCCCAACATTATCCAAATCCTCATTCAAACACTCCAACATATCACCAAACCTATCCACAAGGCAACCAAGTGTCCTCACAAGAACCACATGCAAGTCCAAGTGGCCCTTTGTACATAAGTCAAACGTCCTTAAGTCTAATTTTAGAGCAAAATCTAATATTCTTTGATGAGGGAGATACCTATGTGTCACCTAATCCTACTCCAAGTGGCCCCTTGTATATAAATCAAGTGTCCTTAAGTCAATCTTTGGAGCAAGATTTGATATCCTTTGATGAGGGAGATACCAATCTAGGTTATGCACCCTATGAGCATCCTTCATCACCATCCATTCCAATGCCAATTCATGAGTCTACTAGTCCTATCTCGACACCTTCATGTAATCCTAATTCTAATCCAAGTCCTAATTCATCTAACCCTAACATTTCTCCATCCAATCCTAGTCCCAATCCAAACCCTAATAGGTCCAACCCATCTAATCCAAACCATCCACCAAATCCTAATCCGAAGCCTACAACACTATCCACCATTATCGTCCACCCCTATATTGTCCATTCACACATTCCTTAATGAAGGATGTTATCCAATGGCTACTAACACAGAATAGACCATCCCCATGTCAAATCCCCATTCATGAGCCTCTTAAAGAGCCCTCCAATAACATGCCCAGCCCTTCAAGCCCATCATGTGACCCACAAGCCATTGAGCCAATTGAAGAGCCTCCTATCATGAGCCCAAGTCAAAGTTCATCATACTCTCTTATGGATGAATATCAAGAACCCATCAAACTCATCCAAGAGCCTCCCACTTTCACTTCCATGAAACCACAAGAGTTATATTAAGAGTATGATCCTAAGCATATGGAAACGTCGAGTCCTAGTCCTAATCAAGATCAAATCCTTTCCGTTCACCCCATTCATAACATCTATCTTTTATATGATCAAGATGACATCCATGAAGAATCATCCATGAACACCTTGATCCTATCCATAATCTCATACCCATCCATGAGCAAGATATCCAAATTTCTCCTATCCATCCTCCACCTAGCCCCATCCATAATCTACAAACATCCATTTCTTGTGATGAGACATGTGCCTCCCAAGCATACATAAATGATCAAACCAATAACTTGGATCCTAATGACCAAAATCAAGATCCTAATGGTCCTTCCATACCCACAATACATCCCATTTCAAATCCATCACATTCTATTGGTCTTTCCACCCTTATTCATGAATGTTCTTTCCTAGCACAACAACAACCTTTGTCCATCATCTTGTCTTCTCCATCTAATAAGGAATGTGTGTCTAGTGTTCCCCCTACATCTAGTCCCATTGTCCATCACATACTCCAAAACATGAACTACTAATGTAAAGGCTTAGGCCTTCATGAACAAGGCATTTTGGATCCCATCCATGTCAAAATCCCCCCATGCTCATATGGCCTTGGATACACACCCCAAGGTAAGCGATCTAAAGATGTTGGTACCACTTCCATTTCTCCTTAATCCACCACTTCCTATCACAAACCCCATCACATTCCTAAAACATATGTTGCCATTCCACCTCCATCATCGTACAAATGTCAAAAGCATGTGACCATACACCTTCCACCATCTAATTTACATCCACTTCTTCCAACTCCTAACATCCCTCCATCCACTTTGCCTCCACTTCTATCAACACCTAACATTCCTATCATCCATAAATACCCTCATAATCCTAATCATGACCAATCAATGCACACATTCTCTAAACATGAAGCTTCCACTCATTCCACCATACCCATGGGATTTAAAAGAAAAAATTTGGATGTCTCTACCTATAAAGCAAAAAATCCTAAGGGTCCTAATACCTTAGGATATCAATCCAAAAAGTCAAAGCAAAATCCATCCAAAAAGTTATCTAAAACCATACCTTTACAAGCAAAGGCCAAAACTAAAAAGGTTTGGGTACCTAAGCAAAAGCAATCACGTCAAATGAAGCATCCACCTCTCAAGAATCCCAAAAATCCCACAAGCAAAACAAAAATCATAAAAATACTAAGTCCATGTGGGTCCCTAAATGCTTACATCATCCATCTCTTAAGAAAACAACCCCATTACTTCCTACACCACCATAAAATCAAAAGCTTCAATGTATATCACAGTGTGTGCAACCGTTGGTCATGATTCCCTTCCATTCCGCAACATTCCCACATACCCCCATCTCTCCTTCATTCCACTATCCTACATATCTTCCCCATCCTATCCCTATGGTCCATGCTTTTGCATAAGTCTTCCATCCATCCTTGCATAAGTCCTACATAATCCACATCATAATCCACTACATTCCATACATAATCCACATCATCATCCACTATCGTTCTCCTCATAATACACCATCTACCTAATCCATATTTCATGCAATCCCCTGGCAACATCTATGAGTACACTTGACATGGTTCATGCGATGACATCCATCTCTAATGGGACTATCACTTTCATGGCACTAGACACTTGAGTCTCTCCCATATCCATGTCCACCTTCTCCCATCCAAATATTCAAAAAAACAAAGTAAAGAGAAATCCCTTCGTCCAACGGTGAAACCCTGGTAAACAGGTGCCTTGGATAAGTACTGTGATGAAAACCTAGCAAACAAGCGTCATGTGTAAGTTGATCTTCTATGTCACCTACACTTGGGGGCACCTTGTCTCATCCACCATATCATTTTCAACCTATCTTACCATACCATTTCCTACCATCCTTATCCATTCCACATACACACACCTATCCCATTGCATCGATTCATCCTCTCTTCCTCATCTTGATCTTGATAAAGATTGGGGGCAAAAATGTTGAAACATGTTGTGGATATTTCTTAACATACCTCCTCCCTTTCAAAACAATCCTATCATCATCCTTCGTCATAAACCTTGTCATGAAAAATCCTAAGTATTACACCTAGAATGGGGCATGTTATTCCTATGCGACATAGTCCTTGGAGATCACATCCTTGCTTTCTTACGCATACATCCTTTCCATCCTTTATCCCCCATCCTTTCATCCATCCAATCCTACCATCCTACCTCCATCCTGGCACCTAGACTTGGTTTTCCCTTGTCGTTGGTATCTAGCATAAGGGCTATTCAAATTGTCATCCAATGCCATCCCAAAACATTTAAAAATCTAAAAAAAACAAAACATTTCAAAATTTTAAAAAAACCAAACCATTTCAAAATCCAAAAAAAATCAAAATATTCCCCAAAATTCAAAAAAAAAAAATATCCAACAAAAATCTAAGCATTAAAATCAATCCATCAAATCACTTTTTTCCAATCCAATCATCACTGCATCTAAACACATCAATCCACTCATCACTCATCCCACCATCATCATCAAACATTACAAGAACTACATATCATCTCTATCATTAAGTGTCTTGATCTAATGGATACAGGGTATGTAGGTAGTCTAGAATACGAAGGAAGTATCTAGACCCAGGCACAGGCAATAATACTTCTTCCATCTTCCTATCATCCTCATCCATCTCACCTTCTTTCATCACATTCATTCAACGGATTCATTCAATCCAATAAAATCACTCTTCTCATCCATTCAACCAATCTAATCAATCAAATCAAATCATCATTATCAAATCAATCCAAGCAATGATCCAAATGTAAGTTGATCCTCAATCCATACCAATCAAGTTAATCAATCAAGTCAAATTATCCAATTGCATCCTTGGTCTTGATCCTAATATTGTTGTAAGCCAAATCAATCATCAATCAACCAATCAACGAATCACACCCTTGTGTTGATCTAGGGATATATCATTCCCTGCCATGACAACACTATTATCATCATCATCAATCAATCAATCAATTAATCAGTAGTTTACAACTTGACAGGGGCAATACCTTGTTTGTTTTTGAATCATTTGTGCACGCTTGCTTGTGTGTGTTATCATTTTTATCTTGCATTTGTATCACACTGGTATCATTCCAACTAATATTCATATCTTGTGTATGTTGGAATAGCTTTTTGCATTATCCTTTGCATCTAAGGTCACATCATACCTTTTATGCATTAGGACTTCAATGCTCTAAGTTTTCTTTCTCATATGTCTAGACAAGGTTGTATTACACTGGGGCACGAGACACATCGTCACCTTGGTCCTCATACTCTGGTGCATAATGTCTAGTGCTATATCAAACACCATGGTTGCTCACCTTCATTGCAGCATAACGAATCATTCATTTCTTCTACCTATTTCCTTATCTTTCTTCCTTGACCAATCCATTCCATTTCGAGAGCCTACCCATGCTTGTCCAACCCGCCTATCCTCTCGAGGGGGCATCCTCATCCTATCTTTCCATCACCATCTTTTTCTTCTATCCATACCTTAGCTTATTTGAAATGATGTTACTCGACACAAATCTCATCATCTCAAACATCATCTCAATGAGGGGCAAAATGTAGACACCCAAAAATGTCCTCTTACAACACCTTGTCACAACATTACATCATCTAGACATCTTATATCGTGTTTTGCCCTAAGTACCCATGTCATCACCTAATTAATTAAATAAATCTTATTTTATTTGACTAATTTCATTCATTCTCTTTCTATCCATAATCCCTTCTTCTATAATTAAATAATTTTTTATTTATTTAATTATTCATGTCCATTTATCCCCTCTAATTAAATAATTATTTTTAATTGTTTAATTAGTCATTTATCTATTTTCTTATAATTAAATAATTATTTATTTATTTAATTATCTTTTCACATCATCTCTCATCATAAATCCAACATTAATTAAATAAATCAAATATTTATTTAATTAATAAAATCCTTAAAATATCTTCTTGCTTTCTTTCCAAATTTGAACTCATGTGTATCTAATTAATTAATTAAATTAGATAATTCATCTATTATCCTCCCATCTTTTCTATGAGCAAAACCCTGACAAATTTATAGTCAAAACTCATGGAAACGGCCTCCCAGACATGATGGTGCAATCAGTTTCAGCCCAAGAGATAACTTGCAAAACTCACAAACGAGGGTTAGAAAGTATGCAAATTTTTACTACAAAAACTTGCAAAAACATAAGATTTGATCATGAGAAGTAAGTCCCACTAGGCGTGCGAGAATGTAGATGCAGGAAAAATCTATTGTTAGAGAGAATCAAACAATGCAACCTACAAACCTACAAGGAATCTAAGCTAGATAATAAAAAGAAATACAGAACAAAACAATATCACCTAGATTGGATCAATTCCTTGGTGTGCATGTGGATTGCTTTATTAAGTATACAACCAAATTGCATAAAGATGCCATTGATGTGCTCAAGAAAATGATATGCAAAAAGATAATAATGCAGATGCTAGAAAATGAATGCTAAAAAACAGAAGAAAAGAAAATGTGAGAGAAAGAGGGTATTTATAGATGTAGAAGATGGATGATCAACGGTGGGGAGAAAAAGGATGAATCAACGGATGAGAGTGATGAAGAAATGTGCACACACCAAGTGTCCATAAAAAAAGACAATTTATTTAGAAAGCTTGGGTGGGCTTTGATAGTGATAAGATTCTTTTCCAAGATAAAATGCTTTTTCTATTTTGGAGTTGGAGTGATGAGGATAATAGATTTATTTCTATTTTATTAAATTGTCCCACATTTTGTTTATTGCCATTTTATAGGACAAAGGGGCCCACTTGCATATTTAGAAGAATAAGATAAAAATGGAAGATAATATAAATTGAATAAATTATAAATTTATTTAATTTATGAGCATGGTGAATAAATAAATAAAATAATTAATTTTATTTATTTATTAGGAGAAAGATACAATAATTAAATAATTTAAAATTATTTAATCATTTGATGGTAGATGGAAGAATAATGAAAATTAATTAATTAAATAAATTTTTTTATTTAATTAAGGATATGAAGAAAGATGAATTTATTTAATTATAAGTGTGTTAGACAAAATTAAGGAATGTGATGAAAAATGCTATAAATGCATGAATAATGAAATGGGTCAATTTTGGGTGTCTAGGTTGGTTAGGTGAGTTTACAATACAAAGCATCTCTCAAGGGCATTGGATCATTAATTACATAGAGCATAGAAAAGATAGAAAATAATTTATCATGAGGAATACAATTGATTGGAGGAGCCTGGCCACATAAATGCATAGGAGAAGGTAGTTGTTCATTCACTTCAGGCACATTCACTCATACTTCTCTGTCCATTCGGCATATGACTTCTCTAATGGCCATTGGAATGAGATAAACTTTGATATCTTATCATTGTGTCATGTGTACCGTGCATCCATCAGGATCTTGGCTTCATTGCAGAATAGTTCAAATTTATTTCCAACACATATAGCTTGTCCAAATTTTAGCTCAAAATTTTCAAGTTGGGGTCCCCATCAATACAACAAGTAGATATCAATTGGCCATCATTGCTATTGAAGTCAACTCTCCACTTGTCAAGACTTTTCACCTGCCCATCAGCCTCTAATATGCTCAACATTATTTTCTTGTCTATCTTTTCAAGAAATTGCTTCTTTTCACCTAACACCTTGTCTAGCTTCGGTTGAAAAGCTACTACCTCCACAAGAATTAGAAGCATGTCTAGTGCCAGTTTCATTTTAGGTGGCGCTTTTGCATCAAATCTTGAACACCTGTGTAGATCTCTCAATTCACTTGTCCTTTGCAACCACACTCTCTTCATAGCCTTGAGACTTTCCTTATCTTGTTCATGTTTGTTAAGGGCAGCTCTTAAATTTGAATAAGACCTCCATGTCTCATCCACCCTTGCAAAAACCTTGGTCACTCTATGATTGATCAAGTTAGTGACCATCTCCTTAACTAAATTTTTCTTATCATCTTCCAATCTTTTCACTTCCTCCTTCAATTCCCTGATCTCTGCTAACAGGGGCTCTGTGTCAACTGGAAATGCTTCTGCAATTGGTATGATAGGTGGAGGATTTGAAGTGCTAGCCCCTAGCAATAGCTGCTCTTTGTATTTGTTAAGCTCTGTAATAGCCTGCGCATACTAGAGTAGTAGCTCATCATGATCTTTCTGTAGCTTATTGGTCACTGCCTCAACAAATTGTGTTGTTTGCACATTAAGACTTGCAGCTTAGGGAGCAGGGGTGTTAGATACTCTCTTAATTATGACATCTCCTGTCAACTCCCCCAATCCAATCCTAGGTTTATTATTGCTTGGGAACAAATCCCATATTGCCAAGGTCTCAAACCTAGGATTGAAGGCTGCACCAGAGAGAGCCTTCTCAACCTGCTCATCAGTCACATCTGAATCTTCTCTGGTGATTATGTCAAATGCAATTGTGCATCTGACAAAGTCCAATGTGGGAGGAGTAATACATTACTTTTGGCCACCAATGCCCTACCCTCCTCTGGAGTCATTCTACTAATAACCTGATTCACCTCTGTCAACACCTTTTGGGTGATGGCCTCATACTCTGATGGGTCAGCCCCACTCGTGCTTTCTTCAATTCTTTTCTAGAACTCTTCACTTCTTACCTTCAAGACATAACTCCTAAATTCAGGAGTATTAATGAATTCATCATCTTCCATAAATTTATTGCTGGCCATCACTCTGATATCCTCTGTATCTACAATTTGGCTTGCCATTGTTCTCATTGATATGTTATCAAGGGAAGAGTATTACCTTATTCTATCAGGTGAATTCACTTGATGGGTATCTTCCTGCACTTGCTCTTCTGCTTGTCCTTCTATGTCTACTACCTCAATCTCTTCTTCAACATCTAAATCAATAATCTTTGCCTTTTTGGCAAGGGAAGGGTCACGTGATTCCATTTTTACAACATATCCTCCCCCCGAGCTACTTGGCTGATAAGTAGGTCTTTCTTCACCTGCAGGGGTAGTAGCCATTAGCTACTCAACATGATCAAACATCATTTGAATTCTTTTGATTGGGTCTTGTAATTCTGCAAAGGCACCTAGGTATGCAACATTCAAGTTTTTCCTCATCCTTTCTCCTGCCATGATTGTGTC
Organism: Cunninghamia lanceolata; assembly: GCA_027924645.1. Lineage (NCBI taxonomy): Eukaryota > Viridiplantae > Streptophyta > Pinopsida > Cupressales > Cupressaceae > Cunninghamia > Cunninghamia lanceolata. The sequence continues at coordinate 11,613,467 of BSBN01001119.1, forward strand.
CCACTTGATTCTCAAGGTATGGACATCATTCATTGTGAAGCAATCCCTGACAGTATCCTCATCAAAGTATACCTAATGAAGGTATCTTGGTCTATGTTTGTTGACCCTCACCCTATCAATAAAGCCCTCAGGGTCAAATATCCTAGGCTGCTCCATATGCATTCCATAACACTGCAGCACTTAATCTGATCCAAACCACCTTTATCAACTGTCAAGAAATCACTGAATCTGAGGGAGGTGGGGAAGAATGAACCTTTCTTATGCTTCCATGCTTCCTCAGATGTTCTTTATCCGACTCATTCAACTGCCTAATAATCTCAAGGAATGCAATTCGTTTTGGTACATATTTAGGCAAGATATGGGGAGGGGCCTCACACCCATAAACTCTGATGCAAGTGGTGTGTTCATGATAGAACTAGTCACCACAGTTATGATCAATCACTAAATCAGGGGTTCTATCTAAAGGCCTCAAAAAGTCTAACACATCTGCGTGCAACCTTTCTCCTTCTGGTTCTAAGAAACCAAGAATTCTTCTCACAACATATTCCTCAAAAATTACATAGTTAGCATCCACACAATGCATATCCACCATGCATGTCCACATTTGCACTGGAAACATATTTCCTTGTGCATCTGTCATACTGACATGTAAATTTTGATGCCATATACATGACAAAGCAAACAAAATCATATGACACATCAAGGAATACAATGTGAATTCAACATGGGAATCCACAGTATACTATTTGCTCTTTAGTGCCATCATCTGTTTGTGAATCTTATCTGCCACATAGGAAGCATAGTCATATGGCTCCCTAGTCTTTGGATCTTGAATATTTACTACCATCATCATCAAAGAGATGGGCATTTTGTCTGAGACATCCCTTCCAAGCACTTGACACAAACTGTGGTAGGTTCTGACAAAATAATGCATGAATAGAGTGCATTGAAAAGGCTCCTCCTCCCTATTTGATATCTTCACCAATTGGCCATCAACCCCTCTTGGTCTGTGTTTGGCCAAGTTGAAATTCCTGTATGCATGTTTAATAGTCTTATAATTCTCCTTCAATGCACCAAGGTCGATTAGCTTACTGGTTGCAAGGTTTAAACTGAACATAGTGGAGATGTATGCCTTTGTAAACTTGATTATTGTTGTGTCATTTTCTGCCAAGACTGACCTTGTTTGAGGATCATACCTATGTATAATTGCCCTTACTAAATCAGGGTTTGGAAATACGTTAGGGCAGTTTAGCTTGGCCAAATCAAAGTGCCAAGCGTTGCAGACTGGGACTTTGTAGTCCATCCTATGATGCCAGTGTTTGAATAGGACACAACCAGGAACAAATAATCGAGCATCCCTACAGTTGTAGCAAAAATTTAGGAATTTATCATCTAGCCCACCGGGACCATGCAAATTCAGAGCACGCCTAGCAGATCCTGGGAATTGGACCATAAGGTCCTCATCCAGACTGTGTTTTGAGGAGGAGGCTTGATCGGTTTGACTCATCTTCTCAGACTGTTTATATCAAACTAGGGCTTCCCTCTTGTATAATTCTCTACGCTTTCAATCAAGCAATCAACTTAAAATGTACTGAGCACTGTCGAACAAAATGAACTTACTAGTTTTTTACACCTGTAGAAGCTTGAAATTCTTTCTTTTACTCTCCTAAAGATTTGTTGTGCATCTGGACTCTATTTGTGCTTGAGGAAATGATGCAAAAAGCCCTAATTCTTCTTTCTTTTGAAGCTTCACAACATAGGTTATGAGGCATTAATGGAAGTAGCCTCAACCTTAATCTCACATTCGTGTCATAGGGCACCTATAATGTTCTTCATAAAAATTTAAACCTACGTCATTGATCTAAGTTTGTCCTTGTGAAATTCACAGCCACCATTTACCTGCCAAATTTTAAAATCTAGGTTATCATCGTTGACAAGTCTTTGACCAATAAGAGCAAGCCAAGTTGGACATACCTTTTATGCTAACCACATCACCTTCTGTATGATCTAGACATGTGGTGCCATTTCACGGTGTCGCAGCTAGAAATGGCCCACCACCTACCTACCCTACGTGGATGCGATAATGCCTCCATGTGTCTCCTTTTCATTTGCCTTTTATCTCTTTACTAAGACGAGGCCACGTGTTGCCATCTCGCGACCGCGTGGCGAATATTCCTCTCTGGCAAGATTCCCTTACGAGCTTGCGCAACCATCAGATTTAAGCTTTCTTGCAGATCACTTCTTGGTTTGACACTTGGCAGCACACTATTGCTCGATGTAAGATTCTTCGATAAAGGGGCTGTAAGCCTAGATTCCTTGAAATGTGTCACCTTGTCATGGCCGTGCAGGGGGACAATGATGTCATCTATGATGTGCTGCGACACTGCGAAATACCTTTACATAACACTTTATAACCCATGCAAAGACTTAGGACAAAGATTTAATATTTCATGAGCTACAAAGGGTAAACCTAGGACATGGGGCCAGTCACCTCATGAACACAAAGGCTTCAAGTTATAACTTAGACGACTGGGGACCTACTACAGGCGATCAATAGGGATTTAAAAGATAAAGCGCATAAGACTCAGGGACTTAGGTTTAAAAGTTTTTAAAGGTAAATACTTGCAATTTTATGGACCTAAAATCCTAAACCCCTCTAGGTACCACCAAGATGTTTGACCAGATTCATGTTGTGCTATTTGAGCAGATGAACCTATATTGTATCCTTTAGGCAGAAACTCATGAGGGTTCATTCATGTTGTAAATTGTGTTGCATCAATAAGGGATGGAGGATGGTTTTGAGGATTATTTTGGCTATTCCCCATGGCTTGACAATATTGACTTCTAGTTTGAGGCATCATATACTTCACACCTGAGATGATAATGATTTTGAGGATGGATGGGGTGTTGTTTAGACTTTTGTGACAAAGTTGAGACTCTAGGATGTTGGTGTTGATTTGATTGATTTGGATTGATGATAAAATCTAGATCAATTGTTGATTTTATTAGGGTTTGATTATAATCCAAGAGATAAACTTATGAACTCTAGGAAAGATAGATAGGATAGTGATTTAGACCAACTCAAAAGAGGATATACTCTTAAGCTAGCTATGTCACTAGTTGATTGGATGATGCTAATTTATCTATGGATCCAAGATAGGTTAACTCTTAAATCAAAGACACACTAGAAGATGTGATCTAGATTTTGAGATGAAAGCCAACCTGAAGCTAAGAAGCTGGATAAAATTAGGGCTTGTTTGATTGATGATGATGTTTGATAAATCCTATAGTCTCAAGAGGATAAAAGGCTCAAAAAGTCCAATTTATGATATGAGGATAGATGAAACTAATTGTATGACTGATGTTCTAAAGGTATATGGTCTGAATGATATCATATCCAATGCTAAAATTGACTGGAAGTGAAAAGTTTTTGATTCTGGGTGTAAAGTATGATTGTTCTCTATATAAAACCAGAAGTTCAAGACTATTTGCCAGAGGCAGGTTTTTGTATGCCAGAGGCGGTAGCATGATAGCTCCAAGGCACAACTTTATGGATCAAAGGAGCATGACTATCGACCAAAGGCAGGTTTCTGTGTGCCAAAAGTGGTAGTAAGATAGCTCAAAAGCAAGGTTCTGTGTAAATTGACAGGATAAATAACCAAACCAGAGGTGCAATTTTGTTTGCCAAAGGCGCAGATCTGTATGCCATAGACACCATGCTCTTAGCTAGAGGTGAGCTCCTACATGCTAGAGGTGCAATTCTGTGTGCCAGAAGCGTAGCAAAATTGACTAGAGGCGTAGTTCTATAGCTCAAAAGCAGGTTTCTATAACAATATGTTTGTTTGAGAGATGATTTTTTGAATTCTTTGGCAAGAGAAACAAATAATGAATACACAATGGCTATTGGACTGACTCTTGGGAATAGGCTGCACAAGGCTATTAACCTCCATGGATAAACAAATGGTGAATACTGGTAGATAACAAGAATACACGCCAACAATTTTGCAACAACCTATAAATTATTCAGGTGGGAGTGTCATATCCCACAGACTCACTCAGGTGTGACTTCAACCCCCACTATTAGATAATGGCGGTTTCCATCCCCTTGATACTGTCTTATCAATGTTAGGCTAGGTAGCGAATGTAAGGTCATGGACCACCTTACACCGCTTACTCTTGGCGACACTTAAGTCTTGCCCAAAAGAGTATTCTATCTCTAACAATGAAGGTACAAACATGAACTCTTCTCCCCCACTATTGGCAACGATGCACCGGGGATATGACGGCTGAAAGTCTTATTTAGGATCACAAGGTGTCTAGGGAGTCCCCAAATATACACGAGGTACAGGGGCCACAAGTCTGTGAATGGGGGTGTCCCAATTTCTTACCTTGCACAAACCAAATCAAGTCTTGGTGGACCAAGGATATCAAGGCTTTTGCTTGGCTTGAAGGGGTCCTTCCTTTGAAACAAGTCTTTCGATTCTCATAACATTTATTTCTCTTGTCAAAACACACCGTTGAGGTCATCCCTAGAGGTGATGAAATCCCCTGGCGGGCCCCTTAGAGAGGATATTGAGTACTTTTGATTCTCAAGATCGTCTTGCGACCCGAGAGAAGAGCATACGTGTGACTCTCAACTTCCTGGGAATAAAGCAAATAAAGAAATACAAGAATAATCTATTATTTCTGATCTCCAAGATCACCTTTTGGTGAGAGGAGAGAGCATACGTACATAGATATTCAAGACAAAGTAGACAATCGTAAATTCCCTTAAGAAAATTAAAGTGTTTCTAAGACTTAGTGATAAAAATGTTGGTAGGTGGTGACTGATTAGGAAAGTACTGTAACTAGCCATGTATCCTCGTCGGGGTTCAGGGGCGCAGCCCCCGAATTTTTTTTGGACCGACATAAAAAAACCTATTTTGTAATCGACATAAGGCTTGATAAAAGTGGCTAAGGGTTAGGGTTTTTTGATATATTGTATTGTAGCGTTTGCAATGGTATTGAGTTGCAGGAATTGCTGGTTGTAATCGGTTTGATTTACTAGATAATAATATTAGACTCTCTATTGGTGTATGTAGCCCGAGTTTGGGTGAACCATGTTAAAACTTGTCTCTCGCTGTTATTATTTCTGTGTATTTTTCATTCCTCTGTTTAATCTTTATTTGCATTTAATTGATATCTTCTATCGGTCAACCCTAACAAAAAATAAATCCTTTGACAAGCGTCCTGCACCAAATTTGTTAGAAGTTTCACTTTCTTGATACTCCAGCAAGGTAATAAGAGGTTGCACCACTTGATATTAGTTCTAAAAAAACAATTATTAGGGAAAACAATAATCAGACCAAAAGTGCAGGAACAAGGTGCAAAGGTGAGTTTCTATTAACCAAAGGCGCAAGAATTTATACCATAGGTAAGTTTCTGCTGACCGAAGGCGAGTTTCTATCTTTTAGAGGCAAATTTCTGTCTTCCAAAGGCAAGTTTCTATGACAGTCCTACAAAATCAAAGAAAACAAATTCAATCATGATGTTGAGAGGTAGATAAATGGATTTCTGATGAGCCAGGGGGTTGAATAGAAGATGAATATGTTACCTTGCACCAAAATCAGACAACAAACAAGAGGCAAAAGATCAATTAGGTCAAAAAGCATAAAAAAACATGCTCATGTAAATAAATTAGCTCATGAACAAATAAGATGAATGCCTACAAATACAACAACTTGCATGCACAAATCAGATAAATTAGATGCTAAAAGACTCTGTAAGATCAGTATCAAGTCAGAAAATAGAAGAAACCAAAGGCACATAAACAATAACCAAAGGCGAGTTTATGTCAACCAGAAGCGACCTTTTGTCGACTAGAGGCGAGTTTTTGTCAACCAAAGGCAATTTTCTGTGTTCCAAAGGCGCAGTTCTGTACCTATAACTTAAAAAAATAATTTTTTCTCAAGAAAAATAAAATTTGATCAGGGAGTGGGTCCCACCGGGCGTGCTAAAATGTGTGTGAGGAAAATTGAGTTAACTGGATCAAGCATAAATAGCAAAAACCTAATCCTACAACCTTCAAAGAATAGATAAAAGACAATAACAATAATTCAAAGCTAAACAAAATAAAGAACATTACCATCCATGATTGTATTTATTCCTTGGTTTATATGTGGATTGCTCTATTAATATGCATAACCATGGTTGCAACAAGCGTGGATGAATGATGTGCTAAAAAATGTAATATGTGCTCAACGATATGATAGCTCAAAGCGCTCTAAGAGTGCCCAAAGCTTAATGATCACAGAGGATTTGTGAAGAGGGGTATATATAGCTTCCAAGGAAGATCGATCAACGGTGGAGGAAATTTAATAATATCAATGGATGAAATAAATTGAGAAGACATGAAGGAATGTGCACACAACATGTGTCTATGCAAAAAGATGTTTTAGTGAGTTAATTGCTTTCTTGGCTAAAAATAGGATTGATTTCATAAAAATATGAAATCAATCCTAATTTTTCTATTTTATGAGTTGATTGATAGAGATAATGTTTTAAAGCTAATTAAATCAACTTTTATTGTTTTTGACATGTTTTGAATAAAATTAAATAATAAATTATTTAATTTGTGTTCATGGAGGAAAAAAGATATTTTTGATAAGATTTGAGGAGATAATTAGAAATTAATTAAATAAATTTATTTAATTTAATGTGTATGATGGAAGAATAATAAGAAATAAATAAAATATTGATTTTATTTATTTAGAAGATATAGAAAAGTCAACATTAAATAAATTGGAATAATTTATTTAATTTTGGAAGAATAATTAGTCAATTAAATAATTAAAATTATATAATTGTTGTGGATAAGAGGAAATTAAGATGTGAAATTAATTAAATAATTGATTTATTTAATTAATGAGAAAATAGAAGAATAAAGGTGGTGAATTTGATGAATTAATGAAATTAATTAAATAAAAAGAATTTATTCAATTAATATTGGATTTAAGAGAATTAGAAGAAATTGATGGAATTAATTAAATAATCAAGTCATTTAATTAACGTTAGATGCAAGTGATTTAGAAGAATGTGATGTATGCAGGGTGAATAATGCAAATGCCATTTTTAGGTGTCTACAAGTGTCATAGTTGAGGTGAGTTAATTGTTAGTCAATATGGTATAATTAGCTACTAGTACACAAAGATGTCAAATCCAAGTAACAAAGTTGTGTCACGACTTTCAATTAATATTGCTAAAGAATATAAGTATGTTTAAGTAATTTTAAAATAATAAAAAATTCATAAAATAATGTAAATCAAATAAAAATAAAAGTCAACTTATGAATCAAGCTTAACAAAAGAGAGTGGTATTTATCAATATGTAAAAAAGACTAGTCAAGGTAAAAAATTATAGCTTATAATTGGTTGAGGAGGAAAAATAATCAAGCAATCCTTCTTGCTTGAAAGTAAAGGGAGGAACTAATATAAGAATGTCTATAAACATTAATATAAGTATATATTATTCACTACATTTATGAAAGTAAAAATAAAATAAAAGAATTACCAAAAAATTGAATGACAATTTTTCCAATAAACTATGGTGAAAAGACTAGAAATGGTTTCCAGAAACCCCTTTCAGAAACTACAAGCCTTGGCTTGGCTATCAATGGCTTTCACCTCATTTTCCCATGATTGATACTCTGAATTAGGGATGGCTTCTTCAGTCCTAATAGCCGCTTGGCGTAAAAGATTTTCTGTTGTGTGGTCTGCAATTGTTGAACCCAAGCTTGCCCACTTTGCTTGGTGTGTTCTTTTCCAAGGCTTACTTGTGGGTGCTCGGTTATTTCATTTAGGGATTCAAGACCCTCACTGCCCTTTCTATGGGCAGGCTGAATTATTCCAGCATATCTTTTGGTATTGTGCCAGAGCACAGCAGCTATGGACTTAGATCCATGATTTCTTTCGGCCATTTCGACCCAAGCCCTTCTCATGGCATATGGTCTTATTGGGAGACTCTCTCTGGATTCCCACAAAGTATACTCAAATTTGGCACAATTTTAAGGTGTGGAAAGATAGAAATTCCTGCATTTTTTCTCACCACAAGATGGATACTGTTGTTTCTTTATATTCTAAAGCTGTTATTTGTTCTAATGTTCTTCAGTAGATTCAAGTGCAAGCTAACAAAGTTGTGCTTTAAGTTTCTCACCTTCATGAGTTGTTGGACCAGTTGTTGGACCACTGGGGCAATGCCCCTTGCACTGTCGCTCGTGTGCCTCTCTCTCCCAGTTCCTCTAGGGGCCGACCGCCTTCTTGGGGCCGGCGGTGAAGTGGCTCTGCCAGGGATTCTCACCCCCGTGCTCAAGCTCCTCCTCGTGGCTCCCACCCTCACTGGTGGCGGTTGTCTTCTCCCCCTCCGCGGGTTGACCTGGGGTGGCCTTTTGGTGGTGCTCCAGGGGGAGGAAGCGGAGATTCTGGGTGGCCTACTGGTGGTTCCACTCTTGGCGGTGGTTCTGGTTGGCCCACTGACAAATCTAAATGGGTCCCACATTTAGATTTGGCAATTTCACCCCACCGTGAAGATAAAAAAGTAGAAACTGAATAGGATGATGATGGCTGGGCTCCTCTTGATGTCATCTCGGACCTCGCTGCTGTATGGGGCAACTCGGATGACAAGGATCCTCTGTCTGCTGGCATTGCTTTGGATGATTAGTGGCCCTCTTTTTGTTCTATTTTTGTTATGTTTTCTGACTTCTGGGCGTAGCCCATGATTTTATGGCTTTCTGGGCGCTACCCATGTGACTTTGGGGTGTGCCTTTTTACCACCCACCCTTTTTTTGTGGATATGTGTACTATTTTATTCTAACTAATATAGATATAGTCGCTTATTCATCAAAAAAAGAAAGGAAATAAAAATTAAAAAAAAACATATTTTTTTAGATATAATTAATTTTAAAAACTAAGAAAAAATGAAGTTTAATAATAAATTAAAATGCCAATTTAAAAATAATAATAAAATAAAGCTTTTAACACTTAATGCAAACTCCATTGATTGTGATATTTGTCAAATTTACATTAATGTGAGGGGAAAGCATGTTTTGTTTAAAAAAACAAAAGAAATGTAATTCTAAAGGGAATTTAGCAATGAATAAATAAAATCATTTCACTATATCCGAGCAATGAAAAATTGAGAAAAAAATAGAGAAACTAGATGGGAATGAAAGAAAGTAGTTTATTATAATATTAAATGGAAAAGGTGAGTAGTTTATTATAATATCAATATGAAAAAGGTGAGTAGTTTATTATAATATCAATATGAAAAAGGTGAGTAGTTTATTGGAAATTGTTCTCTTTTAACTTTATCTATTTTTGTAGTTAAATGGTGTAATAGTTATATGAAGTATTCTTAATATAATGTTTAATTTTATTTCTAAAATATTTACACAAATAATATAATAAAGAGAAGAATTTATTTTAAATATTTGAAATCTACTTAAAAATAATAATAAAAATTAATACTATAAATTATATAAAAGATTATATCATTTTTTAATATTTAATCTTTTAATATATTTTTAAAAACCCTTAATCTTAAAAAGATAAAAAAACTTTCCATAAAGACTTCTATATTATATAAATATGTAAAACAAAATTGTATGTGAACAATATTATTAATCTAAAATTAAAAATTAATTAATTAATATGATTTTTATAAAAAACAATAAATATATTTAGTGCAACTTTGTATAAAAATTATAAAATCACTAATATTACTTTGGAAATATTGTTGTGTGACATTATAAATATGTTAAATGTATTAGAAAATGATCTTATCATTCATTGCCCCAAATAATCATCATCATATTTAATCATTTAGTCGCTCAACATTCTACATACTCTTTACACTGCACATAAAATATACAATCTATATAGATTATACTTGATTTAACTAGTCTTTGGCAAACATTAATAAGTTCTGCTTATTAATGGCCTAGCCTAAATTTAATGCTTATATCTCTATAAACTCCTCAACAAATTTTGTCCATAAAAAAGTCCAATTAAATTTTTATTTAGCCTTCATGTCCTTATAAACATAATATCTATTTTTTTTTTTCAAATTATTAGCTTGGCGTTACATATTATCTAAAACAAATCCAAGAGCTCAAATTATTAGCCAATCACAACACTGATTTTTTTTAATAATTTTTGTTAAAATTTTTACATAGAGTTAAGAAAAATTAATATTTGTTCAACATTCAAAATAATACTCAATAATTAATATATACAATGAATAAAAATTAAATATTAATATGAATATTACACAATATAATATATTAATATTTATATCAGTATAATATTTCAATATTTAATATTCGCGGTGCAGCGTCTTACTGCAACATGAATTTTTTTAGGGGTAGGGGAGACTGTATCTCGTACCTTCTTACTGCAACATGAATTTTTAGCCAATTAAGCCAGGGCCTGCCCTTTTTTTTCATAGTTTCTTTTAATCGTTTTCAAATTTTTTTTTGGTTTTTATTTTTTATTATTTGCGTTCCATAGTCTTCATGATTCCATCTTTTTCTCCTTCCAACAGTTTGCAATTTCTTTTTTGGTTTTTATTTTTTATTTTTTCCAATTTCTTTATATAATTAATTATATTATTTCATTAATATTTAAAATATCAAATTATACAATGAATGAAAATTAAATAATCATATTAATATGAATATTATATTAATATAAATATTACAATTTTTGTTATAATATTTGTAGACTTAAAAGAAAAAATATTATTTGTTTAACATTAAAAATATTGATAAGTAGGAGGTATTTTTCGCAGCATGCCAAATTATGATTTATTTTAATTGCGTAGTTTTTGAGTCAAACACATGACCCATATTTCATGAGTAGTGGTTCACATGAACCCATCTCTCATGTTAATGAATATTCCACTTAGCACTCAAAAACTACGCAGTTAAACCTGAAATAAATCATAATTAAAAATATTATTTGTTTAATAACTAAATTTTGGGAAACAAATTAAAAAATATTAGTAGTTTAATAACCAAATTTTCTAGAAGACTTTAGCCCAACTCTATTTTTCTGCTAGATTTTAGTGTGTTTGTTTTAGTCAAAATAGTATTTCGGCAAAATCTTTCCAGCGCAAATTTTGAGCCAATCACAACACAGATAAATGATTTTTTAATAATTTTTGTTAAAATTTCCTCATTACAATTAAGAAAAATTAAAATTTGTTCAATATGAAAAACAATACTATGTTTTAATTGGTTTACTCTCCATAGATTAATCACTAGATAAAAAAACTCATTGCAATAGTCCTACCCAAAACAGATACTCAAAAACTCATTACAATAATATTGCCAAAGGTAGGTAATAATAACCCCCTTCCCTTCAAAAACACATAAAAGAGTCACAACTTCACTAGAAAACCATTATGTTAAAAAATACACACCATATTTCAGAAAATATACATATAGAAAGCAGGAATTTGCACTAACCTTTCTAGAAATCTTTAAAATTAATTGAATGGAGCACACAATTACACAAAATTTTGTTAAACCTGTTTATAAATGATCAAAATTGGAACTACAATTCCAAGCCTATTTACAAATTTAACTAAAACTACCGACTAAGACATTAACTGGTGATTTCCAATCAAGGAAAGATTACTGCCATGTGTGTGGCAAGCATACTTTCATGCAAAAATTCTAAAATTCATAGACCTATCTCCATCTTTTAGAGTTTCACACATATTTAGGATAATTGCATTCATGATACACATGGATCACGTTGAAAATTCAAGATTATGGATTCACATTGAAAATTGAAGTTTCAAAATGAACAAGTGAGTATTTCTCAAAATTAAATGATATTTAAAAATTAAAAACATCATTAAAGATTAAATTTCCAAACTTCTTTTGTGATAGATAATATGAAATGATTTATACATTAATATGCTAAATTTTATCGAAGTCTAAGGAAACATTGAATATGAGATTCCCAAAGAATTCACACATTACACATTTGTTGAATGCCCCACCTCGCCACAGTAATGTCATTTCAATGAGACAAGAATTATTAATAGAGTTGAAATTTTAGGTTACTGAATTTATTGCAAAGATTTCTACTTTATAAAAAGCAAAAGTAATGAAACAATAGTTTAATTTCATTATGTTTGCCAAAAAAATCAATGAATATTAATTCGGCAATAAAACATAAATTATCTTTTCATTCAACATAAATCAATATCGTATAAGAAAAATAACTATTATTACTTTAAAAAATATATTTTTATATATTGAAAAATGAGAATTACAAGAGGTAAATGCAGTCAAAAGACTGCAAAGAACAAACCAACAAGACATACTAGAAACTGAACCACAACTATACACAACAATAGCTCTAAGACAATTTATACTTTTAAAAATATTGTTAAAACTGATTAAGTTGTTAAATTTAATTTTAATGTAGAAGCTCTGACCTCCATATACTTTTAAAAATATTGTTAAAACTGATTAAGTTGTTAAATTTAATTCTAATGCAAAAGATCTAACCTCAAAAAGAAATTGAAAATATCGAAAAGGGTCGTTTTCTGAGTCCCTTAGAGTCTGGTGAAGTTATTAAAATCTTTCTTTCAGATTCAACTGCTATAAAATCCCAATACAATGGAGGGACTAAAAACTTCAACAAATCATCCAAGATACATTTCACCACAAAACTTTATTCAAGAGTTCGTCACGAGACAGACAATGACAGATTGGAAAATGTACAAGGTTCAAGGCATGTGCGAAGACTATGAAAGATGCCCATTGATCGACTATAGTAAAAAACACAACTAATAATAATATCTAATTGTTTTTTCGTGTCAATCAAAATTCCGCTTAACCTTTAGGTAATTCAATACCAAAAAAAAACGTCTGATTATATATGTCGGCATCTCGTATTATTTCATCGCATTTAATTTTGACCCATTCCATTTTTAAGTCACTTCATTTGTTTCGCTTTCATTTGGAGGGCAACGGAAGTTCTGCAACATGACAGAAAATCTCTCTAATGGAAGCGTTTAAGCTAGACAAAACCTTTACGGTCAGTTTTGGAATTTTTTCCTCTACAAATTGAGTGGCCAACAACCATTTTCACTGATATACGAGGTAAATAACACAGGTTTAGTTTTATTTTTACTGTGTTTAATGCTTCTGCATTAGTGTATATAGACTCTGTAGTGGAATTATTTTTAAAGATTTTTCTTTGACCAAACTTCGCTTCACTATATTAGCGCAGTCGAATTGTTTGATTAAAATTTTATTGAATAATTTGACCTGAACCGACATTTTGGTGTGATTTGGGTCTTTAGAATAGTCCAAGCAGGAGCAAAAATGGTTTAATTTTTTTTTCCCCCAATATTTATTCAACATTGGATTTTGCAGCCGAGACCAGCAATATCTGGTCAAAAAATTGTTTTGAAACGTTCTTGTTTGCTTTGTAGCTGAGAAAGGGCAGCTTTGCAGCAGGCACTATGAAAAAGAGGGATATTAAGCAGTTGAAGCTAGCTGTGCCTGCACAGGAGACCCCCATTTCAGAATTCTTGTATGTATAAGCTGCAATTTAATTTATTTCATGTATTGATAAGAATTGTTTTTGTTGCTGAATTATGCATCTATAGGAAGATTTCTTCTGGAACGTCTGTGATAGAAAATAGATTACATCGACGTTTTGGAACATCATCAAGAAGAAGGTATGATCCTGACAATGATAACCCACACAGTGTGATCAGAAAACACTATGTAATCTACTTTCTATCAAAGGTTTTCCAGAAGCCTCTTTTAATAATTTAATGGACTGTGGAAGCTTAAGCATACAAATATCTGAGAGTAGCTAAATTATAATTGCCGTGCACAATCACTTGCACACACAGGGTTTGCAGCATTAAATGTTGATGTCATTGCGAAGCGAGACACCGATTTAGTGTATGAGACACCCCTTATGGAAGCATTTCACAAGGAGATTGTTTTTCCACTGACCTTATATATTTTGTTCTAATGAGGTGTACAACCCTACCCCACGCTAAAATTCTAACCTGTGACCTTCATTTTAGGGTACACTGGCTTTCACCACTAGGCCAACTCAAATTTTACATACTAAACAGGCATCTCATGTTGCCAGTAGAAAATTCATTAGACAGGAAAGGGTTATGTGCATGGGGACAAAAGAAAATGTTTATGTTTTGAAAGATGACATATCTATGGTAAAATTTGGTTACAGGTGGACAAACGAAAATGTTTATGTTTTAAAAGAAAAAATATCTATGGTAAAATTTAGTTACAGGTTTGATACAAGTAGGCCTTGTGCCTCCTGTCAATGACAGCAAGCTTGAAAATCTTTCCTGGGCTTATGTAACAAAAGCCTTCTCTGTTTTCCCCTATCTATCTTCAGACAAAAAACAAGAATTGCTGAAAAGGAAAGAAAGCAAAACCCGAAATGAATCTGGATAACAAAGTTCCTGTAGATGTAATTTTTGACCTTATTTGTGCCATTGTGGCATCTAGTACGGGTTTTCTAGAAAGATCTAATTGGGATGCCTTTTCCTGAGTTCTTGCAAGACATATCTGTATTTTTATGTCTGAGATTAAGGAAAAATAATTCTTATTATTTTAAAAAAAATATTTATAAGAACCTTGAGAATGATTGAGAATGGAAGGCCAAAGCTTTTTGTGACAGATTTTCATCCTTCATTGCAAATTATTGTGTTTCTTGGTGGTATGTATTTGACTCCAAAAAATACGTTCAAGTACAGAAGTTTTAGCAGTAAAGCTAATTCAACACTATTGTATACTGAAATCACACACACACACAAAGCAGTTTATCTAATAACAGACAAATACAGGAAACATAAAACAGCATTGCAATTTTTTTGGATAGAGAATGTATTACAGAATGCGGTTGCACATTGTATGACTTTGCCTTGCACTTTTGCACGGTCTCTAAATGTATCATGGTTTATGTCCTATATGACTGCAACCCTAATTTGCTTTCCTTGCCTTTTCTTCTCTCTTTGCATTCAACACAGAGGATAATATAAAAAAAGCGACCTTAAATTAAACATAACTAAAATATCTCTTTGTGAAAATGTGGGTACAAGGACTAGCAGAGCGGGACAAATCACTCACAGGTAGAACATTCAAAGTAAATGTGGTCTATGTCTAAAGAAGATGATTAATGGGAGTAGAAGCTCTCTCTCTCTCTCTCTATATATATATATATATATATTGATAAGTTAGTTGTGGGTTCTATAGGGGTCCATGCCTGAAGAAAGAGCTAATACAAACAGGCTTAAAGGTCAAGAAGCCCCAAAAGGGTACAATGAGATTACATCACAAACCAAGAGCTGCAAATATATATATATATATATATATATATTGGTAAGTTAGTTGTGGGTTCTATTGGGGCCCATGCCTGAAGAAAGAGCTAATACAAACAGGCTTAAAGGTCAAGAAGCCCCAAAAGGGTACAATGAGACTACAAACCAAGAGCTGCAACAATGCTAGAAAGCACAATGTGAGCTATAATTATTGGATCCACCACCTGTCTTCAGCAGAAAAAACTTACTCCTGAAATTCCCTCAATTGCAAAAAGACCACTTCCCTTAACTGTGGAGGAAAGATCTCCATCTTGTAAGGAGATTACAATCTTATTATCCCATTCAAATGTGGATACAAGGACTGATAAGAGGGTGAAGAGAAACCCACCAAAGTTTAGTCTCCAAGCACCTTCCACCAGAAGCCCTCCAAACAAATAAGGAGAAAACAAATTGAACACAGCAGCCCCAACTGAAAGGAAACTGGATTTAAAACAGCCCCAAAAGCTACTTGCTAGAATGGAAGAAACCTGAACACAGCAGGATATAGCAATCTGTTTCCTGGAACAAAACACTCCTTTAGAAAGAAAGAGCAGGGCTTATAATCTCCATCAGAACAGAGCATACCAGCAAACCTGCTTCAAAACTGATTAGAACAGAGCCTTCAAATGATTCAGAGAAGATCCACAAGCTAAATTTACCAGGGGCTTCAATGTTGTGTTCCCAAACAAGCATACATACTATTGCATCATAGCTAAGTTATCTCCTCCTTATAATTTAGCTATTGCATGCTGTTAGCTTCAAATGGCAGGCTTGTCAATGACCTTCAAATGCTCAAGGAACATAGATGTGCTCCTCCTCCAATTCCTCCTGCTTCTATGTTCATTGTAACACTATCATGTTTCAAGTAGCTACAAACAGAGTTAGACAACATAAAAGAGACAAGAAACACTACACCAAAGAAGCATGAATCCATCAGCCATTTCATAAGCCCCTTAATATAAAACAAACTTGCCACTTATTTACCAAGCCCCTCTTTCCCTAAATGCCAGACCCAACAGCAGTCCATAACAGCAGGGGAGACTGTAATGTCCCCAATTGGAACAATACTAATTTTACCCTAAAAATTCAAATCCCACAAGTTTAGGGTTAGGGTTTCTAATTCCTGGAACAAAATGGTTTGATAAGGTGCCCAAGAAACCCTCTACCCTAGGCCCAAGAGCGGGTGCTTCACCCCTCTTGGCCCCATGTGGCCTCTTGCCATCCATATGGGGTGGGGGACCTAGTGAGGCGTCCTATCACCGTTCCCCGAATCAAAATCCATTTTGCTTCCTCTTATGATTCAATTAATTTCTATGATGGAAGGTTAGGGGTGAAGCTACAGCAGGGTGTCCCGGAAATCATTCCTTCTAAGCCCAAGGGCAGCCTCTCATGCCCCCTTGGCCCACATGTGGCAGGCCTCGGCCATCCACCATGGGGTGGCGTACTTAAAAGATGATCCCAATGCTGTTTCCCCTCCTTGTAGGCCCTCAATTCCCTCATCATAACATTCATACAAGAATTCACATTAATGCATAATAAACTAATCAAACTTCATAGTTGCAAGCAATCATATCAAGTGTGTTGTGGATATAATCTATATTTCATAGCAAGTTTCACAATGCTTATGACACTAATGATAGTCTTTCAATTATATACATTTGTCATTATTTATCATATGGCATTTATCACAAGAAATGTAGGGTTACATACATCATACCAGGAGAATGGATTCTTGCCTTTATACCCTTGGGAGCTCGTAAGGATCTCTTCTTTGCAACCAAGATATTGTTGTATCTTTATATTTCAAATCTGCTGGAGTATATTATCTATCTTTTCTATTCTATATCAGATCTTCTTCTTATCCTTCTTCAAGTCTGCATAAATCTGCTTATAAATCTGTATTGCATCTTGCTTATCTTCTTCATGTAATCATAAATATATATATTTCTTCTTGAATATATGTGTCCTTAAAACTCAGAATATTCTCTATATTTATTCCTCTCTCTTCACTCCCTGAAATATCTCTCTTTTTTTTTTATATATCTCCCATGATTATGTAGATCTGCATTATTCTTCCCCATATTCCCTTTTATCAATTATGATTTTATACCTCAGATTCTATATGAAAAGAGGCATACACAACCGTCGCTGCCCTTCATAAATGTACCCTTTGGATAAATCGCTGCATACACTTTATTACTTAATCGCTGCCTGTCTTTTATTGTTGTTTTCACAAACTAATTGCTATCTTTACGACTATGACCATTGCTACATTTTAAACGATTCATATATTACTTGCTTCTTTAATGAATCATATTACTTCCTTTGTATCCACCATGCCACTTCTTTATCAAATCGCACCTTCTTAGTTAACATGCTGTTTTGTCTTATTTGATCGCTGACTTGTCTTTATTCCCTTTGTAATTGTCAATATACTTATTCCTATTAGTATATGATCATTATAATAATATTTAAATTGATAATATGCATATTTATATTCTTATTTGTTATTTATATTTATTTTATTATTTTTATATAATATATTTTGTTATAAATATATTATATTATATTTGTAATTATCTCTATCGCCTTTTATCATGATGTTTAAATCTTTAATTTAAACAATGCTTTAATATTGGGACATCACAATCCACCCCGCTCAAGATTGCTTTTCCTCAAGCAATCACAACTTTTGATGCTTCTAAAACCATGAGGATCCTTAATCCATCTCCTCGAAGAATTGTTGTTAGTATTCTTGTCTCAATCCATTGCCAACGTTAGCATTCTCTAAAGTATGAGGGCAATTTGTTGTCCCATTCTTTTGGTTCATGTACTTGTATTTCCCAATATCTCTCAACAACAAGTGTTTGGTAACTAATGATGTCTGTAACTTAAAATAATTTTTCTTTTGTCCTTAGAGAGAGAGACCCAAAAGACATCTTGATCATTGACCCCGAAATTCAATCTTATACTTGTCATCTTGTAGTTTTACCCTTTGATAAGTTATTAACCCCAAAGAAGAGTCATGTTCAAATCCAATGATGATAGGAAAAGATAACCATGTTTTGAGGAATAACTGATTATATGATATGTCATAGAGAGAAAATTTGTGTGAGTATTCAAACAAGGTTTGTGATAAGTTTATTTCTTATGAGGAATTTATAGGGTTTTAAATTGCTTATCTTAGCCAAATATCTGTTATACCTAACAGGCTTTCCTCTATAGGTTTACTCTAATATTCAATTCTGTCCTATCTTTCAATTCCATTGGGGTTTTATCCTCCTCTTTACATATGTCTATGTTTTGATACTAAATTTGTTTTCTTGATGTGTATTAATTTTATCGAGGGTACTTATGACCCTAATACTGATATCCTTGATCTTTAATCATGAATGAAGGGTTACTCTAAAGAGCTTAAGAGAAGAAGACCCTTGGATGAAATGATCTACCCTAGATATTACATGTAGAAAAATAAGACAAAGTTCACTAGATCAATGTTACAAGTTACAAGGTAGACCATATGATATGGACTGGATTGTTTCGTCATTGTTTTAATGAGTGAGTACATTCGATCTCGTTCTAAATTGATAGAACAATTAAGTTGATGAATATATCTTATTATAAATGTACACATTTCTTTTAAGATCTTTCTCCCCATTTGTGGGTTCCTAGTTGTTTTTATTATGTCCCCTCAAATTTGTTGTTTTGGATTTTAAGAGATTGACCCTCCTAGGTTGGTATGATACCTTAGTGGTCCTAAATCTCAATTGAATTCTTTAATGTTGTTTTGGATATCCTCAAGTTTGAATGGTGGTGAGTGATCTCCTCAGGATGTTAGATATAGAAGTGATTACACCAATTTGTAGGCTACATATGTTGCCATTTAATTACATAATAAAATTGAAGTAGACAACCAAGTAGCTCAAGCACGCAAGCAACCAGTTCAAGCAAGTAGGCAAGTAGCTCAAGCACATAGGCAACCAGATCAAGTAAGTAGGCAAGTAGCTCAAGCACGTAGGCAACCAGCTCAAGCAAGTAGGCAAGTAGCTCAAGCACGTAGGCAACCAGCTCAAGTAGGTAGGCAAGCAGCTCAAGTAGACAAGCAAGTAGTTCAAGCACGCAACCAGGTAGCTCAAGCACGCAACCGAGTAGCTTGAGCCATTGGAAAGACAACATCTTTAACATTCTCATAATTTTTAACCATAAAGTAATTATAAGAACACATCTTGTTGAAGATACATGAAGTAACACATCCATTACAAGAGGCATGAAGCATGTGAATAATACATGAGCTATACGTGTGAGTACATCAAGTCACAAAGCATACATGTAAGTCGTAAAGTATACACTTAAATATATAAGTCGCATGAATACACGCATACATATAAGCCACAAGGTATACACTTGAACACACTTGAATACAAGTTATATACATGAATACGCTTGAATACATAATTCACAAGGTATACACTTGAATACACTTGAATACATATAAGTCATGGAGTATACACAAAGTCATAGAGTATACACTCGAATACACAGTCATGAAGTAGACACTTGAATACAAAGTCACAGAGTATACAAACATCGTCATGAAGTATACACTTGAATACAAAGTCATAGAGTATACACTCGAATACATTGTCATGAAGTATACACTTGAATACAAAGTCACAGAGTATACAAATACAAAGTCATAGAATACATTGTCATGAAGTAGACACTTGAATACAAAGTCACAGAGTATACAAATACAAAGTATACATTCGAATACATATTCTTGAGTACAAAGTCATAGAGTATACACTCGAATACATAGTTATGAAGTATACACTTGAATACAAAGTTAGAGTATACACTCAAATATAATCACAAGTCATAGAGTATACACTCAAATACAAATACAAGTCATAGAGTATACACTCAAATACAATCACAAGTCATAGAGTATACACTTAAATACAAATACAATCATAGGGTATACACTCAAATACAAATACAATCATAGGGTATACACTCAAATACAAATACAAAGTCATGGAGTATACACTCAAATACAAATACAATCATAGGGTATACACTCAAATACAAATACAAAGTCATGGAGTATACACTCAAATACAATCACAAGTCATAGAGTATACACTCAAATACAATCACAAGTCATAGAGTATACACTCAAATACAAATACAATCATAGAGTATACACTCAAAAACAATCACAAGTCAAAGAGTATACACTCAAATACAAATACAATCATAGAGTATACACTCAAATACAAATACAAAGTCATAGCGTATACACTCAAATACATAGTCAAGTTATAGAGTACACACTTGAATACAATTACAAAGTCATAGAGTATACACTCAAATACAATTACAAAGTCATGCAAATACAAGTCATAGAGTATGCACTCAAATACAAAGTCAAAGAGTATACACTTGAATACAAGTACACTCAAATACCTAGTCATGAAGTATACCATCGGACAATTGGGAAGGGGATTTGGTGTATCCCATACTACACCGTGGAGCCGTCCACCATCCCAAGGTCATCAAGTATACACATGAGTATGAAGCATACACACGAATACATGCAATACACAAAGTATTCATATGAACATAAGTCACGAAGTATACCTTTGAATACACTCAAATAGACATAAGCCACGAAGTATACATTTGAATACACAAATCACAAGGTATACACTTGAAT
The DNA here is from genome assembly GCA_027924645.1 of Cunninghamia lanceolata. Lineage (NCBI taxonomy): Eukaryota > Viridiplantae > Streptophyta > Pinopsida > Cupressales > Cupressaceae > Cunninghamia > Cunninghamia lanceolata. The sequence goes on from BSBN01001119.1 coordinate 11,634,585, forward strand.
ACATTTGAATACACATAAAGCATACACAGGATGGCAGGAAAGATGCTTTGATACCACTTGTATTGTCCCCAATTGGAACAATACTAATTTTACCCTAAAAATTCAAATCCCACAAGTTTAGTGTTAGGGTTTCTAATTCCTGGAACAAAATGGTTTGATAAGGTGCCCAAGAAACCCTCTACCCTAGGCCCAAGAGCGGGTGCTTCACCCCTCTTGGCCCCATGTGGCCTCTTGCCATCCATATGGGGTGGGGGACCTAGGGAGGCATCCTATCACCGTTCCCCTTATCAAAATCCATTTTGCTTCCTCTTATGATTCAATTAATTTCTATGATGGAAGGTTAGGGGTGCATCTACAACAGGGTGTCCCGGAAATCATTCCTTCTAAGCCCAAGGGCAGCCTCTCATGCCCCCTTGGCCCACATGTGGTAGGCCTCGGCCATCCACCATGGGGTGGCATACTTAGAGGATGATCCCAATGCTGTTTCCCCTCCTTGTAGGCCCTCAATTCCCTCATCATAACATTCATACAAGAATTCACATTAACGCATAATAAACTAATCAAACTTCATAGTTGCAAGCAATCATATCAAGTGTGTTGTGGATATAATCTATATTTCATAGCATGTTTCACAATGCTTATGACACTAATGATAGTCTTTCAATTATATACATTTGTCATTATTTATCATATGGCATTTATCACAAGAAATGTAGGGTTAGATACATCATACCGTGAGAATGGATTCTTGCCTTTGTACCCTTGAGAGCTCTTAAGGATCTCTTCTTTGCAACCAAGATATTGTTGTATCTTTATATTTCAAATCTGCTGGAGTATTTTATCTATCTTTTCTATTCTATATCAGATCTTCTTCTTATCCTTCTTCAAGTCTGCATAAATCTGCTTATAAATCTGTACTGCATCTTGCTTATCTTCTTCATGTAATCATAAACATATATATTTCTTCTTGAATATATAAGTGTCCTTAAAACTCAGAATATTCTCTATATTTATTCCTCTCTCCACTCCCTGAAATATCTCTTTTTTTTTTATATATCTCCCATGGTTATGTAGATCTGCATTATTCTTCCCCATATTCCCTTTCATCAATTATGATTGTATACCTCAGATTCTATATGAAAAGAGGCATACACAACCGTCACTGCCCTTCATAAATGTACCCTTTGGATAAATTGCCGCATACACTTTATTACTTAATCGCTGCCTGTCTTTTATTGTTGTTTTCACAAACTAATTGCTATCTTTACGACTATGACCATTGCTACATTTTAAACGATTCATATATTACTTGCTTCTTTAATGAATCGTATTACTTCCTTTGTATCCACCATGCCACTTCTTTATCAAATCGCACCTTCTTAGTTAACATGCTGTTTTGTCTTATTTGACAAGTCAGCATCCTTAACATTTGATCGCTGACTTGTCTTTATTCCCTTTGTAATTGTCAATATACTTATTCCTATTAGTAGATGTTCATTATAATAATATTTAAATTGATAATATGCATATTTATATTTATTTTATTATTTTTATATAATATATTTTGTTATAAATATATTATATTATATTTGCAATTATCTCTATCGCCTTTTATCATGATGTTTAAATCTTTAATTTAAACAATGCCTTAATATCGGGACATCATAGAGACCATGCTATACCTTTAACACTTCCTGGGGATTCTTCAATTGCAACCTGAATTTAAAGCAAGGCTGACTACCCAGCTACTCTGACGGTTATTTTCTCTTCTCATAAAAACCAGGGCCTTTCTACTTCACCACCCTGAACTAAATTGATTGCTGATAGATATTGAAAGACTTGACTTTCCCTCACACTAAATCAGCACAGCTGACCTGTTTTGCTAAATTGGGGCAAATGAAAATTGGGCTTGAGAGACAAAGCAGCAGGGGGATAATTCTTATTTAATAAGGGAATCCAGGTCCCAATCCTTTAGGTCATTGCTCACTTTCGTAGAAAAGGGAAATTGAGAAATTCCCACATTCACAAGCTTGCCTGCAACTTGGTTACTTTCTCTATAACAATAATTGAAAGTGACTGTCAAAATACCTGCATTCATTCTGAATTTTGTCTAGAATATTGAGGAACTCCCAATCTTTTAGAGACTTGCTATTACATCCCTGGATCACCAATTGAAAGTTGCCTTCAACTGCCAAAAACCTTTGGCTTTGTTATTCATCTTGGAACCATGAAAAAATGAGCCTCCTTTCATGAACGATCCTTGGGATGTTCGAAGCACCATTCCCACTCCTGGAGGCCCTGGTTGCCTTTAGAAGCGCTATCAAAATTTAATTTGAGGCTACCCTCTTGAGGAGGGGACCAAGATGCTGTGCACCTTTTGATATTAACACTCACCCATTGCGCAGAAGAGGGGAAAGACAAAGCTGATTTTTTGTTTTAAAAGAGCGAAAGAGGATTTCACTTTTGCTAACATTATCGAGGCATAAGAGACTGTCATTGCGCAGATCTTGTTCCAACAATGTTCTCATGAAACACTAGTGTTTCTAAAAATTGTCTGTTACCTGTTCACTTTCTTATAGCCCTGGATTCAGGTATGATTTGTTTTGGACTCAGGTTCGGGTTTGGTTCGTTGTGGGTTCAGACAGCTCTGCATTTGCAGGATGAATTTGTCCAGGTATGTCGGTTGAATGAATAATCATTGAACTGGTGTGTAGGGCACACAATGGAAGCTAAGTAGGAAGAAGTAAGATCAATGGAGATTGAACGAGAAAACAATAATTTGGTTCAACTGCAGAGCCAATAATTTGATTCTTTGGCATGCCTGTCAATATTACTCATCGCTTGTGTTAGAAGATGGTTCCACTGCTCCAGAAAAATGAACTCCAGGATACTGTTACAATCAGAGTCACAGCTTCTTTTGTTATAGGCCTTTGTGGTTTAAAAGGTATTCTTTATGGTATTGATTTATTGCTTGAGAAAAACTTATCTTACAAAATTGTGTTCAGTTTGCATAAACAGATGGGATCTTCCAATTGACTTTAGTTGTAAAATAATTGGGTTGGGGCCAATCTTAATTGTCAGTGAATGTTGACATAGAAACTCTGGTATAAGATGAAAAATATATCTACTAGCATAAGGAAACTTTTCATAACCACTTGCACCAATTAAATAAGGCGTGGATGGAGAAAGAGAAGTCATAGCTTGAGTCTTGATGCATTGAAATCATGTAAGAAGGTTGAGGTGTTGCTCTGTTGTGGAAAACTGTTTGGAGCCCAACATATCAATTACCAAACCAATATTAATATCGTGCGTCTTGAAAAACAAGTAAAATTAGTTGAAGAGGCCATGCTCCAAGTTTTTTCTGCAAATAATCTTACCTTTTTTTAATGTTGCTTTTATTCCAAGCTAAAAACATTTATGGATAATCTGCAATGAGTAAAATTGCATCTCAAGGATACAATTTTGGTCCCTTACCATTTGACACCAGTGTTTATACTTTATTCTTTTGTTTTTGAGTTTGTTTCTTTGGGTAAAGGTAAGCTAGTACAGAGGAATAAATTGGGCTCCAGTATATTTAAAGGAACAATGTGTGGTATGCAACTTGATTTCTGGTGTCCATTAATGTGAAAAGCTATCATACCTTAGGGTATCCTTCCATAGCTTGTGACAGTCATTGTATAATATATGTATCGTCAATTTGATCTTTCTATTTATCATCACAAAGAATGAAACTAGGCAACTTTTTCTATAGTGTTTATTTTCAGTTAATTGATGGTCTATTAAATGCCATTGGACATGATAGTATTTGGGTTGATGGTACACATGTTCAATTACAGTAATGATTTTTGTTCTAACTAATCTTTTGGAAATTGAATAGGACTGCAAGTGGTACATTTCAGGATGGCGACCTGCTTTTAAATACGCAAGGTTTACGACTTGTTTCACAAGAAAATGTTGTGAGTGGTACTTATTTCAAATAGGTTCTAGGGTTTTTTAGAGGTATCAATTCCAATGAACATAATCTGTTTTGGCTGAATATGTATGTTGTTGTTCCATTATACAATTGAGTTGATGCATTGAGGAAGTGATATTTCTATACTGAAACTGCAATAAAATGTCTGTTCTGTTTCGATTTTATCATTTTCATATTTGACAAAAAGACTTCCCATCACAAACAATCTCTAATTTTATGTCTCCTGTTTTGTTGAACATTTTTTTTGCTATTTTCCCTTAAGAGAACTAAATGTCAAAAAGATAAAAGCAAACATAGAAAATAGTCCCATTGCAAGACACACAACTTTTTACCATATATTTCTCTTTGACTGATCCCTAGGAATTTTAGGAACTTATATATGAGTTACACAAGTAGGGATAGTTGACTAGCTAGCATAGTCAGAAATCAAGCCAGTCAGAACCCTGTACCTTGAAAGTGAGAGTAAAGCAGAGTAGTGTGCAATATACTAGTGCAATCAGTTGTAATGAAATAAGATGCCTTAGACCCACTCGGTGATCAATAAATATGAATCTAAGTTAGGATGAGATGAAATATTCTGCAGTTGAACCTGTTACTAAGTTATAGGTTCAGTTGCGGCCAAACTTGTTGGCCATAGATAAAGAGTGTAATGGGGGGGGGAACAAAGGGAAACATGTTGGAGTATGTAAAGGGGAAGGGATCATGAAGGTGACCTAAAGGATCCAGGAGTTTGGCCACTGTCAACCCCTTTCTTTTATTGCATACTAAGTAACATTGCCAGGAGGTTGAAACACTGAGGGAGTTAGTCAGTACTGGTTATCATATATATATATATATATATATATAGTTTCTTTTTTCATCGTTCAGCTAGATATCAGGAACTGTTTGGAGCTGTGATTTTTCGTAAGTGATTTTATATTTTGATGTTGTTTGATTGTTGAGATGCATCCATTTTTTCTGTTGGAAGTTGACATGCGACCTTTGCTTGTAAATGTAAATTATCCGGCAATGAACTAATACGATTTACCTCCATGCCTATAGGATGAATTTTAGTAATTGTCTTTTTTTTTTGCAAATGAGTCATTTTTGTGCTGTGGCGGAATGAAATTTGATTGATACCCGGATGCCCAATTAGGTTGTTCCAGCTTGGAAATGTCTTTGTGCTGCTTGAATGATTTAACTCACTACTGTCCTGGGAATTTTGAAACTGTCACTAGTGCTAGCCTTCAACACAGTCTTGATCGATCGATTAGTATTGGGGTCACCCCAGAGCTGCATATATATGCTGAATTTCATTTTACTTTGGGTATCTTTCCTTACATCTTCCTTGTCTATAGGCTGAGGATTTTGAATAGAATTTGGTTGAATGGAATCATTTAGATTGGCTAGATGTCAATACAGCATGGACAACATTTACATGAGTCACAACCAATATATTGATTGTAGAAAGTCAAAAATTTTTAGATGAATTGTCTTATGCAAAAGGTGCCTCCAAGTTGTATGACTAGCAGGTGCACAATTAGGTGCAAAGTTTTTACCAGTTGGTATTGTCTGTGTTATTATGGACAGTAGTTATGATTGAGAGTGGATGTAGTCGTCTTTGTTTTATTTCTTTCAGTCTTACTTTTTCATCTATATGTATTTTTTCTTTTTGAAAAACCTATTCTGTACATTATAGATTTTAAAAGTTTCATATCTTAGAAGAGAATATAGTTATCTTTGTTCCATTTCTTTAAGGTGTTCCTTATTTACTCCCAAAGGGAAAGATGATCTTTTAATGTTTCTTCTTCACTCTCCAAAGGAAAGGAGCATCATAGTGTTTTTTTCTTCTATCTCAAAAGGCCTGTAGTCATTTTGGAAAGAGAATCTTAGTGAAATTTACAACATGCATCAAAGTGATCTTCAATGTTTAAAGTGCACCTTGTTTATCCCTGTCGCTGAAAGCATGTACCATTATCCTAAAATTTTCCTTGGTTTGTCCATGTTTCTTTTTTGATTGGTAAAATGAGGGTTGCAACAGATCCTGCACCCATTAAGACAGCCTTAGCTAGCCATAGCAAACAGTCAGCGGCCCTAAGTTTGCCCAGGCAAGTCCATATTGGATGAAAATTTATGCTAAAGCAAAAGGTCAACCAAGACATAATTCAACTGAAATGGGACATATTTATTCATCATAAAATTAAGCTTTTAACATTCAAAAGTTCTTGTAGTCGTGACAATGATTTGGCCTTCCTTAATCAGCATACAACAATTTCAGAATTGGTGGACTGCAGATCCTACACCCCATACTCATTGTTTGCCAAAAAGGAGCACAAGGAAAACAAAATAATGGAAACAAAAAGATTTAAACGACATCCCTTGATCCGTGTGCTACCATGCCTGTGCATTCACCTTGAGCTCCTTAGTCACTTGCACAACTCCTCTCATCATGCATCACCTACGCAGTGCTAGGAACCATGTTGTGCAGCACAAAAGTTATATAGCTCCTGCGCAACCCTTTGCATCATGCGCCACCTGCACAACGCCTAGGATCATGCCCCACAACTTCAAAGACAACTCTGCCCGAGGTGTGTGCCACATCTACACCTGTGCACAGTACCGCACACCCTGTACACATTCTAGAACTTTACACAAAATCTTGTGCAGTATCTCAAGGCACCATGCAATGCTTTAGCTTGTGCAAGTTACAATTCTATGCAACTTCTAGAGCTGCTCATGGCAAAACACCTGTCAGCATAGTGAACATTTGGAAGTCAAATTGTTGGAAGATGAAGAGTCATGTATGGGAGACAGATTTCTCAATTGTTTCAACTTCCATAATGAACCTTTCACCAACTTTGTAATTTATATATACATATTTGTAACCTTAGAGGTAGATATAGAAAAGATAGGAGAAGATACACAACCATACATCACCATTGAGCGTATGTCATGTACAAAACACATAGATCAATAAAACTTTCTATTCTAGACTTTCTAGTTCTATATTTTCTCCATTCAAACCCTTTTCTCAATTTGCTTCCGTAGACATACAACACATCTAAATCCCCATTTAGAGTGTTGTCCCCAAGACCTCCTAGGATTGGGATCATTGGTATCAGAATGGTTCATCTTGCATGTCCCCATTGTACGAGATCAAAGTATCTAAAGCTCAACGTCAAATCATGAGATCCCTTAGATTATCTCTTATGCCGTTTCAAGCAAGTTCAGATGGGTGTAGACAAGGTGCAAGATGCAGTCAATGTGTATGATCAAAGATGAAATTGCAAAGGCTCTTCAAGAACAAAGGGCATTTTTTTTCAACCAGTTTGTTGAAGTTCTTGATGGGTGGTTCTGTTGGCTCAACCTTCAGGTAAAGATTTTGGTGGCCGAGTTCCCCCTAATTCCAAGTGAATTTAGATGTTCCTATGTTTTAGGGTAAAGCAAATGCAAATTTAGTAGATAACTAGTTAGATCAATTAGAGTCATATTTTTCTGTGAATGAATTTTTTGTTGAAGAAAAGATCAAGATTACACTTCTGAAAGTTTCCTCACCTTGGAGGTTTCTTTGCTTGTTAAGAAATGGTGGCAAGCCCATACTTTGTGGGAGGACCAATTAGAATGCGAAGTTGTGTAAATTTGAGTTAGAGCAACATAGATTCCTCAAATATTGCAATGGCCTTTGACCATTCATTTTGTCCAAACTGAAGGTAGCTAAGGTCAAACTAATGAGAGAAGCCTATTTTATGCAACATTCATTGAGGAAGAATGAAAAATGAAGGGCAAATGAGACAAATCTCTTGTGCCAAAGAAGACACCCTCTTTGGGCAAGAACCATCCAAGATAAGTAAATGGTGTGACAGACACAAAATCTACAGTCACTTTAACTTAGAGTGCCATGCACAAAAAAACTTGATTGCACCTAAAGAAGTAGAGGGTCCAAAAGTGCTAGAAGTGATAGAAACAAACCTTGAAGCTACTTGTCTTAGTGCAACAACAACAACCGCATCAGATGTTAATTAGAAAACTTGTTCCATTTTTAGATGTGGATGTAGGGACAACCACTAGATTTTCTGTTTAGAATCTCCTCCTCAAAGCCACCGTCAAGTGACCGAATTTGCCAACCATGCCTCATCTGCATCCTTAAAGTTTGGGGTGTTTCAATTCCTTCAACACCAAAGTATACATATTACTCACCAATGCCTCTTGTCATATGATATTCATCCTTTTTGAGAGGAGCTAGTTTGGGATGTAGCACCAATTGATACTTGTGATATAATCCTTGGGCATCCATGCATGCATCATTGCCAAGGTGTGTACATAGCTAATCCTTAGAGCATCACCATATTTGTGGGTGGTGAGAGTGTAATGTTCTAGCCCAAATTTTTTTTTTTTCCAGATTTTCAACACTATCAAACAGTGTTAGCAAATGAAATGCAACCATGTAATCTCCTCCACACCTTCTGATCACCAAGTTCCCAAACGGGCGAGGTGAGAGCATACAAGTGCTTCTGAGTTAGCATTCAAATCCAAATATGCAATTATAACAACTTCCACTTATTCAGTGAGCATCCGCTTATGCAGCAAGCATCCACTTATGTAGTCGGCAACCACTTATTCAGTGGGAGAAACAGAAAGGAAACCTAGGCACATCCACTTTTCGGCAGGAAGCCATTACAAATAAACCACTTGTTCAGTGGGGTGAGTAACATAAACATAAAACTAACAATCCCACTGGCGGTATTACCATCCAAAGGTTACAACAAGATATTACAATGAATTAGATAATCACAATGAAGTGTAAAGGCTGCAATATCAACTAGTAACCCTGATTTTTAACATGATATCACTGCTGCATCAAGTTAGCACTTGAAAATCACCAAAAACATGAAGGAAAGCATACAAGATCTGTCCAAAACCGAAGCACTGGAATTATACCATACTAGGAACCATATTACTGAGCCACAAAAGTCTGATTTGAGTCTAGGATTATTGACATACTGCTGTAGCAGGTCTGACATACTGTTTCAGCAGGGTTGAAACCCCATTAACAGTCCCAAACACATAGAAATCCATTTCCAAACTGCATAGACATCAACTGCAACCCTTGGCGCTTCAATCCCAAGCATGAAATGCAACAAGAAAAGGAGTGATTCAACTTCTAAACCCTCACGTCCACTCCCAGGCCTGTACGGCTAGCAATATATGCCTTCAAACTGTTGCAAAAGCTCATGATTATCTCCAAAACCTAGGCAGTTAGGTATAAGGGTAAGTGATAACAATACTTTGCAAATAATAGAAAGTGAATCAAACACCAAAACTTACGCCATGGCTGCAACTGTACGTCCTGTAGGTGTACAGACTGCATCATACTCATCAAAACTACAAAGAACATTCATCAATCTCATTCTAAATCACTCCAAAAAGCACTGCAATAACCGTAGCATCAAACTTCAAACAAAAACTTTCAAAGACATTAAAATCCATTGAGTGCAATGGCAAACTCTGTATGAGATTGCTCCAGTAATTCCACCTTTAGCACAATGATAGTTTCTGAATGAACCACACCCAATCTACAAGAGGGTTTTCGTCCTCAAGAGATAATGGAAGAACACGTAGGTTCAATCCGGCAAAGTAACAATATCATATCAAATGCATAACCCTCAACAAAGAGCTCCAACATCCTTCTATAACATTTTGGAGCTATTTTTAGGAAAAAGTATTTTTTTGCTTTTCGCTGCTTTTTCGAAAAACCTTTTTTTGTTTTTTTGTTGTTTTTTTCGAAAAAAACATTTTTTTGCTTTTCACTGCTTTTTGGAAAAAGCATTTTTTGCTTTCCCGTTGCTTTTTTCTAAAAAGCACTTTTTCCTCTTCAAAAGACTTTTATTTGAAATAATATTAATATTTCATGTGCAAGGTCCCCTTTTTAAGTGTATCTTTTAAAACACTTAATTACCTTTTCGAAGAGCTATTACACTTAAGTTATCTTTTAAAATATTTACGACATTAGATAACTTAAGTGAGTTTAATAATTAATAGCTCAATAGTTCACCCAATTTTATGGAAAATCCCAAACTGAAGCGAATTGCAAAATAAATCATACCAACATGATTTTGAAGGTTTGGGATGAAGAATGATGCCAACTGGGTGGCTTACTATAAATAGACAGCTTCTCCAAGAAGTTTGGAGAGCAAACCGGAAAGCTGAAAGTGCTTCAGAAAGCATCATTGTAATCCTAAACACCAACTGAGTTCAATGCCATAATCAACTGCTTTGTAAAACTAAGCCACGACCATTCCAAGAACATTGGAGTCCTCTCAAACAAGGCCGATAGCCTTCTGAAGACTAGGAACGGGCGAAATGCGCACAAAAGATCTATGCCCCAAAAAAGGGACATTACAGAGACATCGAATTCTTGAAGTGATTCCACACTCTAAACATGTTGCACAAACTCTTGATAGTATTGCACAAGTGTCTCCCAGACTTAGCAGAATTGGGATGATTGGTCTTCAAGAAGGGGCAAATGATTTGTGCACTATGGCGCAAGACCATGTGCTCACCTTGAGCTCCTTGGTCACTTGCGTGGGTGCACAACCTCACTTGCATCTCCTTGCATCATGTGCCACCCTCCCAACACTAGGAATTTGTGTAGCTACGTGCAGTTCCTTGCATCATGCACCACCCGCACGGTGCTAGGAACCATGCTGCTCAGCACAAAAGGTACTTTACAACTCTTGCACAATCCTTTGCATCATGCATGACCTGTGTAGCAACAAGGATGATGCCACACAACTTCAAAGACAACTCTACCTAAGGTCTACGCCACATCTACACCTGCTCGTGATACTATATATTGTGTACACATTCCAAAACTTTAGACATAATCTTGTGTAGCATCTTAGGACACCATGCAATGCTTTAATTTTGCACAAGTTACAATTATGCGCAATTTCTAGAGCCCCTCCATGATAAAACATCTATCATCACAGTGCACATCTTCCCAAAACAAATGCCCCACAAAACACTAATTTGTTTGCGAGACAACTTCAAAGACAACTCTACCTAAGGTCTACGCCACATCTACACCTGCTCGTGATACTATACATTGTGTACACATTCCAAAACTTTAGACATAATCTTGTGTAGCATCTCAGGACACCATGCAATGCTTTAATTTTGCACAAGTTATTTCAATGTTATATTGGTAGCATTCTGAAATAATGAATTTCAGTTGTTTTAATCTATTTCATTTGTTTTACTGTCCAAATTTAATTGCTGCTATTTTATTTTTATGCATGAAATGTGTGATTTCACTCTACATTGTCTTTCATTCTCTTTATTACAATTGCTCCAATCCTTCACTATATAGTTACTGACTCTGTATATTGTTTACTTGGAAAATTTGGGCCCAGCCATCTTCATTAGAGCCTCTGGATAACCAAATCACTTTGGCTGATTTAGAAACAGTAAAGGTCATTGGCAAAGGAAGTGGTGGGGTTGTTCAACTTGTTCAGCATAAGTGGACTGGTAAAGTGTTTGCCTTAAAGGTAAGTGTTTATCATGCACACAAGATTTCTTATTTGGTGTTTTTGATGCTTTTTTCTTGAAGATGATTATCAACCTTTAACACGTTTTATGGATATGGACATAACATGAAGCAAGCTTATGGTAATACATGACCTAAACCTTCTTCAACCATTCAATACAAATAACATCAGACCAAACAAACAAGGAAAAGCACCACTAGATATGGAAGACAGAAAGAAACCCAAACATTAGATTGGCATCCAAAGATGAACAGAAGTGATCATTGGGGCTGCAAATCCAAACATCCATCTATAAACAAGTGCAAACTTATAAGAAAAAGTGAAAAAGAGAAAGTGAAGTCCAATACAACTGCTAACTCATATGAAAGGTTCAGTGCTTGAAAATTCTTAGCTAATTCTTCAAAATTGCTTTATAGTCTAAAGCATCAGAATGATTATCAATTTTCTCTCCAACTTGACCTTCCAGAATGTTAAATCACTGAATGACAGAAAAACAATTACAAGTTGTTACATTGTGTAAAATGCACTGCAATTATCTATGTCATGTTGATTTGCCTTCTTTATAGAAGTAGATAGAATTCTTTCTTTAAATAATTTTCAAGCCTCTTTGTTGCTGCTCTTTTGTGATAATGTTTATTATTTTACTCATCTCATTTCTGTTTTAATGCCATATTTATCTTTATATTCATTGCATTTGGAAAGAGATTTTAATTTTTCTGTTTGTCCTGTTATTACAAAAGTCCATAAATTTTGGGATGTACAAAGGGCTGTGTTAGGTGCAATTTTGTTGTATCATGTTTGTTAGTTGGTATCGACAATTAGTTATTGTCGAGTAGGTGTGTCGTTGGCAACGGTTGGCAACCCTCCGACAAACTATATATGTATCGTCATTCCAATGTATGAGAGGAAGCATTGTGACATTGTAGTGTAATACTGATATATTCAATGAATGGAACAATGCTTTATTCTATGCAATTTTGGTATGAATCATACGCTTTATAGTTATTGCTGTATATTTCTGTTTACTCCAAGTTTTGTTTGAGAAACCATATTGCGAGTAAACATTTGGCGCCGTTGCCTAAGCGAATCCAGTGAACATCCAGACGGGAGAATGGCATTGTGATGGGGCAGCCGATCGAAGAGCTGGTACAAGCAAATGAGGATCGTGAAGACGCTTTGACAGAAGACCTCTACAGTTTGTGGGGAATCTCGTTGAGAGAACCAAGCAGGAAGAGGAGGAACAAGATACAAGCCGAAGACATATGTTTGGCAACTAAGGCCCGTACGAGTAGCAATTAATGCCCATACAACTCAATAAGGATAAGAATCGAGTACCAAGTGGGCAAGAAGCACCAGAGGAAAGAACACGAAGATAATTGAGATTAAAGGAACAAGAAGAACGAAGGAAAAGATTGAGACACATTGCCGAAGAAGCCAATGAACATCATCATGAAATAAATCAAGATACCGAGTTACCAAAACCTCGTCGACGAAACCAACAAAGTAATTTTCAAGACATTGCTGACAAATAAAGAAAAAGGGAATGAAAATGAATTGAAAGAAGAGATTGAAAACAACATACGCCGTATCGGAGAGTTATCCATATCGGACGATGAAGGGCCGAGAGTTGGAAGATCTGAGCGTAAGACCCAAGGGCAGAGGGAGTATCGAAACGAACCCGAGGAGACTCGAGGTGTAGAGGACGCCGACAGAGGACTTGGGGAAGACTCGAATGTGGCCGAGAGTGCAAGTGACGCACCGGGACGTTGCGAGAGAACCAGTCCAGTCAGGTCCAACGCACAAGGAGGGCATCGGGGAAGGATGGTGACTTTGCCAGCTGAGAGGCAGAAGCTGCCAAAATTTACGGGGAATGGGTCAGAAGATCCAGTACAGCACTGCAAGATGTGTGAGACGATTTGGATAGCCAATGGGAAAGATGATGTGGACTATTGGTTGAAAGCATTTCTAGCGACACTGAGAGATAGTGCCATCGACTGGTACACAGAGTTGGACCAAGTACATAGGGCATCATGGAGATTACTCAAGAAGGCATTCCAAGACGAATTCAAACTCCTGAGGGATGACAGTGAAATTGTAGCGGAGATCTACAGTACGAAGCAAGGGAAGCACGAGAACGTGCGAACCTACAACCGGAGACTAAAGGAATTGTTGGGAAAACTGGAGACTCAACCGGCTGATGGGCTGAAGAAGCGATGGTTCATCGAAGGATTGCTCCCATCGCTGAGAAAGAAAATGAAAGTGGTGCCTCCGTCGTCGTATGATGAAGTGTACAATTGAGCGATGGATATAGAGAGTGAAAATAAAACATCCTTTCGAGGGAAAAGAAAGACAGACGACGAGGAGAGTACGGACGACAACAGCGACAGTGAGTCCAAGACTGTGCAAGCACTCAGGAAGGACATGATGAGAATGATGAAAGAATTGAAGGCCGACAAGGAGAGTACGAGGGAAGCCAGAGAACTGTGGTGTACAGATTGCAAGGGGGAAGGTCACACAAAGGCAAATTGTCCGAAAAAATTGTTTTGTGATATTTGCCAAGTGATGGGACATTCCATCAAGGAATGCCCATACAACCTAAAAGCAAGGAGTACACAAGTACTCTTCACACAAGGAGAGCAGTCGACTCCGCCAACCACACCACCGAAGTCCTAGTACAATAGCAATGCATCCCTTGGAGGTTACCGAAGTAATAGAAGCTCGAGAAGCAAGATACAGTACGATGGTAAAGGGAGGCCCATGATACAATGCCGAAAGTGCAATGAATGGGGCCACTTCGCTAGGGAATGCCACAATGGTCAAGGTTCGGGGGGGAGACTGTGCAAATGGTGTGGACCGGGTGATCATGAAGACAACGATTGCCCAAAGCAGAAAGGCATCAACATGCTGAATGTGGAAGAACAAAACCAAGAGGTACTGGCGGTCACCACCAGAGCCAAGGCAAAGAAGGTTGTCTACCTAGATCCACATACAGAAAAGCAAAGAATGAAAGAAGCAAAAGCAGAAGTGGAGCAGGCGATGACGAAGGAAGAGAAGACCGCTCTGGATATTCCAAGTACCTCTTGGCGATCAGAGGCGGAGAACAATATTGTTCGGCAGATACTGCAAACCACCGTACCTATCAAGGTGACGGACCTTCTCCAAACTATGCCATAACTCGGAATGGCAATCACAACGTAGTCGGTAATGACCAACGACAGCGGCAGGAAGGTCGAAGGAAGGAATTAATAGTAGAGCCTCCACCACAAGGTGAACAAGTTATCGACCCAATGTTACTGTCGGTAAACATCGGCAAAAACCTAGCGATCGTACAAATGGAGATTGGAGGGAAAATCCTAAACACGATCATCGACGGAGGAGCAACAGTCAACGTACTACCCGAAGACACATGGAAGAGTCTCGGAAAACCTACACTCTAGCCACTGACATTCCAATTGGTGGGCGTCGACTAGCATGGCATCATGCCGTTGGGAACATTGATGGCGCAAAAGGTGATGATTGGGACACAGCGATTCTTATTGAACTTCGTAATCATCCCGGTGCAGAAGAGAGGGTACGACGCATTGCTCGGAAGAGGATGGCTGGTGGCAGCCAGAGCGGATCATAATTGGAAAAGAAACACACTCTTCATAGAAAGCAATAGAAGAAAGTATGTGATCGATTTGATAAATCAAACAGTGAGCGAAGAATTGGCATCATCAGATTCAGAATGTGAGGAAGGATGCGGAACGGAGGGAGAAAGAGGAACCATATAGCCAAATGAGGAGGGTATTCTGGACCTCCATGAATGCTCAGAGGATGAGACAAATCCACTGAACGGGTTATTTCATTGGTAGATAGAAGACTATGAATTCTTCCAACCGGAGTGTAACATGATTTCAATAAAAGAAAGTGGCAAATGCTCTCGGGCGACTAGTGAAACACTCGGCAACCTTGGGCTAAGTGAAACATTGTTGACGAATGAAGCACTTGACGGATTGACAGACACTCGACCACTTGGCAAGAGGTAACCAGTAACGAGTGACAAAGGGGAGGAAGGTAATAATCAGCCGGAAGTAACAGAGCAATTAGTGGCAGAGGCAAGTTGACTAGAAAAGGCACATAAAGAATATACAGAGGGTGATGCCAAGATAGATGATACAATTGCACATAAATTTGAACTAGACAAAGTGATCAGGTATGAGGAGCCATTGGCAAGCAAGGTGAATTGAGGTGATGGAACTAATCAAAAAATGATTTTGGCGGGTAACGACTGGAACCCAGCATGGAAAGGTGCTGCAATTAAAATTTTTTTCGAGCACAAGGACGCATACAAAGAGTTGAAGGGAATACCTTTGGAACTACGCATGCACAGAATCCCCCGGATCTCTAATGCACAACCAGTCAGAAAGAAACCATACCGAATGAATAAGGACTATATAGTATTTCCGTCGACTTGCAATTTTTTGGCGATCGATGAAAAGCAATCGAGAAAAAATGATGTTAAAAAGTTAGACAGTTTAATTTTGCTGAACGTAGAACACCGCTCCCGAAAGACAACAGTTCGGGTTCCAATAAAAGCACCCGACCTTGCTGACGCCCCTGTCGACGATTACAAAATCAATAAAGGTATGTCTCCGAATACTGAAGTTAAAATATTTAAATTGGAGGATATGGCTACTTGTCGTACTGTCAAATCATCCTCACAACAAAATTCCGGAAAAGAGAAAAATATTACGGGACAAGGAATTTCTACAGTGAGAGCCGTAACCCCGTCGGAGGGAAATAGAAAAACTCAAAGTCAGTTTGTCATGGATGGAAAATTGGAAAAAACGAAAGAAAATAGAAAAGTGAAGGAAAAAAAAAACTAAAAAAGAAGTTTACAACATAAATGGGGTCGTACGACTAAGGCCGTACGATCTCCCTCGTACGAAAAGACCATACAACTTGGGCAAAGGAGACGATTCAAATAAGACAAGCAATTGACGGATATCAGATTCAAAAGTATAAAGAGAAATAAGAGCCGTATGAGTATTAATTAAAAAAAATTGTTGTACGACTATAGTCATATGACTGAGTCGTATGGTTATGAGTCGTACGATTGTACGATTGTTTTAATCGACAGGGAAGGAAGAAGAGAGACGATTCAATTTGATTCATAACACAAGTAAATATGAGGGCGTGAATTGAACCCTAACAATGGTATCAGAGCTGTGGTAAAATCATGATGATGTGATGATGAGTTGCAGGTGGGGAAGAAGAAATTTTGTGCTCTGGACATCTCATTTCTAAGTCACAGATGGCGCTGGATGATTTGAAAAGAGAGAACCCAACGATGTTTATAAATGTAATGAAGGCTATAGACGAAGCCTAGGGCATCTCCATGGAGGGTCACGTCAGAAGGGCTCATATGACATGTGGCTTGTTTATTATTTATCAGTGAAGCTTTGTGTGAACGTGTAAAGATCATCTTGCAAAGCTTCACGCACAGCGTACTCAGGCCGCAGACAGAGTGGAGGCCGACGAATACATTTGAAAGCTCTATAATATTCAGATATAAATTATAAAGAACGAGCACTTGCACCCATAGGCGGTTTGAAGGATAGGCTAGACGAGTTCAAAGAGTTTTGCAGTGTTTGCACCTGTAGAGAATTCAAAGAATAAGGTGATAAGAACATTAATTGGAACGAGTACCCATAGAAGGCTCAAGGAATATGCCAATGAGGACAGCTGACGAGTTTAGAAAATTTCTGGCATGAATAATCTTCCAACACTATAATGTTTATAGAATTTGCGTGAATATTATTTTACGGTGTGAGACAATTCTTTGGGCACTGTTCAAAGAATACGTTGATAGCAACAACTGCTGTACTTGGAAAATTTGTTGTGTAAATTTCTTTATACCGTAAGGTTTAGTGGAATACACTCGTGGAGACAACCGACGAGTTTTTCTCAGCGTGAATCTTTTACAGCTAAGACAAAATATTGGACGATTAGCAATAAAATTTTAGAGTCAACCATTTACAACTGCCATCAACCGTTGATTTTCATCCCACAATCAAGACTGCGATATAAGAAAGGGAAAACTAAATCAAGTAGAATGTTCCTGGCAAGAAGTTATTACAAGAAAAGTTTTTCCTGAGTTTGCCATAGCTGACAGAGGATCTGCCACACTCAGTTTTTCCTGAGTTTGCCTGTGGAAGTTGTTTCAAATAGCAGTTGTTGGAACCTATTTATAAAACATTTGAGGCCGTTGAAGGACGTTGATTTTTATATACCTGGTGGTGCTGGGTGAGTTTGAAGGCCAACGATAAATTTTTAGTTTACGTTGAAGTTTGAATAGTTACATTATATGGTGTGCAAAGTTTTTGGGACGTCATTGTTTCTCGCCTGAGGATAAGAAGAGCCGTGTGGGTGAAGAAGAAGCCACAGATCTGTTGAGGCCTTGTGAGTGAAGCATAATCTAGGCACTTGGAAATTCTTTGAAAATTTTTAAATATCAGATAAGCCAGACCATACGAGTCAGCACTGTACCAGAACCCTTGCCACCGTCTGCTGATTGAAGGATGGTGAACGTCATGTTTTTCCGTCGTCTGGAAGACGACAATTTTTTTGGGGGGAATGATGTTAGGTGCAATTTTGTAGTATCATGTTTGTTAGTTGGTATCGACAAGTAGTTACTGCCGAGTAGGTGTGTCGTTGGCAACGGTTGGCAACCGTCCGACAAACTATATATGTATCGTCATTCCAATGTATGAGAGGAAGCATTGTGACATTGTAGTGTAATACTGATATATCATATATTCAATGAATGGAACAATGCTTTATTCTATGCAATTTTGGTATGAATCATACTCTTTATAGTTATTGCTGTATATTTCCGTTTACTCCAAGTTTTGTTTGAGAAACCATATTGCGAGTAAACAGGATGCTTTAGACTTTTATGGACTATGTTGTGTAAAATTTAAGTCTTGGTCTGAGGTTTTTATGCGTAATCTGTTCCACTTTGAAAAGTATAAGTTATATTGGAAAAAGATGCAACAAAATGACTCAATAGGGACTTGGAATGGAAAGCTCCTGCACAAAATTGTTTGTGAATTCAACCAATAACCATTAGTCTATTCAGACTATTTGTTTAACATAATTGTATCCTCTAAAGAATGTTGTTAAATGTTTCCATAAAAACCTTAACTTGAGGAATTGTGCCTTTTTCAAGAAATGAAATTGTACTTCAAAGTCCAAATATCTATTTAGTGCCTAACCATACCCTCTTCAGTGTGTTATGAAATGTTTCCATAAAAAACTCTTATTGACAAATTGTGTCTTTCCCATGAAATGGAATTGTACTTTTAAGTCCATTTCACCTACTTTTTTCACTCAAGGAAATACAAATAATTCCATTTCATTTCGTTTCTTACCTTCTTGTTTTTGCATTTTGTCATAAAATGCTTGTTACTTGCCTGTCTTTTCCTTGCGAGTTCTGTTAGTACTTCCTCATTATTGTTGAAGACTAATTCTGAATTGAGTGTAATTGAAAACTTATTTTCAGTGCCTCCAATTTTGAGAAACATCGACTTGTTAATGTTTACTAGTGAAAAAATGCATTTAGGATATGCTGCATTCATATTTTCTAGTTTACATTTATTTGAGATAATGTGGACAATACTTTCTTTCTTTAATTAGAATGATTGGAAAATTACTCCACTCAAGTTCCAGAGCCATATCCTTTTGAACTGTAGGGTATATGACTTAAGTTGGCAGAGCCTGAGCTGATGTTTGAGTGCAGTTTAATTTGTTTCATGATTTAGATCTTTAAGTGCCCCATGTTTGACCAGCATTATACCCCATTTTTGGCCAACATTACCAGCTGTTGTATATCTCGGATTGTATTTGTTACCTGGATTCCTATGGTTTAGTAGAAGGTTGGATTTTGGTTTCAGAAGGTTGCGTTCGTTTGGATCTTATGCAAAATATCAGAACATTTTACTGCTTTTAAATGAGAACATTCGGATCTTTCTTTTGTGCTGCATTTAAAATTTGGTGTCTGTAGATGTGTTTTTTTGTTTTGTTTTGACTAGTCTCAATAAAAGTCTTTATTATTTTAATTTTGCCTTGTAAGATCATCTTTATCCATATAACTGTGGAAACAAGGGAATATTTAACTTTTACTGTTAATGTTTGCAGGCCATTCAAATGAACATTCAAGAGACTGTACGTAAACAAATTGTACAAGAGCTAAAAATAAATCAGGCCTCACAGTGCCCATATGTTGTAGTTTGTCATGATGCCTTCTATAACAATGGTTTCATCTCTATAGTCTTGGAGTATATGGATGCTGGCTCTCTTGCAGATGTCATTAAGCAAGTCAAAACTTTTGCGGAGCCTTATCTTGCAGTTATTTGCAAGCAGGTCAGTTTCTGATATATTAGTTCCTTGCTTCCAATGGTAATTTTTGTTACCTCCTGTGATATGTATCAAAATTTGTACAGGTTCTCAAGGGCTTGATATACTTGCATCATGATAGACATATTATACACAGGGATATAAAACCATCAAACCTACTAGTTAATCACAAAGGTGAAGTGAAGATCACAGACTTTGGTGTCAGTGCAACGTTAGCAAATTCCATGGGCCAACGTGATACATTTGTTGGTACTTACAACTATATGTCGGTGTGTCCTTTAACCATCGTATTTGTGCAGAGTTTTACATAAATCATTAGTTCTGCATAAAACAGCTTTTCCTGTTTTGAAATTTGAAGTTCTGGAAATGTGACATTTTAACTATAATTGATGACTTCCTGCATCATTTCATAATTTTCAAGATCCTAATAAAAGTATCTATAAATCAATTTTTTTTTCCAATTCATCAGCCAGAACGGATAAGTGGAAGTACATATGGATATAGCAGTGATATCTGGAGCTTGGGACTGGTTGTGCTGGAATGTGCTACTGGTAATTTCCCATACTTACCTCCTGGACAAGAGGAAGGGTGGCTCAACTTTTATGAGCTCCTGGAGACAATTGTTGAACAGCCACCACCTTGTGCATCACCTGACCAGTTTTCCCCAGAATTCTGCTCATTTATCTCAGCCTGGTAAGACTTCAATTTATTTTAACCATTTGTGTTACATCTTGATCTTGTGCAAAAATTTCAACTTTTGTATCAAACTGGTATTTAGCGTCTAGTGTGGAAGTTTTGTTTGTGGACCTTTATATGACTGAGTTTGAACATGCTAGACTATAAAAGATGGTTTTTCCTCTTATTTTAAGGCTTTGTAGAAACACACCTTGGAAGGTTTTCTTTTCTGAACATCAACCCTTCGTAGATAAGGAGATTTCTAACAGCAACTTTTGCTTGCTAACCTTCTATGCTATTTGGATTTCTAGTACATGCTAGTTGGATTTTTAGTACATATTCCCAAATCACCCAGTTGTAGAAACTTATTGTGGAAGATGAGTGTGTGCATGCGTAAATGTATATGCTGCAATATGGACATGATCAATGATTCATATATATATATATATATATTAGAGAACAGCGACCAAGGAATTAATCATTGTACCAAGACATGCAAAAAAGTGTGTTTGTCTCTAGCGTTACACCGTGTACATAAGATATTAAGTCTAAGTTGCCAAATCGGGTATGGGTATGTGGGTATGGTATGCTGGTACGGTGGAAATTCTTTTTGGGGCTGGGTACGTCCATACAAAAAAATATGAAAATCATTAATATATACATATTTGCAGCCTTAAAACAGGAATTAAGTTCAAAATGCCACATATCATGCATATGCTAAACAAAACATTCACTATGACAATTCAGTAGCAGTTTGATTAGAGAAGTGTGATCCTGTGCACTGTGTGCTCTCACCTCGCCCATCACGAGATCATGATGATTAGAAAGTGTATTGGAGACTGCTTGTGCTTTGATTTCAATTGAAATTATTTGGAAAAAACTAGGGTGGTTATTACAAGAGGATGTAGGAGGAACAAATCACAATGAAAGAAAAGAAGTCAACTGGGACAAATTGTTCAAGGAGGGAAAACCTCTTACTTGATGCAAAACCACAAGAAGTATCTGCCTGGTTTGAATTGAAGCTTGTTTAGGTGGATCCACGTCATCATCCTCTAGGACTAAGTTACCGGTTCTGGTACTGGTTCGGGTTCGTGTTTGCCGGTTCGGTCAAATTTTTTTTTGGTGTGGGTTCGTTTTGGGTTCGTCCATACAAAAACATATAAAAATAAAAAATATATTCAAATTTGCAGCAGTAATTAAGTATATATATCATTACTACTATAATCTATTTATTTTACTTAAATATATAGCAGTAATAAAATATATTAGTAATATAAAAGACATATTTAATATCCATTTATAAAATATATAATGTAGATATTTAAACTAAGTTACCGGGTTCTTCTCAAATGCCCAACGTGCCCGTATGGGTTCTGCTCGGGTACGGGTACGGTACGGTTCGCCTGTGGGTTCTCTGTGGGTTCTTCCCAGGGACCCCGGGTTCTCTGTGGGTTCTTTTTGAAGAACCCACAGAGAACCCAGGGTCCCTGGGAAGAACCCACAGAGAACCCGGGCAGAACCCAGGAGAACCCAGGGGAGGGATGCACAAAATGATGTCAAAATCAAATTTTTTGAACATTTTTTGAACTTAAAAAAAATCCAAATGAGTCTATTTTGCCCTAAAAGTGAAATAAAGTTTTTAAATCATAACTCGACAATTATCAAAGTCTACACATACATCTAATCTTAACTCAGTTTATTGTTGATAAATCTGATTTCAACTTAGCAAGGTAAACAGGGGGGTTCATAATACTTAGTAAGTATAGAACAACATAATAATACTTGACATCTGATTTGTTCAATCAACATCTAAAGTATTTAATAATCACCTAGAACTATCCTCTGTCAAGTACTTTCCAATATACGTTAACTAACTCGTAATCATGGTTTAGCAAACAACTTATTTCCTTACAACATTAAACAACATCCCAATGATCTTAAGTATAAGATGTAGTTTAGATCAGTCTGCTACAAGCAACTATATTCCTCATTACTTCATTTTTGCAATGTTTAACAACATAGATGAGCAATACACAACATAACCCATAAAATAAACTGAATTAGCATAAGTACAACCTTACAAGGTCTGATAATAACTTTTATCAATATGCTAAAAATTCTACCATTACCTTCAATGAGTACTCTAGAATGTCACAATTCCTTTGTCAAACTCAACTAATGCAAAACCAAGTTGCAATTTACATTTATCCCTATTCCAGTTGAGTATTTTGATTTTCCTTATTGCAAGTTATGAAATATGAGGTATTTTGATATTTTATTTTGTTGTTTATTAATTATTGGCAATTATCATATTATGAGTATTACTGTTTTTAAGTTTTTTTAGTCTTAGAGTTTACTGTTTTAAATATATATATATATATATATATATATATATATATATATATATATATATATTGCCGTACCGTACCCGGGCAAAATTTTTTTTTGCCGTATCCGCGTACCCGAACCCTGTATCCGTATCTGAACCCGTACCAGGATCAGCAACTTAGTATTTAAATAATAAATATAACTAAGAAATAAAATATATATTAATATAAATATATTAACATATTTTATATTTATTTTAATTTATAGAAATATAAAAAATAATTATATATATAATATAAATAAGAAATATACATTAATATAAAATATATAAATATAAACATAAATATATTAATTTTAATAATTAAGAAATAAAAAATATATTAATATACATATATTAAGTTGTATAAATAATGAATATAAAAATAAATTAATATAAAATATATAAATATATTAATATTAATATGAATACAAAATATATAATAAAGTTATAAACAAAAATATATTAAGACGACTATAAAATATATAAATTTTTAGCGGGGCTTTTATATGTGAATGTTATAGTGCTGGTAAACTGTGTAACGCTGTAAACAAAATTCAACAAATTCACGCTGGAAATCTGTCTCACGCCATAAACAAAATTCACGCCAAAAAATTTTCTGAAAGCCCGAAAATTTTCTAAACTCGTCGGTTGTTCCGATCGGCGTATTCCTTCAAAATTTTCTGAATGCCGAAAATTTTCTAAACTCGTCGGTTGTTCCGATCGGCGTATTCCTTCAAAATTTTCTGAACGCTGAAAATTTTCTAAACTCGTCGGTTGTTCCTATCGGCGTATTCCTTAAACCTATGAAAACGGATCTAAGACCTCTGCCTGGACGAATTCCTTGGCGGACCGAACCAGAATCAGATCCCTTTGCTTGTTTAATCTTCTAGAATGTCAAATTCAGCTTGGGTTCGTTGTGGGTTCGCCCGGGTTCGTCCCGGACGAACCCACAGTCAAAGTGAAGAACCCTGGGCGTATCCCAGGGCGGACCGAACCCGAACAAGGACCTGGGCCGGACCGAACTGGGACCTAGGGGTTTTTTTTGAAGAACCGGTAACACAGCTCTAGGATAATGGGTTGCTAGTGGCTTTTGTTGGCCATTGTTTCCAATTTCATCTGCTGGTTTATTACATAAGACTGCATATTTGTCTCCTTAATTTTTGCAGATTCCAAGTAGTTGTATTTAATTGTGTTTTCCTGCCCATTTATAGCTGAATCTATGACTTTAGGGCTTGCGTGGACTGCTTCACTTTCTTTGAATTCTTTAGTGGATAAACTTGAAAAGTAGACCTTTTCATAAATCTAATGACAAGACTTTCAACTCTTGTGTTCAAATATGCCACTTTTCATACTTGTTTGAAATCCTTTAATATCTAGTTAGGGTTGAAAAATCTTGGATGGAATTGGTTAAGGTCGAGGGTGAGAGTGACCCGTAAGAAAAGACAGTTCCTATGTAGATTCATTCGACATTGATGCTCCCTATGGCAATCGAATGACAAACCTCTTAATCTAGCTACATCTAACATGTTCAATTCTATTTGCATTTCCTAGTTGGAGGAGCTAATTCCATTGCAATTACTCTTCCATTTCTTCACATCCTAATGCAAAGCCCTTCTATCGAGACATAATTTACATGGATGTCTTTGCTGTCATTTCTATCCTTAGAATTTTAGCAGTGTTCCACGGAGTTTCCTGACGGGGACTCGGGGATAGTTTTTGGGGATGGGGGAACAAAGGGTTTCGGGGTTGGGGACGGGTTTCGGGGTCGGGGGACGACTGGATTTTGGGAGGGGACGGGTCCCCGTGGAACACTGCATTTTAGCATTGTTGTGACTGCTTGAAAAACTATGGTTAGTGTTTTAATTTGTACCTTTTGGTACAACACAAAATGGAACAGCATGTGAGGTAAACCTCTCTTCAAATTGGAAGCTAAGGTCCCTTATAACATAAAACTAACCCTAGATGCTAGACTATGGACAATACCTACAAGTACTCCCACTATGCACAATAATTCTTAGGGGTTTTTGTTGCAAAGTGAAATAAACTAGACTAAACTTGCCCTATCGTTTTGACTTGAGTATGTGCACAATATTGAAATCAGCTCTTCTCTCATAGGCAAGATTTTATTTTTTATGACTATAAATTGCGTGAAGCAACAACTAATCTAAACACAACAATCACTTGTTCTACTAGCTAAAAGCGGAAACTAGTGGTCCATGTATACGAAAGTTTAAGGATAAATTACTCCCATACAGATAACACAAGATTTTAGAATCTGAATAACTAGAGCTGCATACAGAGCTATGAATTAGATGAGCAAATAGTGCCAATACAAGGTCTGACAATATTCATCACTTCAATTCAATCAAGGAAACCTGAACACACTAATCATAAATACATGAAATTCAGATTGAACACTTCAACAATAATTTTTGCTGCATAAGCATAGCATCAACCTAAGTCACACTGTCACAACATTTGCCGAATTTTGGCCATGAAAATCGAAATCTGGCGAACTTATAAACAATAAAATGAAAATCGTTGAAAATCGACATAAATTTGTACGGTTATTCTTTTTAATAATATATTTTTATAAAGTGTTTTTTAGGGTTTTCGCCCCCTTTTTCAGTGCTCAGTGATGATTTGGAGACTGGAGAATCCCTCCTGCGACTACACCCACCTCATGAACAGCTCCAAAATGGTCTTCGGAACATGTATTGAGAAGCTCAAAAAAATTTTCGCACGGGTTGAGAAGCTCCAGAATGGTCTCCGAAGAATCCCTAAAACTCACTTTATTTTAATTTTTACACCTAAAACTCACTTTGGAGAATCCCTCCTGCGACTATTAAATTTTTATAATTTTAATTTTTTTAATATAATTTAGATTTTTTGTTTTGTTTTTTAAACTTTAAAGTTAAAACTTAAAATGTATATTTAATATATATATATATATATATATATTTTTTTTATATTTTTAAAATAAAATTAGTATTTTTTAATTTTACTTTTTAAAATTAAAACATAAATTTAATATATTCATTTTTATGTTTTTAAAATAAAATTAATAATTATTTTATTTTATTTTTAAAGTTAAAATATAAGTTAAATATATATTTATTTCTATATTTTTAAAATAAAACTTGTATTTTTTTAATTTGTTTTTTTAAATTAAAATATAAATTTAATATATTTTTATTTATATGTATTTTAAAATAAAATTAGTAATTATTTTATTTTATTTTTAAAGTTAAAATATAAATTATATATATATATATATATATATATATTTAAAAAGCCTAGTATATTTTTAATTTGTTTTTTTAAATTAAAATATAAATTTAATATATTTTTATTTATGTTTTTTAAAATAAAATTAGTAATTATTTAATTTAATTTTGTAAGGTTAAAATATAAATTAAATATATATATTTTTATTTTTTAAAATAAAATTAGCATCTTTTTAATTATGTTTCTTATGGTTTAAAGTTTATCATGGTTTATAAATGTCGCATCTATTTAGCAATGTTAAACTATTTTGACAATTTTGTGTATTTATTACTTATATTTTAAAAAAATCAAATTTATGTAAGGCGAATTTAATCACGATTTTTTTTCGAAAATTTTTCCTTGCCGAATTTATTCCGAATTTTATTGTTGCCAAACTCGAACTCGAATTCAAACCTTGTGATTTAGGCATCAACTATCATTAAGAAAAACTGTGCACAAAACACTTATTTATGAATTTACAAAATAGTATTTTGGGATTTAGGATAATCATGAAATAATCCCCAAAAATCATGTCTTTAAAACTCACCCACTAGTAATAACTGAAAAAGTTGAAAATAAAAGTACATCAAAAACAAAAACTAATATACATAAGTTTGGATAAAAGCTGACTAGAACTAGCTAAAAATAAATTCTCCCTAAAAATAGATCTCCCGCTCTAAACATAGAATTGGCTAAAAACAGCTAATCTGATTTTGTTTTGGTGAATCTGGAGCTAGCGTTCTGTCCTTTTGTTGAGCACGCTAAGCTTCATCAATGAAACCTTTTACTACCTCATTAGCAGGCCCTGAAATAACCCTTTCTTTTGTGAGTTAATCTACAAAACCTTTTCATTCTTCTATCACATTCCTTATGATTGACATTTCTTTTTCTTGCATTGACATTTTTATGGCAAGATTCATCAATTCATCCATGTTATTTGGACCAAAGGAAGACCCACCAAGTTTTCCCAAAGTCAGCCCTTACTTCCTCCACATTATCTTTAACAAATGTACATGGGATTTGATGAAATGAAAGTGATAATGGTTTGTCCTGTAGTGTGCAATTTCCTCTTATGCTCTTTACACATTTTGATTGCAGGAACCCAAAGCTCTATCACTAACTTGTATGTCACAATCCACTTTGAAAGATGATTTTCTCTTGGATCAGCAATTACACCCAACTTGATTAGTTCTTGTGCCCCAAAGGATAGTATTGACTCCAAATGACTTATGACATTCCCATAAGTAGAAATATCAATCGTCATGGTATTTGCTAGCTTGGCCACATGCTCTAGTGCCCCTTTTATCTCCTTCAATATCCCATGTGACTCATCATTGATTTTCAGTCCCCTATCAGAAAAGCACCTGATCCATTGCTGAGTAACCCTGCCACATGTGACCAAAATATCCAACTGTGTCCTTTGTGAACTCTTCTCAACCCTCCGTGGTGATAAATTCTAAGACGAACCAGATTCGGCCAAAGGATTGAGCAAGTGTGCAATGTAGGCCCTCAACTCCTTGTTCTTTGGTTTTAGGGCTGCCTTCTCTTCACCATCTTTTGCTACCCTATCCTTGATGCTATCCATTACAAATGGCAACATATCCATGTCTCACTTTCTATTAGAATGCGCCAAGTTTGTGTGTTTGATCTGAAGGATTGTAGTGCTTTCTTATGGATTAGCAGATTTAATTGTGGGATCGCTTCAATTCACATGAGATCAATAGCAAGACCATCCTTGGACACAATCTGTCCAAGCAACATGCCTTCAGAACCTATGAAAATATATTTCTTGGAATCTAAAGAAAGACCAAGTTCATTGTATTTTAAAAAAATCTACCTAAGTGTGCTATATGGTCAGCTTCCACTTTTGAAAACATGGTGATGTCATCTAGTTAGACTAGTATATTTTCTTTAATTGAACCTTTAAAGTCTATATCCATAGCCCTTTTGAAATGCACCAACATTTGACAACCCAAAGGGCATCCTCTGATGAGCATCAGCAAACATTCCCCATTTGGCTGAAAGACAGTTTTATGCTGATTCTCTTCCTTGACCCAGATTTGATTAAAACTAGAGTATCCATCCAATAGAGAAAACATTTATGATCCAGCTACCATTTGGAGCATTTGATCTATTGGTGGGAGTAGCTGGAGGTCCTTAAATGATGCTCTGTTAAGATCTTGGAAGTCTACACACAACCTTATGTCACCATTTCACTTTCTTACTGGAACAAGGCCAGCAACCCATGGAGAATTCTCGATCGGAAAAATTATGTTTGACCTATCGATTTGGATAATTCAAGGTTCAATCTTGGGATTGACAAGCCTTGTTTTTTTGCCTGATGGGATTGGCTTCTGCTTCTAGCTAGATGGTGTGCTGTTATATTGATAACCCAACTCACCAAATTTTGTTATTTGGGCCAGATCACATATTCTAACCAGTTTCAATGCTTTTGTCAACAAATATTTCAATCTCATGGTAGTCATCTGTTTTTGAAGGGATGGCTTTTCCTCTTCTCTTGATGTGTCATCTGTATCAAAAATTGCTTCCAAGTTGATTATTCCCTCGTGAACTTTATTGCCTTTGAGTTGAATGAATTGGTCAGACCGTCAGAGTAGGCTGGGTCATTCTATTCTTTGGTTTCCTGAGTAAATTCAACCTCTTGTTGAATAAATTTTACAATTTGCTCATCATTGTCAAAAACTTTCCAATGGGCATCATTGTTAGGTATAGCTGGTCTCACAATAAGTTTCACATGGCTTTGATTAGCTGGTAGACCTTTGGAGGGATCAAACTATGATCATATCACGACCATTCTGTTTTCTTCAGTGTTTTGGTCTTGAGGGACCACTTGAAGATTAACAACATCAAAACATGCAAGCGAATCCCAAATCCTAAGTTTATAAGATTTCATGCAGTTATTCTTGGTAGAGCATAGGGATGTTACTTGATTATAACCTCAATGTCAACAAGGATCTGTAGAACTTGATCTTTTTAGCAAGTTGTAATACTAGTGGTAAAGCCTCATATTCTGCTACATTATTTGTATTATTAAACTGTAGACAGTAGGCATACAAAATCTTGATTCCCCTAGGGGAATTCAAGGCGACACTAGCTTCAAATCCATTCTTACATTTGGCTCCATCAAAGTAAATCTTTCAAATTCTGTTTAGCTCATCATCTTTTGCCTTGGTAACATTAGGCTGTTAAGCTCCTTCTGAAATATACTATGTTCCCATGCTTGTCTCTTCAAAATTAGCAAATGAATCCATAGCTCATATATCAAATTGCTAATTAACAAACTCTCTAGAAGTTTCTTATAGTTCTAGGATTGAACAAGTTGTAATGAAATTACTTACATGAGAGAAGAATAGAATAGAAAATAAGATGCAAATGCTTGATAATGATAATCCACTTCGAGGGGGCAACCTCCAAAAGTAGGCCACTTCGTCTGATAGTTTTCAATAAGAATAGAATTCACAGTATGATGATAATAAACTAACCACTACCTCCTATAAATACCATACTTATGCCATGGAGACCACCTAGACCGACCCAACTACCTATATAAAACTATATAAATGATCATATGACTTAAAGGTTATGCTAGCTACAAGTTGACTACACATATCCCCATGCACACTATAGGTTGAGGGTGTAGCATGCCCCTCCCCCTAAAACCTACATTGTCCCCAATGTTGATGAACTCTGGATGCTTCTAAAGGAATGCTTCATCTTCCCATGTCGCATCTTCATTGGTCAGATTCTTCCACTTGATCAGATACTTTGTAATTGTCCTCATCTGTAACATCTTAGTGCATGTCTAAAGGATTCCCTTAGGTTCCAAAATGATTTTGCCCTCCTCATCAAGCTCTTGTAACTCTGTCTGTGTTGAAATTCTATGCTGATTAGCTTGTTGCTTAATTCTATTTTGTCCCTTTGTGTTGTTCTCCTTGAGACTAAAGAGTGCCTCTTGCTGGTGTTGCATATGTTCTTCTATTGCTCTAGCCTTTTGGTGTATCTTTAAAGAAGAGGTGATTGATGGTGGATGGTTCCCAGGTATTAGTTGAATGGCTTGATCTTGGCCCCTTTTGGGTGCTAGGTTCTTTGGCATCTCTCCAAATAGTAATAGTGTAGGGCAAGATATTATTGGCTTGGGCACTTCTTCTTCCTCTTTTTTCTGCTTCTCCTCCTTCACTAGCACCTATTTGCTTTAATCTGGTGATTTGGCTGAAGTAGTTGTCCATAAGACTATTGCCGTAATATGCCATGAGCTCCTCTTGGAAAATAGACCATGTGACAACAAATTTGTTCTTTCTCTTCTCATCACATAGCCAACGATACCAAATGAATTGATCTAGTTCCGAATATAATGATGCCATTGGAATCTTTTGTTGACATGGAACGTGATGAGGATCAAAGAATTTCTCCATTTGGCATAGCCAGTTCGCTAGATCTTTGCAATCAACTTGCGCATATCCATCTTTGGCATGAAATGCCTAGAGCTGCCCATAGAGGTATTTGGGTGATGGTCCTGCTTTAGATCCAAATCAAACCAAGAAGCTTCATGTCCCTTAGAAGACATATTCACTTCCTGAGTCTTGTGGTGTGGGTGCATCTGTAGGGATTCTGTAGAACTCTTGAGAGAATTTATTTGTTTGATTATTTTCCAAGATCTTCTGTCTTATTAGTCCCTTTTATCTCTTCCTTCAACACTAAACTATCCTCCTTAATCATGGTGGTGTCTTCCCATTATAGTAGCTTCAACGTCTATGGGATCCATCTCAATTATTGGATCATCCTTGTCTAGAGTCTTCCTAGGTGTGACGGGATTCCTTCCCTTGCGTCTTGTTGTAGCCCAAGTCATGATGTGACAAAAATAGTTTTCGCAATAACTTAAAACATATCAAAATAAGCTGAAATTTTTATTGTAACTTATCTCTGCTTGGAACTCATTTTTCTGAAAAAATCTCCAAGAATTTATTTGATTTGCAGCCTTGGGAGCGCATTTGGTGAAAACCCTAATTTCACAATAACTCCTTCAAAAGTACTTCAAATGATCTCAAATTTGGACTTTAGTAGCTCCAATATGGCTTTGATCAACCTACCAAATTTCAGATTTTTTTTGCCAAATTGAAAGAGATGTGCACTTCACAATTTGAACCTAAGTCAAAAAAATCGTGTTGTTTCTTGCCTTTTGAATGCCAAGATTATGCCTTGATATCACTTGTAATGAAATTACTTGCATAAGAGAAGGATAGAATAGGAAATAAGATGCAAATGCTTGATAATAATAAGGCACTTTGAGGAGGCTACCTCCAATAGTCATCAATAAGAATAGAATTCACAATATGATGATAATAACTACCTCCTATATGTCTTGCACGGTTGGTGTGTCGGTTCGGACTTGGGGTTTGCTCCCTCCAGGCTCGGGTTCGACTCCCACCGGACTCACCCGATGAGTGTGGCTTGCGGGCGGCTGCGCTCATCCCCAGAGGACTAGTCTCGCCTCCACTCGCCCCCTCCCGAACCCCAACTTGGCAATCTGTAAGTCCAAGGTAAGGCGAGGGGGGTCGCTAGGCAGAGTTGCGGGGACACCTCTGAGTTAGCAAAAAAAAAAAAAAACTACCTCCTATATATGCCATGCTTATGCCATTGATGCCACCCAAGCCAACCTAACTACCTATATAAGGCTTTATAAATGATCATATAACTTAATTAAGGGTTATGCTAGCCATAAGTCAGCTACACATATCTCCATGCACACTATAGGTTAAGGGTGTAGCATAAGCTAACATCTCTTCAAAGGTAGTTACATTATTTCTCTATTATTGGGTGCTCATAGGGCTCAACATGGTAGGAAGCAATTGGCTCGACAACAATGTTGACTTTTGCTCTATACTTGGCATTGACTATCACGTGAGACCACTCTAAGCACAAATATCCTCCTATCTTAGCTTTAAAATCTGTAGACAAGCATATGCCAAACATGGCTTGCAAGTCAATCTCAAAGATTTCTTGTGGGACATTGAGGCTTGGACAAGAATGCAAAGTTAATGAGAGCTCCTTGATGATACCTATAATTTTTACAAGGGTGTTGTCAAGTTGGGTAATGACTTTATTAGAAGGTTCACGAGTGATTTGTGAAGTATCAACAACCTTTTTAGGCATGACAATACTAATTTCCCTAGAGTCAATCATACAACTATGAATTGAGTATTTATCAATAATCAAAGGGACATAGAATGGCGGTGGCTTGACACTTTAGGTGGGGTCATGCTAACTTGATAAACATCTTATGGTTTGTTTTGATCATTTGCCTTATTTTGTTGGATTTATTGGCCTGTACAGGAATGAGTAAAGTATCCCACATAGTTAAATTAGCTAGTGTCTCCTCAATCATATTAATTTGTCCCAATTTTAATGGCTTCTAGTGTAAATTGGAACACAAGTTTTCCTTTTTGGGCTTCTCATCTAAAGGAATTTCTTACCCAAGTTTGGGCTGAGATGTTTTTTGGCTCAATCACAAGGGCATCTTTCGGAGGTTCTTTAGAACTTCTATCATCTAGAAGTTTTGCCAATGGCTTTACAGGCTTGGCTGAAGGCCTACTAACAATGTTTTTGGATTCCAACCTTATTTTCTTAGCTCTTGTGAAGTATCCAGATTTTGCTAGTGGTTGTATGTTTACTAGCGAACCTTCATTCATAACACAAAACTTCAATTCTTACAAACACATTAAGGCTCCATTTCTTTCTTTAGGCTACTCGTTTTGGGGGAAACTCACCAATGAGTTGACAAAAGGCTGTTTTAGCTGAGATTACTTGCTCTAGATATACTGCACAACTATTGGAATCATGTGCATCATTACAAGTTGAGTGCTAATTTTTTTGTTTGAGCCATATCTTTTTGCATTGGTGCAACAAGAACTAAAGCTTTGGATGCTTAAGGTGGTCGGTGATGATTTTGCTAAGGAGAAATGCCTTTTGAATTCTCTGTAGTGGTTGAATATATAAAAATAACATTTAGTATGTTTATTAATGGTCAATATTGTATTTTATTAGTTAGTTTCTAATTCTATTTAGATTAGCTTTAATCTCTTTAGAAACATCTGTAATGTATTATTAGAAACATCATATTGTAATTCTTTATAAGGCTTTTGCCTCTTCATTCAATATATGGAATATTTTACCATATTATGGTATTAGAGCTGGAAAAACCTATTTTTTTAAATTTTTTTCTGGGCTCTATTTTTTTGGCAGATTCGTTTTCTGATTTTGTGTTTTAGGGTTTGGCGCGACTTGAGTAGTGCAGCTCTCACCCAGTTATGGTCGGCACTTTGTTTCAGATCCTCTACTGCTCGCGATTTCTATTTCTTGACCGAAGTCGTGCCTTTTGTGGTCGCGATTCCTAATCGACGTCTTTTTTCTGCAGTCGTGGATTTCCTTTGGTTTGCGGGTTTTTGTGGTTCGTCATTTCATATTTTGTAGGTTGCAAGTCTGCTTCCTCTGCAGGATCACGATTGGTCGCGGTTTCCAGGCCCGTCGATTTCTCTGTTTGCTGGATACCTCTGCAATGTTTGTTGACTGGCTTTTGATCGCTGTTTTGGTGTTTGAGATCGCATTTTATACCATTCCTGGTCGCGATTCTTCAAATATGGTCGGCGTTTCATGATCATCAGCGGTTTTATTTATCTGTATTGGTCGTTGCTTGGAGGGTCATTTTCTGATCGCTATCAGTTTTTTGTCGGAAGTTATAGACTTTGCATTTGTGGTCTTTTATCAAGTTTCTAGTTGTCGTTTGCGAACCTCTGACTGACGGTTATTTCAACCTGCTGTCTTGAGTGTTCAGCCTAGCTAGTGGTCCTTTGACTCTTTGACCTAGCGCCCAGAAACCTCAGCTTGTGGTCTTTTTCATCTCTAGTCAACCTCGGGATTTGTGCCAGGATTTTTGAGCCTGTTTTCTTGTCTCGGGTTTTGTGCCATCAAATTTGCTTGTCAACCTTGTTTTTCATGCCTCGAAAAGCGTGAAGAATGGCTTCTTTATCGAATATTTTGTTGGAAGGCAGTTAGAAGTTCAACGGCCGCAACTACAACACCTAGAAGCAGCGTATGATGACCATATTCGAGTATCGGTGCCTTGACCAGCTTGTTCTAGGCAAAACTACACGCCCTCCAACGACGGGTAAAGATCAGGGCAAATTTGATGAGCAAAATCGGGAAGCCGTGATGCTTATTAAGTTGTCAGCCACCGATGACCAACTGCCTCAGGTTCCGTTTGGTAAATCAGCTAAAGAAATTTGAGATCATCTGAAGAACTTGCATGAAACATCCGACAAGAGCTGAGCGTCCATTTTGAAGAACATGTTCTCCATCATGATGGATGAGAAGACAACTCTGCAGGAGCACTTGACAAAAATCAAGGACATCCGTGATCAGCTCGATGCGATTGGTCGAAAGATGGAGGAGGAAGATATGGTGGTCATAACTCTGAAGAGTCTGCCCAAATCATATGAACACTTTATTGAGACGCTCAACATTACCTCTACTAATGTTGACCTGAAGTTTCCTGAACTATGCAACAAACTTCTGCAGTAGGATCGATGGAAACAGCAGTTTGGAAGCATTGCTAGCTCATCCTCCACGGAACAGGCGTTTGTTGCCAAAGCCTTTCAGAAAAATAAGGGCAAGAATCAGCCCTCTCAGCAGACTAGCCAAGGTCAATCTTAGGATAGTTCCAAGAAGAAGAACATTCAGTGCAAGTATTGCCATAAGTATGGCCACATGAAGATAGATTGTCGGAAACACTTGGCTTTTGAACAGTCCAAGTAAGGAGAGTCTAAATCGAAAGCCCATGTTGCAGAGCACATTGCACATTGAGCAGAAGGAGTCTGCGTTCTATGCCTTTATGGCCAAGAGACCTGTAGATCATGTCAAATCCTTTGCCTGGTACATTGATTTAGGTGCATCTTGGCATTTCACTCATCGTCGAGATTGGTTCACGGAGTACACGCCATTTAGAGATACTGTCATCTTTGGAGGAGGCGAAGAGTATACTGTTGTTGGAAAGGGCAACGTGCAGATTCAGTTGGGAGGGAGAAATTTAATATTTATCGATGTATACTTTGTACCTGGCATGGAGCTGAACCTTCTATGAGTCAGTCAGATTATGTGGCACTCTCCTCAACTAGATATTGTTTTAAGCATGCACACATGCAACATTGCTGATAGAGAGACACTACAGCAGTTCAGGGACTTGAGGATCATGGTCTGTATAGACTTGTTGATTCTGTATAGACTTGTTGATTCTGGTGATTCTCAAGAGCATGCTATGGCAGCCAGGAGTACTTCCATCAACAAACTCTGGCATCAGTGTTATGGGCACCTGAACATGCACTATCTCTCTCAGTTGTCTAGAGATGATCTGGTTGGTGGTCTACCTGAGATTCAGACTCAGCATCAAGGAGTATGCGAAGCTTGTCACGCTGGAAAGCAGCATTGGACTCCATTCTCAGATGGTGATTCATGGAGAGCATCCAAGTTACTTCAGTTGGTTCACGCTGATGTATGTGGACCAATGAACACTCCTGTTATTGGGTGCAGGTATTTTTTGTTATTTGTTGATGATTTCAACTGAAAAATGTGGGTGTATTTTTTGAAAAACAAATCAGATGTGTTGGGTATATTTCAGCAGTATAAGGCCTTAGTTGAAAAAGAGTCAGGCTCACAGATAGTCACTCTTAGGTCTGATAATGGGGGGGAGTTTTATTCTTCTGACTTTTCCAATTTCTGTGCTGCATATGGCATTAAGTGCCAACTTACCACACCCTACACTCCTCAGCAGAATGGTGTCGTTGAGCGTCAGAATCGCACCATTACTGAAATGGCTCGTTCTATGCTGGAGCATAGAAATGTCCCTAAGAAGTTCTGGGCTGAAGCAGTCTACATTGCAGTTTATCTTCTGAACCAGTCTCCTACCTATGCCGTCAAGAAGATGACTCCTGAAGAGGACTGTTCTGGACGCAAGCCTAGGGTCAGCCACCTGAAAGTTTTTGGCTCTACTGCTCATGTATGGATTCCAGATGCCAAGTGCACCAAGTTGGATTCCAAAAGCCAGAAACTCATGTTCACTGGTTACAGTGAGAATCATAAGGCATATAAGTTGATTGATGTAGACACAGATCGTTTCATATTCAGTCGTGATGTAGTGGTTGATGAAGCTACTGGGCCATTTCATCTGTCTACTCCTTCTGTGAGCCCTGAGGATCAGCCTCTGAAGGCTTCTGATTTGGGTGTTCACCTTCCCCTAGCTCCACCTGATGGGAGGGATTCTGCAGATGTAGAGGCACCTCAGTCTTCTGTTCCACCACCCGCCCCTCCTCAGGATGATCTGGATCCTCATCCAGATGATTTGATTCCAGCTGCCCCAGTTGATGTTGTTTCTCCTGATTCAGATGTTGGTACATCTACTCTCCGGCCTAAATGGTGGGCTAAGACCATAGGTGATCTTCATGATGAGTTGATTGAGGGTAGATCTGCTCAAAAAAAGAACAAGCAATACAATACAATAAATTTTGCTCTTATGGCCAACCTTCACAGCATCTCTGAGCCTCAGATATATTCAGAGGCTAAAGGCATACCTGAGTGGCAACAAGCTATGGAAGTTGAACATCATAGTCTTTTGAAAAATAACATTTGGGTCCTTTCTGATCTTCCACCTGGAAAGAAGCCCATTGGCTGCAAATGGGTGTATAAAGTAAAGTATAAGGCTGACGGAACCCTTGATAAGTATAAGGCTCGGTTGGTAGCCAAAGGGTTCTCACAGAAAGAGGGCATTGACTATGAGGAGACTTTTGCTCCCATAGCCAAGATGAGTACCATTCGGCTTGTCTTCGCTATTGCAACCCAGTTTGGATGGAAAGTCCATCAAATGGACGTCAAGAGTGCATTCCTCAATGGGGATTTGCAGGAAGAAGTCTACATGACGCAACCTCTTGGCTTCAAGGTTGCTGGTAAAGAACACTAGGTATGCAGATTGGTGAAAGCACTCTATGGCCTTAAACAGGCTCCACGGGCATGGTACATGAAGATTGATAAGTACCTAGTGGATCATGGTTTTCAGAGGAGTCCTGATTCTAATTTGTATGTCAAACGGTGTGGTGATGATATTCTTTTGCTCGTTGTCTATGTTGATGACCTGATCATTACTGGCAGCTCGGGACATTTGATTGAGAAGATCAAACATAATCTCAGTCAAACATTTGACATGACAGATTTGGGACTTCTGCATTATTGCCTAAGTGTTGAGGTTTGGCAGACTCATGATAGCATTTTTATCTCTCAATCCAAGTATGCTCGAAGTCTGCTTGACAAGTTCTGGATGATAGATTGCAAACCTGCATCTACACCTATGGAGAAAGGGCTGAAGTTATCAGCGAAATCAGATTCACCTATGGAGAATGAATCAACATTCAGGCAACTAGTGGGCAGCCTCATTTATCTCACTGCCACTAGCCTTGATCTTAGTTTTGCAGTGAGATACATCTCTTGCTTCATGACAGCCCCTAAAGCTGAACATTGGGTTGCAGCGAAGCGTGTGCTGAGATATGTGAAAGGCACTTTCAACTTTGGCATTCTGTATAGAAGGTGCAAAGATCCTAAGCTGATTGGTTTTATAAACTCAGATTGGGCAGGTTCTGTTGATGGTAGGAAGTCTACTTCTGGGTATGTTTTCAGTTTGGGCACAGGTGCAGTCACATGGACCAGCAAGAAGCAGCAGGCAGTGGCTCTCTCCTCGACTGAAGCTAAATATCGTGGAACTGTTAAAGCAGCGTGTGAGGCAGTTTGGCTTCGAAGGATGCTTTTTGACATGCAAATGTCTCAAGCAAGACCTTCACCCTTGTACTGTGATAATCAAGGGGTGCTGAAACTTGCCAAAAATCCAGTCTTCTATGAAAGGACAAAGCATGTTGAATTTCATTGTCATTTCATCCGCCAGCGTGTCAAAGATGGATCAATGGTGTTGCAGTATGTTCCAACTGAGGACCAGACTGCAGATATTCTCACCAAGTCTCTGAGCTCGGATAAGTTTGTCAAATTTAGGGGGCACCTTGGTGTAGTTGATAGATGTTTACTGGCAATATGATGTTTCAGACAAAACTTGGAGTAAACGGAAATATATAGCAATAACTATAAGCGTATGATTCATACCAGAATTGCACAGAATAAAGCATTGTTTCCATTCATTGAATATATCAGTATTACACTACAATGTCACAATGCTGCCTCTACACTGGAATGACGATACATATATAGGTTGTCCAATGGTTGCCAACCGTCGCTGACATTGGTCGGGAGTAACTACTCGCTAATACCAACTAACCATCATATTTACCAATACAACAACATAACAAATATAATTTCCGCCTAACATCATCCCCCCCCAAAAAAAAAGTCGTCTTCCAGACGACGGAAAAACATAAAGTATCAAGTGACATTAGGTAAGCTCTGCCAAATTGACAACAATGCTGAAGATCCTAGAGGAAAAACAGGAAGTAGGAGCTGAGTAAAAGTAGAACCAACACATTCGGAACACCTGCCAATAGACCAACCAACCAAGGGACCCAATCTGATAGCACACTGAATGCTACGAATGTTGCACCCCATTGCTCATTGAATTAAGATAGTACTGATTTGATGGGGGTTTGGGGGCAACGCCCCCAATGGGGTTGAGGGGCAGCACCCCTCGCGGGGTCCGGGGCTCCCTAAGACCTTTAAAACCATTCGAACCTTCATGGTGCACATCATTTTTCTGAATTATTGAAGTTGATTTCCGCACCCTCAATCGTACGGACATGAAGGCAATTTTTATGGCTGAGGAGATAATTCGTTCCTGCTCAGAGGACCAAGTCGTACAATTTCCCAACTGCTTTGTACTTCACTGTCAATCCTCCTTCACATGGTACGGCATTGTTTGAATTGTACGGCTCAGCGACATGAGGAATTTTGTATGACTGTACGATAGAATATCGTACGATTGCCCTCGTCTGAAATCTCCACTGTGTTCTCTGAATTGTACGGCCGAATTGAACTTCTTTCTCCTTTGGTACTACTGCGTAGGTCGTTCAGGTTTTAAAAGGTGGGACGTACGACTTAGGTTGTACGGCCTAAGCCGTACAGTCTAAGCCGTACGGCTTAAGTCATAGGTTCTCTTTCTTCTTTTTAAAATTTTTTTTTTGGTTACTTTTTGATCTTTCCCCTTATTCTATTTTCTCTTTCCGGTTTCTCTTTTTCCATTTTTTCCAATTTTCCATCTACAACAAACTGAATGGGGTTTTCCCATTTTTCTCCGACGGGGTCCACGTTCGATCTGCAACTCCGACTGTAGAACTTTCTTGCCGCGTAAATTGTCTCATAATATTTCTCTGTGTCATAATATTTCTCTTTTCCAGAATTTTGCTGCGAGGATGATTTCACAATACGACAAGTAGCCATATCCTCCAATTTAATTATTATAACTTCATTATTCAGAGATGTACCTGTTGTGACCTAATCACACATCGCCCCATTGCAAATGGGGACCCCCCTTTTTTTGAGCTCTGATGCTTTGCATTTAGTTTTGGATGATGTCTTAGGTTCGTTTCCTCTACCAATCAAACAATAAGTCTCTCTCCTAGAAGGTTTTGCTTTATAACTGGAGGTCTCATCTGGAACATGAACTTGCAGTAATGAAGAGTCTTGATCAAATTCCATCCAAACAATGTGCTTTCGTTCTGAGACTAATCCTGATGTATGTTTGAGATCTTGAAAATGACTAAATCTGGTATCCTGATATCCTGAAATCCTGAAAAATTGACTAAGTCTGAAATCTGGTGGATCCTCCAAATTCTATAATCTACATGCTAAATCCAGTGGATTCGAGACCTATCTCAAACATCCTGAAAGGTATATTGAAAAATATTTAAAGTATAAGTTGGTCCAACTTATACTTAAATATATTTTTCAATATACCTTACCCTGAGAGAGTTGAAAAAATGGCTAAGTACCCTAGAGGATTCAAAATCTTGAACCAATGCGCCAAGACATGAGGAGGGCGCAAAATCTTGATGAAATGCGCCACATTCAACTGGAGCATGAAATCATCAACCAATACGATAGGACCAATGCGCCACTTTCAAGATAGGGGTGAAACGCAAGATAAGATGGAATTTACAGACTTTTCAAGAGGCATTCAACATGATGAACTAATGCGCCTTAAGCAACGCGCCATCATTTAAAGGTGATTTTATTTGAGTTTTGGCATCTTTTAGGAAGAAATTAAAACTCTCAACTAAAGCGACCTATCTAGTGTGCCAATTTTGATGAGTTTTGTGAAGTTTCTTTGAAGTAATTTTAAGAGGATTCAAGACATGGATCTAATGCGCCATATCTAGTGCGCCCTAGATGAAAGGTTTGTTTGATTGTCAAAGTGCATTTTTAAACCGGAGGATAAAATCCTTAACCAATGCACCTAAGGAAGAAGACATCTTGTTGAGAATTCAAGTGCCAATTTCAAGAGAAGATCAAAGCCTTGATCTCTTGCGCCCTCTTTATGTAATGCTCAATTCAAGTTTTATGAGGCCATTTGAAGGAAAGATTGAAGTCTTGATTCAATATGCCCATCTTAGGTAGGTTTGAAATGAAGTATGAGCACCTTTTAAGAGATGATCAAAGCCTTGATCTCTTGCGCCTATCAAGGAGAGATTGAATTCCCTATCTAATGCGCCCTTTCCAAGAAGCAACCAAAATGTGGATCCAATGTGCCACTAGTAGAAGGTGGTTTAACTCAAGTTTTAAAGGCAAATTTCAAGCAAAGACTAAAATCCCCATCTAGTGCATTTGATGTAATGCGCCAAACCTTTGACATTTGCAAGACAAGCTTTAAGAAGAGAACAAAATTCCCATCTGCTGCGCCAAGTGATGAAGGATTCATGATGAGTGAAAGAAGTGATGCCAAGGAAGACTGAAATGTGATCTCTTGCGCCCTATTAAAGAAGAACGATGATGAATTTTGACAATTTTAAGTGAAGATCAAAATCATGAATTGCTGCGCCTGATCTGATGCGCCTCAATCGGTGCATCAGCAATAAGTAAAAGGTGAAATATTAAGAAGAAATCAAAATCCTTGTCTAGTGCGCCTAGCAGAGGTAGTTCAGCTTTAAGAATTGAAGTTGCCATGAACAACTTACAACCAAACAGCAAAATTTTTGATCTAAGGCACCTATATCAAGAAGGATTCAAAAGCCTGATCTGCAGCGCCAATGCTCAAGAGGATCCAAAACTGCCATCCAGTGCGCCCAAGTGGGAAGAGTCAATTTTGGTTGTTAAAATGTAATTTCTATGCGAAGGAGAAATTTCTATTGCTTGAAGTCATTGAAATATCAAAGTGAAGTCAATTTGATGATAAGGGTTGTTGAATGCTTAAACATGCTTCTTATATGCTATGAAATCCGATGTTATCCATTGTTTGATATGATTGTTTTCTCTATTTTGCAGGAGCTTGGATTGAGCTAAGAAGTCACCTAAGGAGCTAACATCCGGAGTCACCTTTGTTCAAGGAAGTCAACAAGTTGCCATCATGTAGCTGCTCCAAGTGATCACTTCAAGTTCAACATGCCGACACCCTTCATATTCATCATCATCAAGCATCCCAAAGACATCTATAGAGTTTCAAGTTCCTCTGGTACATTCAAGCCTCCTTGAGAAGTCATCTACTCTACATATAAGGAAGATGTTATCATCAATATCTACACTCCAAAGGACCCTTTTAAGTTGGAGCACTTCATCATATACATCAAGTTCAAGTATACATCATCATCTAGAAGGCATCCATCCATGGGATTATACTTCATCGTCAAACATTCCAAGATATCTACCCATCAAGCTTCAAGACTCTTCGATCTTCAAGTCTAAGAGAGATCTACTACTTAAAGTCATGAAGGAAGCATCATCATCATCTACTCTCTACTATTTATCAAGATGCATCCAAAGAAGATCAACATTAACCTACCTGCAAGAAGAAGAAGAATCAAATTGTTAAACAAATGAGTAACATCTATCATACACATCCAGTTTACAAGATAATGAACAAGGCAAGATCAACAAAGCATTCCCAAGCATTCAAATATCAAAGCAAGCACCTCGAAGACATCATACAGATGATACAATTTGGGAATATGCCCACAAAACCAATTGAATAAACAATTGGAATCCATAAGAGTTGCTAAGATGGCACCTATGTGGCATGTACATCATCATCAAGCCAATCATAGTTTGCCACATCATTCGACAAACAAGAAGACAGAGAGGACGTCCATGTGGAAGATGCTACAAATATTCCATCTTATCTTATCTTCTTGGAAAACGTGCCTTCGTTGCCTATCTTATGTACTAAAAATAGCAATTTGTTGTAACAAACTGCCTTGTTGGCACAATCTAGTCCATTGGTTTTGTCAATCAATCTAAGCCATTCATTGTATTTCTGGACCTCTATATAAGGCCTTGTTGCCTCATTTGTAAAAAAATTAGATATAATTCAGTTAGTAGATTTGTAGGCTAGTAGAGTAGAATAGAAGAGACTCTCGAAATTCTCTGAGAGGACTTGAAGTTGTAAATATTTCTCAAGATTAATGCAAAAACATTGGAGTTCATTATTTGGTGTTAAGTGTTGTCTTGTGGAATAACATGGTTTCTGGTATCTTGGTGAAGTGGAGAGACGTTTCAAATTAGATTAGAAATAGATTAGAA
Source organism: Cunninghamia lanceolata (assembly GCA_027924645.1). Taxonomy (NCBI): domain Eukaryota; kingdom Viridiplantae; phylum Streptophyta; class Pinopsida; order Cupressales; family Cupressaceae; genus Cunninghamia; species Cunninghamia lanceolata. The sequence goes on from BSBN01001119.1 coordinate 11,677,576, forward strand.
GCTCTTTGATGTAATGTATGTTGTATTGAATATTTGATCAACTCCTAGCTCATGCTTTTAACATTCATCGCTGGCGAAGTGTTGTGTAAAGCTAGTCTGAGCCTCATCATTTGCTTAAGTTCAATTGTGGATGTTTATTTGAGCTGCACCATCTGATGGGTGCTTATATAAGCCTTCATGATTTGAAAACCTTTCGCTATCCTTAGGAGATTGCACCAACTCCATGTAGTTGCAGGCATCCTTGGGGAAGTGGAGTTAGGTTAATTCAGGAGTTTGTCTATTCATGCATCGTCATTGCTTCATTGACCTTAGATTAGTTTCTAAACCTTTGCCTTTTTTCCTTTTCTTTATCGTGAATACATCATCCACACTGAAAGGAGAAATAAGCTAAGTGAATGAAGAAGAATCCAACGTAAGTCCCTTTGTGATAATCAGCAAGATCACATGTAGTCACTAAGTTCATCCACTATGAATTATAAGAAAAGGAACCTTGGAGTTGTCTCGATTGATCACATCGTTTAACATTCGAGAGACTTTATTCAAGAGAGAGTTGGATACTTAGTATTTTACTCTATTGTTGACTTGTTTAAAAACAATCATCAACAATACCTTTATTGATTTTGTAATTGTCGGCAGAGTCAGATGCCTTTGTTGGGACCAGAACTGTTGTCTTCGGCAAAAATAAAGTGTCTGACTTTTTAACATCATTTTTTCTTTGTTGATTTTCACCGATCGCCAAAAAATTGCAAGTCGACGGAAATACTCTATAGTCCTTATTCCTTTTGTATGGTCTTTTTCTGGCCGATACTTTCAATGCTAGGTTCCCATCGTTAGTTCCATCACCCCGTTTCACCTTGCTTGCCAATGGCTCCTCATACCTGATCACTTTGTCTGGTTCAATTTTATGTGCAAGTGTATTCTCTATCTTGGCTTCACCCTTTGTATATTTTTTCTGTGCCTCTCTTGGTTGACTTGTTTGTTCTGGTCGACTTGTCTCTGCCACTATTTGCTCTGGTGTACTGTCTATTCTATACTCTTCATATGCTTCTGAAACAACTTTACTTACTTCCTCCTGATTATTACCTTCCTCCCTTTTGTCACTCATTACTGGTTCCCTCTTGCCAAGTGATCGTGTGTTTGTCCATCCATCAAGTGCACTCAGCCCAATGTTGCCGAGTGTTTCACTAGTTGCCCGAGAGCATTCGCCACTTTCTCTTATTGAAATCATGTTACAGTCCGTTTGGAAGAATTCATAGTCTTCCATCTACCAATGAAATAACCCGTTCAGTGAATTTGTCTCATCCTCCAAGCATTCATGGAGGTCGAGAATACCTTCCTTGTTTGGCTCTATGGTTCCTCTTTCTCCCTCCATTCTGCATCCTTCCTCACATTCTGAATCTGATGATGCCAATTCTTCGCTCACTGTTTGATTTATCAAATCAATCACATACTTTCTTCTATTGCTTTCTATGGAGAGTGTGTTTCTTTTCCAATTATGATCCGCTCTGGCTACCACCAGCCATCCTCTTCCGAGCAATGCATCGTACCCTCTCTTCTGTATTGGGATGATTACGAAGTTCAGCAAGAACGGCTATGTCCCGATTGTCACCTTTTGCGCCATCAATGTTCCCAATGGCTTGATGCCATGTTGGTCAGTGCCCACCAATTGGAATGTCGGTGGCCAGAGTGTAGTTTCCCGAGACTCTTCCATGTGTCTTCGGGTAGTACGTTGACTGCTGCTCTTCCGTCGATGATCGTGTTTAGGATTTTCCCTCCAATCTCCATTTGTACGATTGCTGGCTTTTTCCCGATGTTAACCGACAACAGGGTTGATAGTCTGTTCGCCCTGTAGTGGTTGTTCTGTTATGATCTCTTTCTCTTTCCCCTCTTGTGGGTTGTCACTGACTATGTTCGTGATCGCCATCCCGACTTGTGGCATAGTACGGAGAAGGTTTGTTACCTTGATAGGTATTGTGGTTTGGAGTATCTTCGTACGATGTTGCTCTCGGCCTGTACTCGCCGGGAGGTACTTGGGATGTCCAGGGCAATCTTATTTCCCTTCATCATCGCCCGTTCCACCTCTGCTTTTGCTTCTCTCATCCTTTATTTTTTCTGTTAGTGGATTCAGGTAGATGGCCTTTTTTGCCTGCGCCCTGGTAGTGACCGTCAGTACTTGATTTTGCTCTTCCACATTTAGCATGTTAATGCCTTTCTGCTTCGGGCAGTCATTATCTTCATGGTCGCCTGGTCCGCACCATTTGCATAGTCTTCCCCTGGGGTTTTGGTCGTTCTGACACTCTTGGGCGAAGTGGCCCCATTCATTGCACTTCTTGCAGTGTATCATAGGCCTTCCCTTGCTGTCGTACTGTATTTTGTTTCTCGGACTTCTATTGCTTTGGTAACCTCCAGGGGATGCATGGCTATTGTACTGGGGCTTTGGTGGTGTGTTCGGCGGTGTTGATAGTTCTCCTTGAGTGAAGAGTACTTGCGTACCCCTTGCTTTCAGATTGTATGGGCATTCCTTCATGGAATGTCCCATTACTTGGTAGATATCGCAAAACAATTTCTTCGGACAATTTGTTTTTATATGTCCGCCTTTGCAGTCAGTGCACGACAACTCTCGGTCCTCTTTCGTTGTTTCCTTATCAGCCTTCAATTCTTTCATCATGTGAACCATGTCTTGCCTTAGCGCCTGGATGGTCTTTGATTCTTCGTCATTGCTATTATCATCTGTACTCTCATCATCCTCGGTCCTTCTCTTACTCTAGGAGGATGTCTTATTCTCACTTTCTATGTCCATTGCCTGATTATATGCTTCCGCATAGGATGATGGGGGTACTACTTTCATCTTCTTCCTTAAGGACGGAAGTAGTCCTTCAATAAACCACCTTTTCTTTAGTCCATTTGTTGGTTGGGTTTCCAATTTTCCCAGCAATTCCTTGAGTCTCCGATTATATGCTCTCACATTCTCATTTTTTCCTTGTCTTGTGTTGTAGATTTTTGCTATGATTTCATTATCGTCCCTTAGTAGTTTGAATTCATTCTAGAAGGCTTTCTTCAATTCATCCCATGAGGCCTTCTGTGCCGCCTCTAGATCTGTGTACTAGTCAATAGCTATACCTCTCAACGTGGATGGAAACACTTTTACCCAGTAATCTTCATCTTCTTGTCCATTTGCTATCCATATAGTTTCACATGTCTTACAATGCCGCATAGGATCCTCTGACCCGTTCCCCATAAACTTTGGCAATTTTTGCCTCTTGCTTGTCGGTGGAGTCACCATCTTTTTCCCAGGATGCCCTCTCTGTGTCTTCGACCTGATTGGATTGGTTCTACCGTGCCATTCCGGTGTCTTTCTCACACTCTCGGCCACGTACGGTTCCTTCCCATGTCCGTTCTCAGCATCCTCTACACTTTGCGTCACCTCTGGTTCCCTCTGGTGCTCCCTTTGCGTAGGGGTCTTGGGCTCAAGTCCTCTGATCCTCGGTGTCTCGTCTGAAATGGACAATGCTACAATATGGCGTATGCTATCTTCAAGCTCTTCTGTCAATTTCTTTCCATTTTCTTTTTCTCTGTTTGTTATTGGTGTTTTGAAGTTTTGTTCATCAACTCCCTCGCTGTGAAACTCGACAATGTCTTGATTTATTTCTTCATGTTGTTCATTCCCTTTTTCAATGATCTGTTTCAACTTTTTCTACGTTCTTCTTGTTCTCTTAACCTTCGCGATCTTCTCAATACTTCTTCAGGTGTTTCTTGCCCACTCAGTATTTTATTCTTATCCTTGTTAAGCTGTATCGACATGAATCAATACTTCGTCTATTGTCAATTGTATGGTGTGCGACGGTGGCTCTCATCGCGCTCCTCCTCTTGTTTCATACGTTCTTCATACCTCCTGAGAATTTGTTGTCTGCACTGTTCTCGGTCTCTTTCCTCTCGGAGGTCTTGTAGGATCAAGAAATTTCTTTCTAGCAACCTTGGAATACAATCCAGAAGACGGCTCACGTCGGAATTAACTTCTAAATTTTCTAAATTTTCTTCAATGTTCTCCTTCGGGATATCTCTTCGGATGGCTTCGTTTGTGACGTGTTGTCTTAGTGACATCCCACAGGAAGACGAGATCCTGTGTCAGATCGTCTTCCCAATCGTTTGGCTCTCGTTCGTTGTCACTTTCCTCCCGTATTTTTTGTATTCTTTCTTCTGTTCTTTCTACTTGGTATTTGGTTTATGTTTCTTCTTCTGATTGGATTGGTCAACCCATTATGTCGCCATCTTCATTATGCTCGCCCTGACGACACCACTTGTCCGATGGTCTGGATGACTCAACTTGTCATCGACACCCAACTTGTCATCGACTGACGATGGTCTTCGACGACTCAACTTGTCATCGACTGACGATTCCTCTTGTTATCCACTGACGACTCCTCTTGTCATTGACTTGTTACCCTCGACCTATTTCCGAACAGGCAACAACGCCAAATGTTTATTGGCAATATGATGTTTCAGACAAAACTTGGAGTAAATGGAAATATGTAGCAATAACTATAAGCGTATGATTCATACCAGAATTGCATAGAATAAAGCATTGTTTCCATCCATTGAATATATCAGTATTACACTACAATGTCACAATGCTGCCTCTACACTGAAATGACGATACATATATAGGTTGTCCAACGGTTGCCAACCGTCGCCGACACCGGTCAGGGGTAACTACTCGCCGATACCAACTAACCAACATATTTACTGATACAACAACATAACAAATATAATTTCCGCCTAACAATAGATTGACCATTAAGGGAGGGTATTAAAATAATATTTAGTATGTTTATTAATGGTCAATATTGTATTTTATTAGTTAGTTTCTAATTCTGTTTAGATTAGCTTTAATCTCTTTAGAAACATTTGTAATGTATTATTAGAAACATCATATTGTAGTTCTTTATAAGGCTTTTGCCTCTTCATTCAATATATGGAATATTTTACCATATTAGAATACTGGTCTGTGGAAGCATAGGGGAAGCAGGTTGATATCTATTAGGTTGGTAATTATGATGTTGCTTGTTCCATAATATGGTGTGTTATAGTTCTGGGCACTTTAGGTCCACCAACTCATTAAGAAATCCCCTTTATTAGAACATGTGGATTGCTGGTGATCCAATCCTTGCTGTTGAGATATATCCACCATATGTAAAATCCTCACATGTTTAAACCTATTTAAATGGCAGATTTTTTTTCTAAGGTACCTATATGTTAATTCCACTCAAGCATTGTCTTTAATGTAAGAAGGTGAATGTCATACCTATATGCTACATTCATTATATTGCATTACCATTAATGAGAACATGTATTCATCCATAATCCTTTACATCAAAAGTACACATGATACGATATACATTCCATTAATCATTCATTCCAAGATACGACAGTACAATGTCATAATGCCAATACAAGAAATCATAGTACAAACTGGTAAACTGCCCCCAGGGTACAATATACAATGAGCCAATGGCTCAGCGATAAACATCATCAGTTTCCCACTGTATTTCACCATAATGACAGTTGTTCTGCTCCTTGTTTTGAGGATATGTTTGCTGGATCTAGTTATGGATGAAAAGGGTCAAATGAGCACAACCAATGCTAGAAATCCCTATCCACCACATCCAAGATATCCTACCATTATACTCCAAATGATTGAATAATCTCATGATCAAAACTATTCATATTATGCAGTATGATGATATGAACATTTCAAATGCATCAAGTAATGGGTAGGTGTTATGGGCACCCTAGTTTTATTTTATAAAAACAATATACTAGCTGATTGACATAAATTTCTATCTGCTGTTCACAAAACAGAATCATACAAAACTCAGAAATTTTAAGGAAAGACATTTACCAATGCTTGCATGCGGTGGAAGATCATATGCCTATTGATAAGCTGTCCAATACATTGAAGCAAGTCTGAACTGCCTTTATTCTTGCTGTTCCTACTTAAACACACTCAGAAGTCCAATAAACTACTGCCCGGCACTAACAGTCAGTAATGTACCTTGCTGGTACAGCAAGTACAGCACTCAGAAAACAAAGAAAGTGTCCATAACTCCACTTATTTCATCAAATCACCTCATCCAACTATGCGCCCAGCCTGTAGCCAAGTTTGGCGATCACTTTGGAAGAAGAATTCATCACAAAATGGCAGCGATTTACCTTGTATTGCATCACGTTCCCTTCAGCAGTTGTACGGCTAGTACCAGGTTGTACGGCCTGCTACAGATTGACTAAATCTTGCTTGAATGGCTCCAAATTTGTATGAATCTTGGTCGTTGAGGGAAGCTAGAAATTATCATGAGAAATTTTCTTCATTCCAAAAAGTCTCTCCACCTGGACGTTAGGAAAAGTACGGCAGCCTGGGAAAGCTTGTACGGCCCAAACTAGACAGAACTTCATTCAAACTCTTGCATCAAGGATGAAATTACTCCAAAATTAATATCAAATCAACAACTTACTAATCATCATCAGAACACATCAAATAGACTGAAACCAAATTCACTGCAACAGGGTTCCATTCCCAGCTGACTAGGGCAGATGTCTCACTACCGAAACCAGCAATTAGATGGGTTAAACAACCCTAGATGAATCCAAGCTAAACAGCTCTGGTTCATATAAGAAAAAACTCCATATTCAACTCTGCATAATCCCCATGAGCATTCAACTCATCCTTAAATAATTCCCTTCCTGTGCATGCCCAAATAATAAAATATATTATATGGTATTGTGGGCATTTTAATGCACATTTATTTCCATTAAGTGACCGCTCCAATAAAGTAATAAAATATTACTTGTTTTCCCAACGCTCATCCAACATAACTCACTTTAAAATAATATAAAGTTGCTGACTTTATAATATGTAAATAAAACAAGACAACTTTATAAATCATTCTTATAACTCCCAAGTGAGCATCACAATTAAAACTTCAACTTATATTTCCATGTGCTCAATAAAACATTTATATCCACCCTATAATTAATATTACACTAAGTCGCTAATACTAGTTCCAAACCTTAGGCGACTCTACTGAAATATTAATTAAACTACAGGAAAATAGCCCAAGCTATGGGAAGCATAGAAATGCACTGATCAAACAATATTGACCATACCAAAGTGTAGTAGAAGACTTGGGACGAAGATCGGAAGCTGTTGGGTGACTGTCTAAAAATAGTATGTTTCTCCAAGAAAGTTGGAGCGCAGCCGAGAGGTCGAAATTGAATTCCGAAAGCATCAATGAACTCCAAATGATTAGCCAAACTAAAAACCACGAACAATTGCTCTGCCAGACTGAGCCACAACGATTCCAAGAACGTTGGAGTTCTCCCGAACATGCTGAATAGCCTCCTAAAGACTAGGAACTAGAGTCGCCTAAGGTTTGGAACTAGTATTAGTGACTTAGTGTAATTTTATTAATTATAGGGTGGATATAAATGTTTTATTGAGCGCATGGAAATATAAGTTGAAGTTTTAATTGTGACACTCAGTTGGGAGTTATAAGAATGATTTATAAAGTTGTCTTGTTTTATTTACATATTATAAAGTCAGCAACTTTATATTATTTTAAAGTTAGTTATGTTGGATGAGCGTTGGGAAAACAAGTAATATTTTATTACTTTATTGGAGCGCAAATCGGAGGGTGTCGGGGACTGTCTAAAAATAGTATGTTTCTCCAAGAAAGTTGGAGCGCAGTCGAGAGGTCGGAATTGAATTCCGAAAGCATCAATGAACTCGAAATGATTAGCCAAACTAAAAACCACGAACAACTGCTCTGCTAGATTGAGCCACGACCGTTCCAAGAACGTTGGAGTTCTCCCGAACACGCTGAATAGCCTCCCGAAGACTAGGAACAAGCATAACACGCAAAAAAACTCTGTGCCAAAAAGGGGACATTACAGTAGGACAAGTGACAAGCCAAAATTGAAAACCTTATAAGTAACAGTAGATAACATGTTAAACTACGGAATATCAATTATTCACAGTTACCCCCTACTAGATCTGGATTAACATCCTAATGCTTAGGTTACCAATTACTAACATATTGCTTGTTGATGTTCTGACTTTCTGAGATCTGCTTTCTTATTGGCTATCTGGTTTAACCTAACTGAGAGCTTGACAACTCTCAGCTTAGCCTTGACACTACCTTGGGCATTCCTAACCTCTAGAGAGGATTTATTCGTAAGACACCAGCCCTAAGACACTGATCCTATTTGGAAGAATACAATATGCATACTTTATATTCGGGTTTAGGTTTTATCCATGGTCTGTAAACAGGTGTGGAGATTTCATTCCTTTGTTCTTCAACTACATATTTAAAACACTACTAGCTCAACAATCACTTCCTATGACCAATATACCAACTTAATACTTAACTACAGTCTAGTTCAAAGGAATTAAACAACATAGTGTAAAAAACTACTGAAAGTGACTGAAAATAAGGAAAACAAGCATGGCAAAGACTAAACACAACATATATCTGGAGAAACCCATAAATGGGAAAAACTAAAGAGTGAGCTCTAAATCCTCATGTCACTATATCTTAGTCTTAAAAATAGGAAAAATGCCCTAGGGACCACCTTGAACTCATGGCAAGATAAAATGCCGAATTCCAAACCTACAACATACCTGCAACTCCATGAAAACCATGTTCCTCAGCCTGCTACAACCTTCTATGAACATATAGGAAGAATAAAACAGGAGCTAGCCTTTGTACAAGGACATACAAGTGTTTAACTTTATATAACTTTATCTATCCTTTTTGGGTGAGAATCTTCACACATAATGCTTGGAAAGGGAAGAGGCATTGTTTGCAATTGTTCTGCCCATACAAACAAAATGTGCAAAACTACCGCTTCCTTTAGACTGATGGTTTTGTAACTGTTGGGGCGAGTTTGAAACCACCAAGGTGGTTATGAAATTACGAGGGTTAGACAAACCACCCCTGCTTAAATCAGGAGTTTTGCCACGAACTCAAAAATACTTTGTTTCTTCAGTCTTCCCCTAAATCTTTGACTTCCTTGAGATGTTCTCGATAAACTCAAGATTATCTTTAGCATGGAGGAATGCCCAGTTAGCTTCAAAACCATTGTTCACAAGGCTTTCTAGGTCTTTAAAGTCTTTTGACATCTTCTTGACTGAAAGTGACGACAATTGACCTTCCAATCATGCATTGGGATTCGGTTTATGGATCATACTTCCCCAATTAGGAGGATTTTGGTTCCCAAAACCTTAGCAACTCATCAAGTGAGGAAATTTCTTCCCCACATCCTCTCTCAGATACCATTTCGCTTTGATTGACAATTTCTATTTCAGTCCAATTAAGCAAGTCTCATGCAATCCCCTTTGAGTCCTCTCCTTCTAAAGCATGATGTCACCCTCCAGCTCCTCTTGATTGTATGGAGCAAGATTATCTATAGGTATAGGAGGCAGCAACAAAACTTCTTCTTTATCAAGCATCGAAGGCTCAAACAATTGTAGATTCTCAGTATTCACCATTAAGTACATCTTTATGTATGGAGGCAAATCAAGACAAAAAGCATTCTCACCCACTTGTTCCAAAATATGAAACAGGTTGTATCTTAAGGACTTGAGCTTTCTTGCTTGCCCTTGGAGTCTATTCTTTCCTAGATACAACCAAACTCGGTCTTCAACCTGAAACTTGTGTTCAATTTGATGTTGGTCATGCCTTTTTTGTACCTAGCTTGTGACATTCAACTTCTCTTGAACATGGAGATGCACTTGCCGAATTCTTTCAATGAACTTTTCAGCTTTGTGGACTTCTGAATCCACTTGTTCTTTATCCGTATGTGGCTGTCTTCAAGCAATATTCAAAGGACTAGGTGGTAAGTCCCCAAAACATGCCTCAAATGATGACAAACTTGTTGAAGTATGGACTATCCTGTTATGAGAGTGTTGTATGTATGCCAAAATTTCATCCCATGACTTAGGATGCTTTTGATTACACCCTGTCAAGAGTTGTACAAGAGTCCAGTTCACCATCTCCATTTGCCCATTGGTTTAGGGATGAAAGGCGGTCGATCCCTTCAATCGAGTATCCATCTTTTCCCATAAAGCACACCAAAACTTATCCAAGAACCTTGCATCACAATATGATATGATACTTTTATGTAGACCAAGACGAACATGCAAGAGAAAAACAACTCAGTGGCATCTCTACCTTTGAGAATCTTCTTGCACATAATGAGCCATACATTTTGCTAAAATGGTCCACTACCACAAAGAGATAGTCATGCCCTTTTTGAGACATAGGTGATCCTCTCACAAAATCCATGGAGATGCTCTCCCATGGTTAGGAAGCTATTGGTAATGTTGGTACAACCCTAACTTCCTATTGTTTGGCTTGCTTATGCTACACAACTTGCACTCACAAATGAACTTTGAGATATCAATTTGCATGTATGGCCAATACACATACCTTAGGGATTTGCCAATGTCTTCGCAACCCTGAAATGACAACCAACCTTTCAAGTATGAGCCTCCCTTAAGCATAGCAACCTCCTTTCTTTGGGATCACACAACTTGCTCCATTTGTAAAGCAATCCTTCACAGAGAAAGTAGTGTAGGTTTGGATCAAAATCAACAATCTTACCCTTTATAACTTGCTTGTAAATTTCTCCGAAGTCGTCATCTTGTCCATAATCCTTTGCATAGAACTTTTTGGTGAGGGATTCCAATTGAGAAAGACTGCTAACTATTGAAGAAGAGGTGGCCTAGACAATATATCTTTTAATTTGTTGGCCACACTCCATTTGTATTTAATAATCAAGTGGAATTGTTGCAAGAAACCCATCCACTTGCAATGCCTAGCCTAATGCAACTTGATTGGAGCTTGCAAATATTGGAGGGGCTGATCATCTGTATGGAAAATTGTTTCTTTGCTCATCAAGTAGTGTGTTAGTGCTCATTTTGGCCTGGAGATTGAGCTTGCATATGGAGGGTTTTTCATTCAAACCCTAGGTTTTCCTCTTCATCGGCGTGAGCTTGGCCTATCGGTTGGAGTTTTTTCAGTTCCACCGATGCGGTGGGTTTCCCCGACGGAGTATGTTTTATCCCTTCATCGATGTGACACGAAGCGTCGGCCTGTCTTTTTTCCGTTGTTCCGACGATGTATGTCTGGCCGATGGTAATTTGAGGTATGTTTGTGTCCATCGGTAAGACTATTGTGATCGGCGGAAGAACTTTTTGTTGCTCCGCTGGGTAAATGTCTCGCCGAGGGAACAACTTGACGATGTTTTGGATGGCCATCGGCGTAGGTATTTTGTTGCTCGCCGATGGTTTTGGTTTCACCGACAGACAAGGAATGTATGAAGTTTTGCATCGGTGAGATTAGTATGGTCGGCAGGAGAATTATGGAATGGGCCGATGGCTTGTGCCATAGCGATGGGCTCTCGGGCGAAGGCTTGTGTGTCGAGCGCGGCAAAAGCGCTCGACACTTAGTATGTGTGCAACCTTGTTTATGAACTACTGCTGTGATCTCCTCACCATGCATGTGGGATTATTCCCCTGTGTATCTTCAATCTTTGAGCGAATCACTTTTGGCGGGAACTTCTGTTTGAAATGTTGCGACAGTTTCTGAGTAGCTGCGGGTGGTTGAGGCCTTTAATGGCGACAGTGCAGGGGTATGGGCGACGGTACAAATAGTGAGGTTGCCCAAATTTTGAGTGAAGACTCCAGATGATGGCGCATGGCTCGAGACCCCTCTTTGTCTGCTGCATTAATATCTTCTGAGCGCCATTCCTTGGTGGGATCTGTATCTGGCGGATTTTTTGTCAAAACCATGTAATTAATGTTGAGTATGCTTCTCTGGCTGTTATAAGCAGGAAGTGTTACTCATTTTTAGGTTGTTGAAAGTTGAATATTTGGCTCTGTAACACAATACAGTTCGTTTTGGTTGCTCTGTACAGTTAAACCTGTGAGTTTATGTATCTCTTGTTGTACGTTTTTGCATGAATCCACTGATTTCATGGTTAATTTTATATGAGAAATGCTATGTTCGCATGTGTTATGCTAATTCTGTCTCCAATTTTGCATGTATCTTTCTTCCGAGTCTAGGTATTCAAGGGATGTCTAAGATTCTAGAACATAGAATTCCTGTGTTGAATGTCTGATCTTTTAACTTCTGCTCAAGGGGTAGATTAAATTGTTCTCAGATTGAACATTGGGAAGGGTACACTGCAGTAGGGATGCCATAAGTATAGATAGCTTAACACTCTGTATTGGGAGATATCTGTAAGGCAGGTATCATATGTGTCCCCCTGAAATCCAGTTTTAGCTATTCATGCTGATCATTCAGAGGTGTATGTCTACCGACTCCAGGCCCTGGATAGGCACCAATCTTGCTTTGTGTTTGTGTTACAACCATGTCCAGCTTTGCATCCAAACTTAAAATCAAGATCAAAATCTAAAACAACCATTAGGACAGTAGAATTAGTTTTAGGATCCAAGTCCTCTGTCTACAACTGCAAATAGGCCCAAAGTTAGCCCCTTTGCTCTTATCTTTCAGTTTTGGTCTACTTACAGGAGGACTTATCTGCTTTCTGTCAGCATCCCAGCCTTGTATGTATATCCTCATGGATGTTGAGTAGGGAATACCCCCCTAGGTTTTGCAGAGCCTGAAGAAGAAGAGGAGATAAAATATAGAGTCTATCTCCTACACTGTTGGCCCCTGGCCCAGAGATCCTGTTGATCATTGATGGCTACCTTGTAGGGAAATTTGCGAGTAAGCATCCAGTCTGGGAAAAAACCAACAGAAATTGGCGACTCTACTGGGGAGTTTGTGAAAGAACCCTAGTTTACAAAAAGAAAATAGTTCCTAGTAATAGGTGGCGACTCCGAAGTAATCTCCCAACCGGTCAAAGTAAAATTTATATGCAGGGGAGAAGATCCCAACAAAATCCTTTATTTGAAGAGTTACCAGTAACAAGAAGAATGATGTACAGAAGAAAGGGAGCTGTCTCAGTCAGTCATGAGGGTTCCCCCAGAAAAAATGATGATATGCAAGATAACCCTAGGCCATCAGGACAGCATGTGCCTTACTTTTCAAATGCAGCAGCTGACATTCAGGGTGCATATGAGAGGCAACAGGGTGGTAGCGTGAGAATGAGGTCAGAGGTGTTCCAAGAACGCCCATTTCTAGACCCTAGTGACAGATTTGAAGAGGCAGAGTCTCTGAGGGATGATGAAGATGATGACCAGAATGGTATGAGACCATCTACCTCCATGCCTAAGGAAGAACAGTTAGCTGAAGAAATCAGAAATCTGAGAGCAGAATTAGAGTATCTGCAAGCCATGAAAATCAGAGATGACATGAGGCAGAAAGTGCAAGCATTAAGGACTGCCCAAAATGATTCAATTCCTACCCTTGAGAATGCAAATGTGCAGAGACATCAGCAAAGAAATGAAGTGCAACATCAGCGAAATGATCAGAGACAAAATGTGAATGATGCTAGGATACCACTGAACAATGTAAGAAACCAGAATGCAAACAGAAATATCAATGTTAATCAATTTGACAGACAGCCCATGCAACTAGATAGATTCAGACAGCTGGTGTTTGATGGTATTCCTGGGTATCCTAACCCCATTGACAAGCATCTAAGGCTGCAAGTGCCTAAATTTTCAGGAAACAACACTGTGTCAGGAGAAGATCATTTAAAAGCTTTTCAAAATGTCATGGATAACTTTGAGGTTGAACATGAGGATGTTTTCATGAAGTCATTCATGCAATCTTTAGTAGATGAGGCAAGAGAATGGTATAAGAATCTGCCTGACAGGAGTATTTCTTCATGGGATGATTTTAAAAGGATGTTTAAGGAGCAATATGGTGACAAGACTGACCCTAGCTTTTTTGTAAATGAGTTTACCAGTATCACTAAAGGGTCAAATGAGCAGGTTGCAGATTTTAATGCAAGATTTACTAAAGTGTTAAACAAATTGCCACATCACATGAGGCCAAATGAACCTATGTGCATAATATTGTATATCAATGCTTTTGATGCAAAAACTGCATATGGATTAAGAGATAAAAGCCCTGCTACTCTCAGGGATGCTTTTAGAATTGCAGTGAATATTGAGAACAACAGGAAAGCATCAGGCAAGACTAACAGAAGGGATGATGTGAAAATTCTGTAGAATCCAAACAAGCCTCAGAACACTCAAGGTAATACATCTGCCCCTGAAGATAAGATAGACAAATTGACAAATGTTGTTAAGGACCTAAGCTATAGACTAGCTAGAAGTGAAAAAGGGATAGGTCCTGATAGGCAAGTCTATCAAAGGCAGGAAAGGAGACCATCATTGCATGATATGCCTTATAATACCAATTGGCATAATGGTAAGCCTATATTCCCACATAACAACACAAATCATAGGACTCAACATGTCAAAGAAACTCCTGATCCTCTAAAGAAAGTTGTAAATATTGTTGATGATACTCCATGGTGTATAATTTATCAGATGCCACATTCACAGTTACAGTGTATGATTGCTCAATCCTTGTATGATAATGCTGCATCTTGTAATGAATGCAGTGAGCCACATTATGTGCAAGATGATGATGTTAATATGATGTCCACAAACAATGGATACCCTCTTTATGATGCTGATGAGAGTACAGATAATGGAATTCAGGCTTGTCAACAGAACTTTTGTGATGAAGGTAATGAAGAGAGCTATGTGTATGCTCAGAGCTCGCATAATTTTCTGAGTAACTTACAACGACCTTCTGATGAGGAAATTAGGGCCCTCACAGCTGCAGCAGTGGCTCAAGTCAAGAGCAACTACAATCTCAGAGGTAAAGCTCAGATAAGCAGCCCACATCAGCCAGAAGGTATTTCTGCAGGCCAGCCAGTACATGGTCATAAGGGGATGGAATCACAAAAGAGGCAGTGGGTAAATAATAAACAGAATTTTAGACAGAGAACGGGTCATGAATCTCAAGGACCAGGAAACAGAATCCCCCAAGATGAAGATCAAAGTAAAGGTTCCCCAGACAAGAATGATGATCAGGGAACTATGAAAGTAAAAGCTAAATCAGCTCAGGATAGAAACAAGATTGTGGAGCAAGCTACAACTGTTATACAAAATTATGCTCCATTTGATATAGCTCAAGTCCTCTCCCAGGTAAAAGTCTTTGTTCCACTTATGGAACTAATGAAGGTTGAAGAGATCAAGAATAGGACAATATCCCTAATTTCAGGGGTGCCTTTTCAAGCTAAACAAAATGTTCAGATCCAGGGTGAGAAGCATGTCATGTGTAATGAGGAAGATGAGGCTCCTGAAGTCTATTTAGGAGTGACTATGACAAAGTGTCCTTCACAAGTGGAACCATTTTATGTATCCCTGGTTATAAATGGAAAAATAATCAGAAATTGTATGCTTGACTCTGGAGCATCTACAAATGTCATGCCTTTAGCCGTCATGCAACAAGCTGGATTGAAAATTGACAAGGCATGTGGGAAATGTTATGCTATGGATGCCAGAGAGGTACCAGTTATTGGAATCATGAAGGATGTAGATTTCAAACTGGCAGCATTTCCTGAAAAGAGATATAAAATGAATATAACAGTGGTTGACATCAAGCCATAGTATGGTATGTTGTTGTCAAGAAGATGGGCAGCACTAATTGGTGGAAGTATGCAGCTGGACCTGTCATATGCCATGATTCCAATGAATGGCAGGGATGTTAAGTTAATTAGAGAACAAAGATCATCAGAGACAGTGGAAGACCAAGAAGTAGAGGAACAGATATGCTTTGTAAACACTGACTGTGATAACTTCAAGGTTGTCTCAGATGACAGAGAAGATAAAGAGAAAAATGTCTGCAGTGAAGAGTTGGACCAGCAGGGTCTGTGGACCATGTATTTTGATGGAGCTTGTGCAAGAGAAGGCTCTGGAGCTGGAGTTGTTTTCCTGTCTCCAACTGGTAAGCTCCTCAAATTTTCTTTCTTGTTGAGGTTTGTTTGCACAAACAATATTGCAGAATATGAGGCTTTGATCTTAGGCCTAAATATAGCTCTCAAACATGGAATCAAAATGCTAAGAGTATTTGGGGATTCTGAGCTGATTGTATCCCAAATTAGAGGTAGGTATGCTTCAAAAAACAAAAGATTGAAACAATACAAGCATGCTGTTTGGGATACCATTGAACTATTTGATGCATTTTCAATAGGCTGGGTAGAGAGATCAAAGAATGTTATGGTTGATTTCTTAGCTAATGTTGCAATAAGGCCAGATGACATCACTCTGTCAGATGTTACAAATGTAGAAGTTAAAATCAGGCCTGCAGTACCAGAAAATATATGCAGTTGGCAAGTGTTTGATGATGATAGGGATTTGTTAAAATTTTTGCACTGCATAGATGAATATGAGAATCAAGAAATTGATTTCCAAGCTTTTGTAGAAACCATAGATGGAAAACAAACTCTTGTGGGAAAAGAGATAATTCAATTGAAGACTAATAAAATCCCTAGAGGGTTAGTAGCTTTGGAAAGAGCTTTTGACAATAGAGACAAATTGGTCACAAGGACATCTCCCACAAATAAGGAAGATTTAGAAGAGATAAATTTGGGGACATCTCAGGCCCCTAAGAAGGTATATATTGGTAAGCAGCTCAAACCACACATCAGGAGTATGCTGATTGCATTACTGAAAAGGTATAAACATGTTTTTGCTTGGTCATATGAGGACCTAAAAGCCTATAGGGAAGATTTATTCCAGCATGAGATCCCATTGAATCCTGGAGCTAAGCCATTTAGACAAAGGCAAAGATCTATTAATCCTACCTTAGCCCCAAAGATGCAAGAAGAGCTTAAAAAGCTTAGGGAAGCTGGAATAATTGTGCCAATCAGACATTCAACTTGGGTGTCTAACCTTGTCCCAGTCAGAAAAAAGAATGGTGATATTAGGCTTTGTGTTGATTTCAGGAACTTGAATGTGTCCTCTCTAAAGGATAATTATCCACTGCCTAATATGGAAGCTATGTTGCAGAGAGTGACTGGTTGTGAACTCTTATCCATGATGGATGGATTTTCAGGTTATAATCAGGTGAAGGTAAAGGAATCAGAACAGTATAAGACTGCCTTCACCACTCTATGGGGAACTTATGTATATGTTAGAATGCCATTCGGACTAACAAATGCAGGTGCTACATTTCAAAGAGCAATGGATGTTGCTTTTGCAGGGTTGATTGATTCAATCCTGGCTGTATATCAGGATGATCTGACTGTTTATTCAAAGAAAGAAGAGCAGCATTGTTTGCATCTAGAGCAGATTTTCATAAGAGCACTAGAGTATGGTATTTCTTTAAATCCAAAGAAGTGTGCCTTTGGGGTAGTTGAAGGAAAGCTCCTGGGACACATTGTTTCCAAGGATGGAGTTAGGATAGATCCAGAGAGAGTGGCTGCTATTGACAGAATTCAAATGCCAAAAACTGTAAAAGGAGTTCAGTCCTTCTTTGGACAGATAAATTTTGTTAGGAGATTTGTTCCCAACTTTGCAGAAACTACAAGGAACATTTCTAAGATGATGAAGAAGGATGCAACTGTCAACTGGGAAAGTGAAGCAATAGAATCATTTCATAGTATCAAAGAGGCAATCAAGATGGCCCCTGTTCTTAAATCTCCTGATTTTTCTAGGCCATTCCAAGTATTTTCATTTGCTTCCTTTCACACTGTTGCTGCATGTTTGCTACAGAAAAATGAAGATGGTTTTGAACAGCCCATAGCTTTCTTCAGTATGTCCTTGCAGGCTTCTGAGTTGAAGTATGATATTATGGAAAAACAGGCATATGCACTAGTCAGAGCCATCAAAAGTTTTAGACCATACCTGGTAGGATCACATATAATTGCATATGTACCCCATGCAGCAGTCAAAGACATATTCACTCAACAGGAGGTGACCGGAAGAAGGTGCAGATGGATAAACAAACTGGAGGAGTTCAACATAGACATACAAGTTACCAAGTTGGTAAGAGGACAAGGATTAGCCAAGATGATGGCACAGTCAAACTTGGAAGCATGCCAAGTTAATGCAGTCCAAAATGAGAGTGTAAATGTATCAAGATCTGAATGGTACAAGGATATTATCTACTACTTGCAAAATCTGAATTGTCCTTCCCATTTCAGTGACAGTCAAAAGAGGACTTTAAAGTTACATGCAATCAGGTATGTTATTGTTCAACGTGAGCTATACTGGAAAAACCCTGATGGTGTGCTGCTGAGATGTGTGGATAAAGATGTGGCTAACAATGTTTTGAATGACATGCATAAAGGATTGTGTGGTGGACATTATACTGCCCAAACAACAACTCATAAGACTCTCAGAGCAGGATATTGGTGGCTCACTCTCTTTTCAGATGCACAAAGGTTAGTAAGGAAGTGTGACCCTTGCCAAAGATTCTCAGGAAAATTGAGATATGATGGTGCTTTACCCCTCAGAACTGTAACTGTGGATACTCCATTTCAGCAATGGGGAATTGACTTCATAGGGGAAATTGCAGACAAGTCAAGTGGGGGACACAGTTGGATTTTGGTGGCAACTGATTACTTTACCAAATGGATCGAGGCCATTCCAGCTAAGAGAGCTACAAGTAAGGTGGTGATGGATTTCATACTGGAAAATGTTATCATCAGGTTTGGAGTACCATTCAAGATAGTCACTGATAATGCTATGTGCTTCAGATCAGGTGAATTTGTTGATTTTTGCAACAAATATGGGATCAATCTATCATATGCATCACCATACCACCCACAAGGAAATGGTCAAGCAGAATCAAGCAATAAGAGCATCATGAAGATTATCAAGAGGATGCTGGACAAGAACAAGAGAGCTTGGGACTCAAAATTGAAGTTAGCAATATGGGCTGACAGGGTGACAGTAAAAAAGGCTACTGGCATGTCACCCTTTGAACTAGTATATGGTGCATCAGCCAGATTACCCATAAACAGTCTCCTACCAGTTTACAGATTCATCCAAGATAATGATGAGGAGATTGGAGACTCCATGACAGCAAGAGTGAACCAGCTGGTTGCACTGGATGAAGACAGAAGGAAAGCACACCAGATCAACCTCAAGAGACAACAAGATGTGAAATACCTGTTTGATAGGAGAGCTACTAAGAGGAAGTTTCAAATTAATGATCTGGTGCTTGTATGGAATGCAAAAAATTAGGACAAGGGTAAACATGGTAAATTCGAACCCTTATGGATGGGCCCATATCAGATTTGCAGTACTCATGGGGAGGACTCTTATTTCCTCCAGGCCCTAGATGGTGAAATTCTGGAATTGCCTGTGCATGGCCAATTCCTTAAGTTCTATTTTGCATAGATGGCTTGTCTCTGTGCACATGTGTAAAAATATGTATATATTGTAAGTGCCTTGTACAGTTCGTGCTTTTTTGGCTTTTTTGCCTGGTCTGCCCGGAGATTTGGCTCTCGCTGCAGGTTTTGCACCTGCACGTCCCCATTCGGAGCCAGTGTTAGTGCTCATTTTGGCCTGGAGATTGAGCTCGCATATGGAGGGTTTTTTCATTCAAACCCTAGGTTTTCCTCTTCATCGGCGTGAGCTTGGCCTATCGGTTGGAGTTTTTTCAGTTCCACCGATGCGGTGGGTTTCCCTGACGGAGTATGTTTTATCCCTTCATCAATGTGACACGAAGTGTCGGCTCGTCTTTTTTCCGTTGTTCCGACGATGTATGTCTGGCCGATGGTAATTTGAGGTATGTTTGTGTCCATCGGTAAGACTATTGTGATCGGCGGAAGAACTTTTTGTTGCTTCGATGGGTAAATGTCTTGCCGAGGGAACGACTTGACGATTTTTTGGATGGCCATCGGCGTAACCTTTGGCATCGGCGTAGGTATTTTGTTGCTTGCCGATGGTTTTGGTTTCACCGACAGACAAGGAATGTATGTAGTTTTGCATCGGTGAGATTAGTATGGTCGGCAGGAGAATTATGGAATGGGCCGATGGCTTGTGCCACAGCGATGGGCTCTCGGGCGAAGGCTTGTGTGTCGAGCGCGGCAAAAGCGCTCAACACTTAGTATGTGTGCAACCTTGTTTATGAACTACTGCTGTGATCTCCTCACCATGCATGTGGGATTATTCCCCTGTGTATCTTCAATCTTTGAGCGAATCACTTTTGGCGGGAACTTCTGTTTGAAATGTTGCGACAGTTTCCGAGTAGCTGCGGGTGGTTGAGGCCCTTAATGGCGACAGTGTAGGGGTATGGGCGACGGTACAAACAGTGAGGTTGCCCAAATTTTGAGTGAAGACTCCAGATGATGGCGCATGGCTCGAGACCCCTCTTTGTTTGCTGCATTAATATCTTCTGAGCGCCATTCCTTGGTGGGATCTGTATCTGGCGGATTTTTTGTCAAAACCATGTAATTAATGCTGAGTATGCTTCTCTGGCTGTTATAAGCAGGAAGTGTTACTCATTTTTAGGTTGTTGAAAGTTGAATATTTGGCTCTGTAACACAATACAGTTCGTTTTGGTTGCTCTGTACAGTTAAACCTGTGAGTTTATGTATCTCTTGTTGTACGTTTTTGCATGAATCCACTGATTTCATGGTTAATTTTATATGAGAAATGCTATGTTCGCATGTGTTATGCTAATTCTGTCTCCAATTTTGCATGTATCTTTCTTCCGAGTCTAGGTATTCAAGGGATGTCTAAGATTCTAGAACATAGAATTCCTGTGTTGAATGTCTGATCTTTTAACTTCTGCTCAAGGGGTAGATTAAATTGTTCTCAGATTGAACATTGGGAAGGGTACACTGCAGTAGGGATGCCATAAGTATAGATAGCTTAACACTCTGTATTGGGAGATATCTGTAAGGCAGGTATCATATGTGTCCCCCTGAAATCCAGTTTTAGCTATTCATGCTGATCATTCAGAGGTGTATGTCTACCGACTCCAGGCCCTGGATAGGCACCAATCTTGCTTTGTGTTTGTGTTACAACCATGTCCAGCTTTGCATCCAAACTTAAAATCAAGATCAAAATCTAAAACAACCATTAGGACAGTAGAATTAGTTTTAGGATCCAAGTCCTCTGTCTACAACTGCAAATAGGCCCAAAGTTAGCCCCTTTGCTCTTATCTTTCAGTTTTGGTCTACTTACAGGAGGACTTATCTGCTTTCTGTCAGCATCCCAGCCTTGTATGTATATCCTCATGGATGTTGAGTAGGGAATACCCCCCTAGGTTTTGCAGAGCCTGAAGAAGAAGAGGAGATAAAATATAGAGTCTATCTCCTACACTGTTGGCCCCTGGCCCAGAGATCCTGTTGATCATTGATGGCTACCTTGTAGGGAAATCTGCGAGTAAGCATCCAGTCTGGGAAAAAACCAACATAGTGCTTCCATTTATTGACTGCTTGAACTAGAGCATTCAATTCCTTGCCATATGTGCAATATTTTAGGATTGATTCACGGAAGAGTTCAAATTGATAGCATATTGGTCTCCACCCTTGTTGGTTTTTCTTCCGAATCAGCAGAGGGTTTGCCAGTTCCAATGCACAGGCAGATTCGGCCAACTAACACAGGAGGTTGCATGAGCTGCCTCCCCTTCACTTCTGGTTCTGTTGCACCAAGGGGGGGATCCCTATAGCTAAAGATTTAACCTTGACTCGCCCAATGACATAAAGATTTAGCTTTACAATGACAGGCAGAATACTCTCATGTATGGACCGAGATTTGAATGATAGATCACAAGTTTGGCAACACTCTTGGACATATCTGACTGGTACTGGATGAGAGTATGCAGGGGTCCTAATCCTACTCCTACAACTAACAGGCTAGATATATGAAAGGATTTAAATTGATGTTTTGGATGCAAGACAGGGGTTTTGGATCATAACTACTACACAGGAGCAGACCGGTGCCTATCTCGGGGCAAGGAGTCAACTAGATGTATACAAGAGAATGGCTTGCAACTGGCATTCGAGTTTCAAGGGGTTAGGACTGGTATTTGCTTTACAAACACCACCCAAGGATAAGTATTTAACTGTCTCTACTTACAAATATTCTTGCTGACATACAATCTTCTCCATACTCAACCTAAAACAATTTAATCCACTCCTTGAATGGAAGTTAGAGATTAAGCATGTGATACAGAAATCTATATCCTAGAATCTGAGAAACCCTTATTAACCAAATTCAAAAGAAGAAAATGCATACAACAAATGGAGACAGACAGATAAACACATGCAATAATGCATTTTTCATATAAAATGACAAGAAACTGAACATATGTGCAAGATGCACTCAAAAGCAACTCATAAACTCCAACAGAGATAAAACAGCCAAGAAAATGCTCTGTCTTTCGTTATTTTTCCCCCAAAAATGCCCAAGTCTTCAACAAACTCAAATGAGTAACACAGTTTGCATTTTATAGCAAGACTGTGTACTCAGCAATAATTTCATGGCATTTCAAAATTTCTGCCAGATACAATGCACCAAGAATGGCGCCCAAAATATTGAATGCAACATGAAGGAGGAGGGAAAGCAGGTGGGATTGGAAAATGTGCAGCCGTCTGAGGGTTTTCCATTAAAAATGGTAGTTGGCCAGATAATCATCGACCCATGCCTCTGCATTTCGCCATTAATGGCCCAGCTATCTGCAGTTCCTTTTGAAATGCAGCAACGAATGCATAAGAAGTTTTCGCGCCTAAAATGCGGCCACAGATACAAAGAAAACCTTCGCTGCTTGAAAGTTTAAAACCACGCTGAAAAGTCGCCAACCAATCGGAACGTGCCACATAGGCACCTTGTGCTTCCATCGCTGACTTTTCCGCCATCTATTTTGCCATTTTTCGCCTTGCATATGTAAAAGAACATGCATATACATTCAGCTGCCTACATACAAAGCACGGACCCCAAATTGTTATAAAACAAATTGAAATTGCAATCGGGTCCCGCCTTGTACATTTCTCTTTGCATATCTTCTTTGTATATTGCAAATACAAACGCAATATACATTCTGCGGATTTCAAATTTTTATGAAGCGTTTTGAAATTGTATTGAAATCCAGCTTGTATCTAACTCCCTTTGTATATCGGCATATACAATGCCATATACATGCAAGCCGCGGACGCCAATCACCTTATCAATCAGATTGGAACAATTTTCAAATCCGGGCCTTGTATCTCATCCCTTTGTATATCGGCATATACAATGCCATATACATGCAAGCCGTGGACACCAAACACTTATAGAATAAATTGCAAACATATTCGGGTCCGACTTGCATCTTAACCTTTGTATCTTCGCAATGTATATCGGCATATACAAGCACCTAATATACATGTTACGAACCCCAAACCATTATCCACCACAGTACATTTTCCTTTTCGCGTTCGGGTTGCATGTTCCTCCTTTGTATATGACCAATGTATGTCGCATATACAATGCGAACATACAAGCAGATTAGGCATACAAACAGCGGACTTAAACTTTTATCAACCGGAATGCATGCTCATTTCAGATCCGGCCAATGCATCTTTGGAATGCATGTTCCCTTGTATGTGCAAACATACATTCGCACTTGCATATGTAATTGGTGGGCCCCATGCTTTGTATATCGACCCTTTGCACATTTCGCTTTGCATATAGCGAATGTATATCGCATATACATTCAGCTTTGTACGTGAGGCGGACCCCACCACATGTATCTCTGCCGCTTTGTATGTTGCCGAATATACAAGACCCCTTGTACTTTTTCATTGTATGTGGGGAATGTATATTGCACTTGCATCTCGCACATACAAACCCCTTTCACTGTAGCGAATGCATGTCGGCCTCTTGTATATTTGCAATGTACATAGCCGTTGTATGTCTAAACATACAATGCGATATACATGCAATCCCTTAGATACAAGCGCAGCATATTCCCGAAATCTGCGATAGATTCCCCAATGCATATACAAACCTGATATGCATTGCAAAATGCACATAACTGATTTTTTCCATTTTTTGAAGGCCGATTGAAATTTCTGCAAGCCCGCCAATGTATATTTGCATTTGTACATACAAACCCCTTTGTATATACAAAGATACATGCATATAAAATTGTTTTTTGCACTTTTCAATTGCAAAGGCCACAAGACTTAGAATTTTTGGATTTTTATGGAAGTGCCTGCGAATTCAAATGCTCAAAATCCAAACTTGTAGCAGGCACCAACACCCCTTGGAGTAGAACAACCCCCATAGCATAATTGCTAGCATCTATTTCCACCTCAAAAGGTTTTTGTAGGTTGGGCAAAACCAACATGGCTGCATGGTTGATTTTGTGCTTCAACTCCTCAAGAACTTTGTTGTTTGCTTCCCCATTTGAAGCACTTTCCATTTCCCATAATGGCATGTAACAGTGCCGCTATGGATGAAAAAGACTCCCATGAAGCTTCTAGTCTTTATGACTTTGGAAGGTGTAGGCCATCTCTCTATGGTTTTTATTGTAGTTGGATCTATCCTTATCTCTCCATCTCCAACCACATGTCCAAGATAGACAAGTGATTGTTGTGCAAACTCACACTTCTTACGATTCAAAAGCAACCTGTTTTCCCTTAACACTTGCAAGACTTGTTTGAGATGAACCAAGTGTTCCTCATGTGTCCAGTTGAAAACGAGAATATCATCCAAGTAAACTATCACACAAGAGTCAATACACGGTCTTAGTACCTCATTCGTAAGCCTCATGAAAGTTGCTGGTGCATTGCACCATCCGAATGGAAGTACCAAGCATTCGTATAGCCCTTGTTTTGTTTTGAATGCTGTTTTCCACACGTTTTCTTCTTTGATTTTGACTTGGTGATATTTGGATTTGAAAATTAGCTTGGTGAAATACTTAGCATGTTGCAATTGATCTAAGAGATCATCTATCTGGTAGTAATGGATACCTATTGGTGATGGTTATTGTCTTTAACTTTTCAAGGCCTTGTAGTCCACACACATCTGCCAGGTACCATCTTTCTCTTAGGCACCGCCACTATTGGAGAACTACTAAGCAAGGTGCTTGGTCTTATCATTCATTGGTCAATGAATGCTTTCAGCTGCAACTTGACTTCACTGGCTTCATCTAGGCTTTGCTGATAGAGTCCTATGTTGGGAATAGGATAATTGGGTAACAATTGGATCTCATGCTCTATTGCACTACTTGGTGGTAATCCCTTGGGCTCTTGAAAGAGCTCTCCAAACTGCTGTATCAACTGAGCCATGGCCTTTTGTTCCTTGCTTGTATGCAGCCCATGGGCTGATTTTATTTCAACCACCTCATTTTCTTGTTTCCCATGCAATAGAAGTAGTGCAAACTTGCCATTAGCATTGATTAGCTGCTTAGCTTGTGAAGTACCCACCATGGAAATTTTGGACTTGCACATATATGAGTTGAGAACATTTTCGGCACCATTATTGACCAGCCAGTACTTTTTCTCTCTCTTATAGTAAATAGCATCCTGTATATAGAGGTATAGACTACCTCTGATGACCTCACAAGATCGAGTGGAGTAACATCAACAACTACCTCATCAATGAATTCTGGATTAAGCCAAAATCTGATTTTACATTGCTTTGTGACTCAGATTTCCACCCCTTATTTCAGCCAACCCAAAGAGTAGGGATTTGGGTGATTCTCCATCTTCAAGCCAAGTTCATTCACTAGCTTTTGGGAAATAAGCTTTGCCTGAGAACATGTATCAAATAGAACATCTATCTTCCTTCCTTTGAGCTGAATCTTAATGTGGAAAAGCTTACTCACCTTCCTCTTCAGACCCACAATTACCAACACATGCACCTTTGCTCACCATGACAACTGATCAACTATCTTAGAGGCGCGATCAATCTCGTTACCTTTGCTCACAAATGGGGTATTCTTCTTCTTCTTGTTCTTGAAAGGAGCCAACTCTGGATGAAGTTTCTAACAAGTATCTTCTGTATGCCTATCCTTATCAAGATGGTTGCAATGCTGCTCGTCTTTTGCCTTTGAATTAATTGTGGTTGTAGTATTGTTCTTGCCCTTCCTCTTGACTTTCTCTTTACTTTTGTCACCATCTTGCTGCTGTACTTTACCCTGCTGTTTTTGAGCGTAACATACATTTTTCTTTTTGCCCATCTTTATACAATGAGCTTGAGCGCATTCCTCATCAATATGCTTTGGCTTGGTCATCAAAGCAAGCCTCTTCAAGTGCCTAAACAGCCCACCATTGTATTTCATTAGCACTTAATGGTCCATTACATCCTTTCCAAGTGGATTGACTTCTTCTGAAATTCACTTGTATCCTCTTGTACACATTGGCCTTGTCTTTGCCTATAAAACTACCATTTGATGTCTGTCTCTTCCTCATAGCATGTAGGATAAAATTATTTCTTGGGCAGCTCCTTTAAGACTTCCCACTTGGAATTTGGTGGGGATTTACAAATGTGCAAGGAAGATGCATAGCCTTCGTACCATGTGAAAGTATGACCGGATGGGTTCAGCCTTGCCAACGAGATTTGTTGATGCTCACTCAACCAATGCAAACTGAAATAGACCTCTTAACTGTTCTATCCAATGATCTAGCTTCTCCGTGCTCACCTTTCCATCAAATGGTTGAATGTCTATTTTTTGCTTCAGCCTTGAAAAGAAAGTTATTATTGCTGGAAGATAGGCTTTCCCGAGTCTTGTTCAATACCTTTAAACTTCTTTTCTTGCTCTTAATGTTCTTGAGCAATACCCAACTTTTCAGATGAGGCTGAAACGATGTTTTCCAGCCTATTTAATTTCCCCATAACAGAGAAATCCGAGCCACATCTTCTTCCAACCTGCGAAATCTTTGCTTCATCTTCAACCATCTACCTATCCATGTGTTTTGCCATTGCTCGTGCTACTCTATTCCAATCTTTGATACCTATTTCGGGCTCTAATGAAATTAATTCACCAGTCTTTCATCTCATTATGGGCATAAAATGCAAGTAATTTTTTGCTACCTTTTACCACAAGAACTTTTGCAAGGAACTGGTACCATACTCTGATACCAGCTAAGCTGTAAACAGGTGTGGAGATTCAACTCCTTTGTTCTTCAACTGTAAATTTAAAACACTACCAGCTCTACTATCACTTCCTATGACCAATATACTAGCTTATGCTTAAGAAGCAGAGTCTAGTTCAAAGGAATTAAGCAACAGTCTATAAAACTATTGAAATTGACTGAACAGAAGGAAAACAAGCATGACAAGAGACTAAATGTAGAAGATACACGTGGAGAAACCTGTAAATGGGGCAAAACTCTAGTGAGAGTGAGCTAGAACTCCTCGTGTCACTATATCTCAGTCTTACAAGTAGGAAAAATGTCCAGAGGATCATTTGGAACTCATGGCAACATGAAAAATCGATTCCAAGCCTACAACATGCTTGCAACTCCATGAAAACCCTTTTTTCAGCTTGCTAGAACCTTATATGAACATATAGGAAGAATAAAACAAGACCCATCCTTTGTACAAGGCCATGCAAGTGTTTAATAATTTTAACCCTTCTTGGGCAAGAATCTTCACACATAATGTTTGGAATGGGAAGAGACATTGTTTGCAACCATTGCTCTGCCTGTATGGACAAAATGTGTGAAACCACTTCTTCCTTCAGACTATCAGTTACCAAACCTCTGCAGAGTTTGTGAAACCACCCCTTGTTTAATCTTGTGGTTTCATCACCAACTCAAAAATTCTCTGTTTCATTAGCCTTTCTCTCAGTCATTGACTTCCTTGAGATGCTTCTTGTCAACCAAGGTTATCTTTCGTATGGAGGAATGCTGATTAATTTTGAAACCATTGTCTGCAAGGTTTTCTGGGTCTTTGAAGTCTTCTCACATTTTCTTGACTGAAAGTGATGACAACCAACCTTCCGATCATGCATCAAGCTTTGATTTACAGATCAATTCATGGGCGTACATTTGAGGATAAGTAGGCAAGACACACTAGTATTCTATCTCTAACCTATACCCCCTGCTTCCTTGTCCCTATGCGATGCAATTAGGTTTCAGAAGACTTTGGATTGTGCCAAGTACCTTTCAATCCATCTGACTTTAGGATTATTTCCAAGTTGTAGATACATAATTAGTACCTTATGAAATCTGCAGATTAAATTGACTAAGAAGGTTCAATCTCCATACTCATCTACTAGGGACATGGTAGACTTTTAACAGTTTTCTGGCATCTTACCTGGCCAACCTATTAGCCACATTCTAAGCACAATGTGATGACAGCTGTCCCATACTAGTTTATACAATATACCATGCATTAGAACAATTTGCTAGGAGCGGGGAGTTGAATGAAACAAGTAATTAATGCAAAAGACAGCTCTGGCTCCTATTCTGTGTAATCAAGAGTAAGAGAATCTTACTTTGGTTAGACCATGGTTACAGAGTTCTTCTTTGTACCAATTACTTGCCTAATTCTAATCTTTGTTCTTGGAGTCAAATACAAGGAAAATGATGAAGTATGAGGATAATTCCAGTATCAAATGCAAAATCAGAATCCAATAAAATAAGTATCCTTCCTATAGGACTGCTGTCATATTTCTATGACTGCAAGTATGACAAATATGTCAATCTCATTATTTTCTAAGTCTGCTCTGTTCCACAAATGTTTCATAACAGCAAACTCACTTCATGGTCTTTTCATGTATCGATTGTTATACTGATAACTATCATTTACTTACAGATTTATAATCAGCATTATAAGCTTAAAGTATGCAACATTACTTACAAGGTTTCAAGCCTTAATTATTTTTGTAATTGTTTAAACTTTCAAGCACAAATCCCTCTTAATATTACTGGCAATGCCTCTTAACAAAACTAAACAATAGCAACAACTATTTATGCTAAGCAAGGCTTATTACATACAACCCATAATTAATAACCAACAATTACAACAGCTGCTTGACTCCTAACAAGGTCATTCTAAATGAAATTCAACAGTGATATCTTTGGAGGTTGAGTAGTACAGCAAGTTACGAAGCTACAATCAACATATCTCAACCTAAGGATGGCTGCAAAGCTACAACAAGTTCCTTATAAGCTTAACAAGACATTAATCTTCAGCACATTCAGTTAAGTAAGGCTGGTTGCATATGGTGGCATATCCAAATCAACATCCTAGCATAGCCATAATAATTTACATGTTTAGGTAGTATATAAATAATAAACATGGTCACTAATAATAAAATGATAATGATCCAAATGGAGATAAGGTCTCTCTCTGTCTCTCTCATAACAGCACTTTAATATCCATGCTTGGCCATTAGGCTATCGTCCTTCCTAGTACTTAACAGATTCAATGCATATAAACAGTCCAGGTTAACAACAGCTTATAATGACAAATTAAGGCTTTCAATGATAAATAATCATGGTTTAATATGGCTGTAAGGTGCATTTCAGAACATCAGTTTATGATAACAAATCAAAGCTTCCAATGATGAAAAAAATATGGTTTATTATGGCTGTATGGTTCATTCAGAATAGCACTTTATAATAACAAATCAAGTCTCCAATGATAAAATAATCATGGTTTAACATGGCCGTAAGGTCATTTGAGAACAACAATTTATAATAACAAATCAAAGCTTTCAATGATGAAATAAATATGGTTTAACATGGCTGTAAGGTCCATTTCAGAACAACACTTTATAATAACAAATCAAGACTTACAATGATAAAGTAAATGTGGTTTGACATGGCTGTAAGATCCATTCCAGAACAGCACTTTATAATAACAAAGTTCAATCCATTTTGGAACAGCACTTTATACTAACAAAGTTCAATCCATTTTGGAACAGCACTTTATAATAACAAAGTTTGAATTAAATCATGGCCATGAAAACAGTTTTCAATAAACCCATGGTCTCCAAACATCAACTGGCTTCCATTAAAAAGTATGGTTGTGAGTTGCAGCACCAAACAATGAGGAAACAAGGCCATTTAACCACAATAACTCACCCAAACAGATTCATGGCCTCAAGTTACAGCTATGGCAACAATAAAAAACATGCTTGTGGCCTATGTAGGCTCTAAAGTCTAAATACCATAGTTACAAGATTCAGGCTCGGCAAGTTGATTTTTGACTCGGACTCGACACACAGACTCGGCAAATTGAAAAACCATGAGATATACAGATTTTCTAAGGATTTAAAGCTTTTACGATGCGCCCTTTAATAAATCAACTTTAAAGACATAATAAACTTATCGATTAGAAGCTACATTGATCACATGCACTAGCATACATTGATCAAATGAGTACAAAAGTGGATTTGAGTTGAAGGAAACAACATTTCTAAATATATAAATATTCTCAAGTGTTTTAGGTATACAAAAACTGATGGATTATGGTATCAAAAACAAAAATCACAACATGGAGTCATGAACTATGGTAGAGAGGAGCTTGTATCACTCAACCTAGCATCAGAAGCTTTATTGTAAGATACCCAACTAGTTCTACTAAAATTTTTCCGTAGATAAATTTACTTGTACTTAGCTTATCGACTACTTAATACTTCATGACAAACATCAAAGATAACTACTTGAATGAATCAACATTAAGCTGGGTACTTGTCTTATAGCTTGATTTAATCATCTTGCCAATGTCTTATAGATAATGCTTTCAATAGCATGTAGTTACAACTTATTCAAATGGATATACAAAAGTAAGGCCTTGAAGCCTTGATGTCAACAATGACTTCTACACTTGATCAACTCAATCAAACTCAATGATGTTAACTGGATGTCAACACCTCACATTACAACAAGGGAGCATCACCTTGCTTGTTGAGGGAGCATCACCCCAACCCTTGAAACTCGCAGGCCTCAAGATTACAAGCTCAATAGCTTTGCAGAGAGAAATTTTGTCAAAATGAATAGATACCAAATGAATGAGAGAGCTCCTCCTTTTATAGGCCTTCCAAAAGCAATAAAGGCACGTTTTTCAATGCACAAAGAGGAACCAAGGCACGTTTCCCAAGAAGCATATCCAAGGGAATATTCCAACTGATGACTCATTCTGAGTTGGCAAGCTCATCTAGAGACCTTGACACGGATCCCCAAAACATTCTGTCGACCAATGAGAGCTCAGGTAGTTACAACTACCTCATCTTATGATCAGGCGCCAAGTGGAAGCAGTTTAAACATGGACTGGCGCCCCATGAATCCTAGGCGCCCAACTGAGGTAGCAAAGGCATGGAGATGCGCCTAACCTTTCTGGTGACTTTAACATGCATGACATCTTGTAGGAATGTTCATTGAGGGTTCTCTGACAGCGTTTAAGGCTATTTTCATGTCTTGGCGTCTATTTGATATAGTTCCTTCATGAAACTGCGCCTTACCATCACTAGGCGCCAATTGAAGGTTGACAGAGACTCTAGAATGCGCCTAGAGTTCTAGACTTCATACTTGTTGTTTACAACCTCAACCTCTGGTCAAAGCTTCAAGATGTTCTTCTTAATAACGCCTTATCTTACAAGTTCCTTCCAGTGGTTTTCTTTTGAAGGCGCCAAAACTGGGTTCCAGAGCCATGGGATGGCGCCTAACATCTTTGAAGAGTTTCTAAGCCTTTTCCAAGTTGATATCCTAAACTCATTCTTCTAGGCGCAACAGGAGCTTTCCAAAGGAGTTTCCAAGTTTAGACGCCAAGCAAGGTCATGGGTGAATAGAACTGCGCCTTAGGAGATGACTGGATCCTAGGCGCCAATCTGGAGTTACAATGGAATTGATATGCGCCTCAACTGGCTTAGGCGCCCATTTGAAGTGATGAAGACCCAGAGGAGCGCCTTCACTCCTTTAACACTTCTCTAATCTCAACTGACAATCTCAACTGCAAGGATGATCTCCTAATCCAATCTTGAGCCTCTGGAGATGCAAATAGCTTTTCATTTCACTAGGCGCCATCAATGATGATCATCCAACCAAGGCGCATTTTAAAGGTGAGATAGGTAAGTGAGGCGCCAAACTAGTCCTTAAGACTTTTCTCCTTCTATCAAGTCAATTTCAACTATGTGAGAGAGTTCTATTCTAGGTGAAAAAATGGAAATGTTTCATCAATTGGTGTATCTTACAAAGCTTCCAATTCTAGGCGCCAGAGCCAAAGAGTTTTACCCAACACATGCGCCTGGGCTAGGAGTTCACTTAAGAGACATCACTTAGCTTTAAAACTTTCAATCTACATCCATCTGGGCTAGGCGCTCCAATGGAGGATCCTTGAAACCATGCAATGGCGCCTTCTGGTTCTAGGCGCCCATTTTGGATGATTCATCCTGATACTAGCGCCCAAAATGACTAGACCCTCTTCATCATCCAATTCACTGAGAAGACTCAATTTGGAGACTTAGTTGTCTATCCATGTTCTCCGGAAGATTTCCAAATGAGTGTCATTTTGAAGATCAAAACACTCATTTCTTCCAAGGCGCCCTAGTTGATATGATTGAGGTGCTTCAAAGCTCCATGATTCTTGGTTAGGCGCAATTTTGACATTGAGCAAACAAGAAGGTGCGCCCTGACTCTAGGAGTCCTGCCTTGGTCACTTGTAGCTTCCAGACTTAACCAATTTTCAAGTTTCTGACTTTGTTCCTGCAAAACGAGAAGTTGAGTTAGTCAAAAACCAATTCATTCCCTCATTATTTAGAATTAGCCTCCGGGAATGAGGAATAGGCTAATCCATTTTACACTTGATGATCAGGCTGGAAACGGGGACATGACATTTATGTGGAGTCCTGCACTCGTATCTCAAACAAGTCTGCAAATGCTGCTACAGCCAAAGGATTGAGTTGGCAAACCAAAAGTATAAATGTAATTCAATAACTTGTGATTTAATTGAAAAAAGTTGAAAGAATAAAAAAAATGTTGCTTTTCCATCCGGCATGGCCCAAAATGATTTTTATTTTTTGCTTTTTCAAATTAGAGGCAGCGGTTTGGAGGTGGCAACCCCCAGCTAGGTTGAGGGGCAGTGCCCCTTGTGCGGTTTGGGGGTAAAGCCCTTGGCATGCTCCTTATCATGATATAGGGCATGGTCGAGGGATGGAGCCCCTACTGGCAAGCCCAAATTAAAGCTGTTGAGACCACACATACTTTCATGGTGTATGCCATTTTTTTATCATTGTATCACTTTTAAGTTTTAACCAAACTCTAAGAGTCCTCTAAACCCTTAAAAAGGCGTGAGTGTCGAAGCCATAGAGTAGTATTTCGGCCCTAACCATGTTTTCTGCCATAGAGTGTGAGGTTTACCGTTTGGGTGTTCTAAATCTTTTATTTTATTTTTTCGCTTGATTTTCATGCCTGACTTGGCCGAGTTTTAGTGAGGGGACTAGCCAGTTTCTGCGAATCTGACAGACTTGGCAAGTCTGACCAGACTCGCTGGGTACTCAGGTCCCAAGTCTTTTGGACTAATTTACATCCACTTGCTTCGACTTGCCAAGTATGGGTGATTCCTAGCAAGTTTTGTAACAATGTTAAATACATATAAAATCAGATTTGCAAATTCTTATTCCAGCATTCAAGGATGATCAATGACCATTAAGGGCATTTGGGTAATCATGTTCAAAAAAAGAACAAGTTTAAAACTCTAGGTGTCCATGAAAACATAAGATTGTTTTTCCTTTTGGTTTTCTTCACCATTTCCACTTTTGAACAGCATACAACTGGGTAAGAATGAAATAAAAAAAAAACCGAAACATAAAAACCTTTATGCACAGCCCACAGCCTCTTTTTCTTCCCAAAATCTGAGCACTAAACAACAACAAAAATCCAAATGCCCAGCAATAAGCAACCACCAAAAATCAGCAGACTCTTCCATTCTCCCAAGACAAATAAATAGTTTCCTCTTCAAAGATTCGGCCTGCATAATCTCAGGCATGAAGAAGGGCAAGACAAAAACAAAACTCGAGTACACCTGTATGCTCTTTCTTCCTAGGCTTCAAATTTGTGTTTTACTTAAAGTTACAATTAAAATCAAAAGATCAAATCAGTCTATAACACTCAGATCAAATCAGAAACCATTGACACACTTTCCTGAAACGTATAAAAGTAAGGATTCGATACTGCATTGGAAAGAAAATACATAAGAAATACAATGCTAAGAGCTACATTAAGCTGCAGAACCATTCTATTAAATGCTTCAAAGTATACTTAGTTACATTTAGCTTCAAAGGTTAAACAACTTATATAACAAAAAATTGCTAAGGCTCTACTTATACAAATTACGATTTCATCAAAACATGCCACATATCAGAATGACGTGCTATAGCTCACAAGTGGGATGAAGATCCTCAACATGTTATATCTATAACTCAGCTCTGTTGATGTGTTTTTTATGACAGTGTCAACATTAGAATAAAATACTGAGTATTCTATCCTCTCTTGAACAAAGTGACCTCAAATGCTAAACAATATGATCAAATGAGGTTACTCCAAGGTTTCTTGAATGTCAGGTCTTGACGTGCACATGGATAGACTCAATGGAATGATGTGATTTTGCTGGTAATCACAAAGGGACTTACGCTAAATTGCTCCTTACTCCTTGGATTTGTGAATGAATGGAACCTTCTTCAAACTATCTAAAAAGAAATAATAAAAGGAAAGAGTTAGGAGAAATCTAATCTACTCCTAAGGACAATAAGATAATGAATAATGCTTTGATAGACAAATTCCTTCGAACCAAGCTTCGTTTCGCCATGAGAACAACTACACGAAACTAGTGCAATCTTCAAAGGTAATGAAGGATTTTCATATTGTAAATATGCATTCAAATACCCACAATTGGCGCAACTTGAACAAATATCCACAATCGAACTATTGCAAAATGGGGTTCAGTCTAACTTTGCATTGTAGCTTACAATCAACAAACCACAAAAAGTATTAACTAAGGAATTCATCAAATATCTTCGCATTAATCCACCATATCAATGACCTTCAACTAAAACTTATCTAATTTGCTTTGAATCATCTTTGAGAAATCGGAAACCATGCTAACATCCCAAAATAACACAATATTCACCAGGCTTCAATGAGTATGTATTGATTTTGGTAGTATCTTTACAACAATTTCACACTAGTCTCTCCACTCTTCAAAAGCTCCTACTCTTTAATCTAAGGAGAAGAACTTAAGGAGAAGAACCAGCCCAGAACCCTTTACAAATGAAGGGAATGAGCCTTATATAGAGCTCAAAATTACAATCAAGGGCCTAGATTGATTTTAGAAATCAATGGCTGAGATTATGACAACAAAACCCTAATGGAAGGTAGTTACAACTACCACCACTTTCAACCAATGAAATATCAACAACACATGATCTTCTAGAAGGGCGCCTCCCTCATCTCTTTCCTTGGTGAGCAGGTTCAATGAATCTGGACATGTTAACATGGCATAATTTGATTGGTTGATGATGGCCGGATGCCACCTTAGCATATTCCGAACAATTATCTCTTGAGTGTACTTCGAACTTGGGAACTTTATCTTTGTGTTGCATTTTACTTGGATTCTTGTATTGGTGTGGATTTCTTGGTGTAATTCTTGATTTCATGACGTTAGGCTCGATCTTCTTCTCATTCTTGGACTTCTGTGAACTGATCTTCCTTCGAGTATTGGAATCCTTGATGTTGGATTGTTGAAGTATATCTTCTCCTTTTGATGATGACCTTGATGCTAGCTTTCCTTATGTCATTGAGATGTCTTTGAAAGGAATTCATCTTCTTTTGGATTTTTGTGAAGTCTCCTTGATGTAAGATAGTCTCCTTCTCCATCCTTTGAAGCTCTTTGCGTTCGTCTTGAACGTCTCAGATTGCCAACGACCATCTTCTTCATGGAAGTGATCCTTGTCTTCAACACCTGCAAAAGTACGGAAAATCTTGAACAGTAACGGTGGATAAAATCCTTATTGCAATGTAATATTAAGATAAAACATGAATAATCTTTGCATGATTCAAGAAAAATACACCATCTTGATCAATTTCATTCACAAATTCTTGAATAAATGAAGGATTTTCCTCATTTTTCTTGCATTTCCCACACTTAAACTGACTTTTTCTTTTTCAGGACAACCAGGCAGGTAAAGAGCACTTTCTGGGGCAAGCAGGACAAAATTCCAAGGTAGGGTGCATTTAGGAGGTGGAACAGGATTTTTCTTGATCAGGAATTCCAGGGCGCATTCAGGAGGTGGAACAAGATTTTTTCTTGATCAAGTATTCTAGGGCGCATTTTCCACACTGAACAGGATTTTCCACTGGAGGGCGCATTTTCCACACTGAACAAGATTTCTATCCTGGAGCGCATTTTCTAGGTGGAACTGGATTTTCCTCATGCTTGAATTCCAGGGTGCATTTTCTAGGAGGGCTTGGATTTTGCGCTTGGGCAGGGCACATTTTCCAGGTGGATGTGGATTTTGCGCTCTAGGTAATCAGGACTCAATTTTGATGGAATTTCATCGTTTGACAAGGAATTTCTACTCTAGAGTCAAGAATTCACACTTCTGACAAGGATTTTCCAAATTTGACAAGGAATTCCTCAAGTTGATCTGGAATTTCAAATTTTGAGCCAAGGAATTTTGCAAGTTTGTCAAGGAATGAAGGAATTCTCCCAGTTTTGAGTCAAGACTTCAGGAATTTTACCAAGGAATGACGAAGGAATGATTGAATTTTGGCAAGTTTCAAGGGTTCCTATCCAGGGCGCATCTGCATGTGAGTACTGGAATCATCTTCATTAGGAATTTTTTAACAGGATTTTCCTTCACTAGGAATTCCAGGGCGCATTTTCCAAGTGGAACTGGATTTTCTGCCTTGGAAGGGCACATATTCTAGGGTGATGTGGATTTTCTACCCTGGAGTGCAGGACTCAAATTTCCTTGGAAAATTTTGTAGTTTATTCCTCATTCGATGTTCTGGGATCAGTCCTTGATTGAGTGTTTCTCATCCTTAGTCATTCTTTCAATCAGTTTCCTCAATTTCCCATGTGCTTTAAGCGAGAACTTGGCGAGACTAAGGCAAAACCACTACCAAACCAACAAACTCTAAAACCTAAGGCAAAAAAGAGGGGGTCCCCATTTGCAATGGGGCGATGTGTGAAAACGTCACAACAAGCTCCTTTGCATTTGGGTGGGTACTCACTTGAAGGGCATTTGACTACAGACTAGAGAGCAACCAATGTAGGTATATATCATAGCTCAGCTCTGATTGGCATATATAATATAGCCAAAAGAAAGCCCTATTAGGAAAGGTGTCTCAACCTTGCATTCTAATGTTAAGAACACAAAAATTGCAAATTTTGGGCTATAGAACAAAAAAATTCAATCTTTGGGCTGTAGAGGTCATTTTTGGCCCTAAATAATACCGAAACAGGCCATAACTGGAGCAAGCTGGTTATGACAACATGGACTTCTTTGAGATCTACAATTTTAAAAAAAGGGGCTCAATTAGCTTTCTGGATCAAAAGTTATGGCCTCCCACATTGGAAATATAAGAGCATCTATGACACATAAGAGTGCTGTAAGAGGGACTTACACTAGTTGGTCAACTTATGACACATGTTATGACATGTCATAAGGCATCTTTGAATGAAGATAATGGAGCCAAAATGGAGTGCGCAAGTTGGTAAGTGGATTATGACGAGCTTATGGCAAGTAGAAGTAATATGCTATTCTTAGCTTATGGACTTATCTTGGAATTTGGGCGTTGGATTTTAACTAGGGAATTGGGTGCCACATTTTGGGTGGTTTTAGCTCATGGTTTCCTAATTACCATTTGATGGTTTCATGTATTACTTTTATTTATTGGGTGCTTGAGATAGTGGTTATATAGTGAGTTTTGTAGGTATTGTTACGTTGCCAAAATTGCTCTAGATCTCTTGGTGATACTCCTATAAGGGCATGTCCCTGTGATTGTATTGTAATCTTTGTTACTCATAATACATTTGGTTTGTGCTTTGAAGAGTGTTGTTTTTCTTCCAAAAGGGTTTTCCCCACATAAATCACCGTGTTATGGTATATTGTTTTTGTGTTTATTTTTTTGTAACTGTATGATTAAAATAATTTTTGTACATACCTCCTCTTATAGATTAGTGTAGGAAGCGTATTCTTCACCTTTGCTTCCAAGCCCTACGCTCTATAGGGAGCCAATTATAGAAAGTAGGGTGAGAGGTAGATAGGGGAGTGATATAGATAGGGACTCATCAAAGGGAAAAGGGGAAAGGGCGCCTTACTTGATGATCCACTCAAACCTAAAAAATGGCTGAGTATGTTTCTCTCTAGCTTATATATTGTTTGCTTTGCAAACAATTTATCTTTTTGCCAGCATTCTCCACCCATTTCCCGCTATAATTGCCTAGATTATGGGTGCTGGAAGATCTTTTTGTTAGTATTCCTGGATATTTCATGTATGGTTCAGATCTTCGACTACAATCTTGTTGCTTTCTGCATTCTGTTTTAATTTGTGTATTCAGCATACACATTAGTTTGTAGGAAGCTCCTTTAAAAAAAAAAGAATGGTCCTGGATCATGTTTGATCTGCATCCAAGGGTGGGAGCAACTTTTCTTTGACAGCACATCCCATACACTTCAAAAGATCTGGAAGCGCTTAAAAAGATCAAGCTCAAGGGTGCCTTCTCCATATCTTAGATAACCTTTTCATTTTCTTTTTATTTCCAGCACAGCTCACGATCCCTTGTACCAAACAATAGATCAATGGCAGTTACATCTTTGTTTTGACAAGGCTTCCCATATGCTTGAAAAGTTCCAGAAGCGCTTTATATTGCGAGGCTTTCTTGGACATGCAGATTTAGTTTGTAGATCAACGGCTGGTATACGTCTATTATGTTATTGGAGGTGGGAGCATCTAAAAGTTGTGGGATTGCAACATGTTAGAAGAGTTGTTTGATCAATTGTGAACACAACTTTGGGCAAATTTTGACAACTGCTCCTTAAAATCCTATTGATCATTGGATTTGGCTTTAAATTGATAGCGGGTGGGGGTTTACATGAACTTTATATTTTCAAAACGTTTCTAAGGAAAAAGGCCTTAAGAACATGGAGAATCAGGTCTGCCCAACCTAAAATACAACAATGTAGGAGTTTTGGACAACTGCGAAATATTTTATTGCAAGGGCATTGGGTGAATAGATGATTAATAGGCTCAGCTTGTGTTTTATAGTTGGGGCAATTGGTTGATCGAATGCATCCCTTTTTTGGGAGATTATCAACTATTAGAAATTTTCCATGTAGAGTTAGCTATTTGACCCTTTGTGCGGGAATGTGGATGAATATGAGC
The DNA here is from genome assembly GCA_027924645.1 of Cunninghamia lanceolata. Taxonomy (NCBI): domain Eukaryota; kingdom Viridiplantae; phylum Streptophyta; class Pinopsida; order Cupressales; family Cupressaceae; genus Cunninghamia; species Cunninghamia lanceolata. The sequence continues at coordinate 11,716,903 of BSBN01001119.1, forward strand.
CTTGATTTATTTTCATTGAGTTACCAACCTGAAGCATTATCATATTCTACTAGTAGTGTCTGGTATGTTAAATTCCCGAGTGATTAATATGGAAAAGAGTATAGTTCCATCAACAAATTGGAAGTTGGAGAATTTAGTTACCCTTTTCATTGCAGGGAAACCATGTTTTCATTTTCTTTCTTTTTTTGGTTTTGCATCAGCTACAGTTCTGTTGATGTTATTGCCTTTTATTATGAATAGATATGGACTTAGTGTAATGCCCACCTGTACACGCATGTACAAATGGGCACACATTGCGGAAAAACTTTTTTTTTTATAAGGTTAGAATTAAAGAAATTAAATTAATTGATGATGGTTACCTAATAAGTCTCAGTATGAACACCCACTACAAACAAGGTTTTGCGGAAACCCTTCCCACGAAAATCTAAAAATGACAAAAGAACCATTAAGCAATAGTCCACACAAATTTGTTTCATTTCCCGTCAAGACTACCTACGTTATTCAACGTTAACAAGATATCTAAAAAGACTTAAAACATTTAATTGAGTCCTAGGGGAGATAATAATTTAAAACAGATAAAATATAAGCTACTTTAAGTAAAGCGTATAGACTTTAAAGATAGTCATAAAAATGAATCAGTTGACTTAAAATAGCTTATTTAATTTACTAATGGCTAAATTAAATAATTTACTTATTAAATTTAATTAACTATTTAAAGGAATCAATTAAAGCAATAAATAATTTAAAGTTATTATTTACAAAAAGATAAAGCAGATTTATCAAAAAAACTATATAACAAATATATCCATAAGTTGTTTTAAAGCAATATCTGATTTCTTTCTACATAATTGTTTTTTTAATACTATATATATATATACAATGATATACATATATATATAATTTTTTTTTTTTTGATTGATGAGCTTGCTGCCAGTAATATATATAAATTCTAACAGAACTAATCAAAACACAGATATATATTTACACACACACACACACACACACACATACATATATTTCTAAATTCTCATAGCACGAAAAAGAAACACCAAGCAGTGTTATAAACCTGTGCAGAGGAAATTGCATACAGGTATATTTTTTTTTTTTGTGTTTGAAGCATTTATAAAAGTAAAAAAAAAACAATTTGACAGCGGCTAAGGGGGACCTGCGACCCCCCCTGTGGGAGTCGCATGGCTTACCCCACGTCTGTGGGGAAGCCACAACCTCCCACAGGCCGCTGTGGTGCTGCCTAAGGCAGCGCCCCAGCATGGCCGCCAATCACATTTATATTACAAATTTTTTTATATATATTTAAAACACATTTTATATATTTTAAACCAAATCTCTATCACTGCGATTAACATAGAAAACCCATAGCTGCAGTAATATACTCACCAACTCATATATATATATATTAACAGAAAATACCACTATCAATTTTTTTGGTTTATATAAAAAAATTACTGAAGTAAACTTTTTTGCAAATACTTATTGATTCAATGCAATCTTCAATCATCATAAATTTTTAACAGAAATAATATATGCATCTCCATACAAGAACATTGGTACTCAAAGTTTTTGTTTACGATTCCCAACAAAGGTTTACACATATTTAGATTTTGCATCTTTTTCCAACCAAGGTGAAAAGACATGTATATACAATTTTCCATCCCTTTTCAAAACTTCTGAATAAACCAAAACTTCAACCCTTGAAACGAGAACTCCTTTGACAATAACAGATTCAAAGTATCTCCTGCACAATAACAAGCCAAACAAGATGGCCCGTCTCACTCTCCACCCTATCGTAGGATTGAAATACCAATCCATCCCCGAGCTTGGGAGATTTACCAAGAACATGGTTTGACACAATAAACAATCACAAAAACTCAATACACAACCATCTTTTCCCAAAACCCAAGTTGAGACTCACAAACAGAAACAAGAATCTTGAGTGGATTCTTTAAAAGGGGAAGAGGGAGAAACCTCCTCTCTTGGGGAACAATAATCAACAACCCTTCTTACTTCCTTCACAACCCAACTACAAAACCCAACTTTTTTCACAACCCAACTTCAAGATTTACACAACCCTTCATTCTCAAATCCCAACTACAAATTACTTTCATCCTTCTTCCATGAAAACCCAACTGCAGTATTTAACAACCCTTCAGATATATGAAACCCAACTACGGAAGTTCCCCAAAGAGAGTTTTATCACCTCTCTAGATCCCCAAAACAATTTTCCCACAAACCCAACAATTTACACCAAAACTCAAACAATAATATTTCTTTCAAAAGATACAAACACACAAAAAATGTAAGAAATTTCCAAAACATAGATCCTACCTTTGCCCTCCAAGTTAGGAGCAACACAATCAAGGCAAGCAAACTTTACAACTTGAAAATACGAGCAATCCCAAAACAATCTTTCAAACTCCCAAAGCTCCAAGCATTCTCCAAAAGATCCAAACTTAAATCCCTTCTTTTCCCAAATCCAATTTAATTAAAAAAAAAACTCCTTTGCAAAAACTCCATTAAAACAAAATAAATTCCCCACAAGTCATACTTTTCCAAGAAAACAAAAAGAATTAATTAAAACAAATAAATCTCTCAATAAAACAGTAAAAACAAAAAAGAAAACAAAAGTCTTAATAAAACTAAAAAGAAATAATTAAAACAAAAATAAAATCTTTTCACAACAATAAAAGATAATATCTCAACATTTTAAATAAAAAGATAAAGAAAAAGAATAATAATCTTTTTAAAATTAAATCACTTAACCAAAATCATACTCATGAAAATTTAAAAAAAATATGATTAATTAAATTCACCCAAAAATTGAAAAGAATAATATTATAGACTAAGACAAATTAAATCATATAACACACACAAAAATTAACTAAGCCTTTATTCCTCCATGCAGAATAGGTTAGATTTTCACTAGTTTAACACAACAGAAGTTCTTGATAAATCTCCGTATATTTTAAGCCTTGGCCACCCCTGCAAAACTCAATTTTGAGCATTAGATTGTCTTGAAAAATATAGCCGAAGCAACATTAAAATAAGCATACAATTTAACCATCGTTGCTCATCTCTCCTAAACAAAATCCATTTAATTATACAACACTATTTCCTTGCATTTTAAATAAAATGTACTCCAATCTAACATAATCCCATTCTCTTCACATACAAATATTTCCAGTCACAATGTGCTAAAAAATCCAATTAACAACTCACTAAGTTAGACACTCCTAACCACACATTAAAACATATAAATGTTCAAACTCACATTTCCCATAGTCCACATGATAATACCAAACCATATCAAAGAAATAAATCCACTAGTTTAAAGTCATGAACCATATAAAAAGTCTATGTAAAAAGGGTAGGCCTTACACTTAGCTTCTTAGGGTGTCTCCTCCTTAGAGCCCTCATCAAGATTTGAGCTGCTCACCTAAATGTCTATTTAGTGAAACTGTGAATGTGGGTGTGGCAATGCAACACAAATTACACAATATCCAAAACCCTACATGTTCCCTGAAGTCAAAGTCCAACATAATTTTTTGGCTGAGGGCTCAGTTACACCTGTTTAAAAACTTTGGACATACCTAGCTTGATTATAATTGCAGGTCCTTTTTGCATTTTGAATGACTGCAAAATTTCGTAGACAGGAATTGTATAATTTGTTGCAACTTATTTGTCTGCATGGAACAAAGACTAATTGACTTTCTGATATGATTGTAGGAAACAACAGTTTTATTTGGTTGACAATTAGCTTGGAGAGGATTTTATGGACAAAATTGGATAGTTATATTGGCCTGTCCTAGTCCAATTGTTAAGTGTGCATTGTTGGTGTCAAAACCAATTTTGTTGTCTTCATATTTTGTAACATTTTCCTGTTTCTTCTCGATTCCTCAACTAATGCTAGAAGATTTGTTTTAAGCATTTCCTACAATTTTTGATAGCAGATTTTACAAAATTGATCAGGGTATAAAGATCTCTATTTGGAAAGAGAAGACAATACTCTTTAGCTCTTTGATGATTGACCACATTATGTTTGTATTCTTCTCTACCTTAACCTTGCTGGAATATTTTTCCTTAAGAAGTTATGCACCCTTGTCTTATCCATTCTGTCAGATCCTAGTGAGAAACTCTTGAAGCAATATCAATCCATTATTTTAGGATCAGTTTGAAGAACTGTTCACTTCCACTTTGAATGGTTGGTATTGTTTACGTGCTGTTTGTTAAGGATTTATTTGTGGAAATTGTTTATGTTGCCGTCTTGTTTGATCCACATTCCTCTGGATCTTTGTTTGCAATATTCCTCTGTATTCTGATAAGTTACTAGATCCTGGTTATTTCTTGTTTTTGGATTGCCAACTCTGTTGCGAGGCCCTCATCCTTGATCCTTTTCTGTAATTCTGCAATTTTGTCCATATGTGCTTTTTCCTGCATAAAAATGTTCCCAAACTAATGGTTATTCCATTCCTTCATTTTGTGTTTGAGATATTTCAGCCTTTCCACAAATCTGTATATATTATGTCCTCTAATGTTTTTTGATTGGTGTCAACAGTCATATTATTTTAAATCTGAACTGGTTTTCTGTCGACCCTATAAGTTTCCAATTCTTTTTCATTCAACTCCTTAAAGGTTTTGGGACCTGAAAAAGTCCCCATAAATCTGTAAATCAGAGCTGTTCCCCTTAGGAGTCAAATTCTGCTTCCCATTTCATCCAAGGAGGAGATCTTGGGAGGAGATTTCATTATGAGGTACATCTATTTTACTTTCTTTGGGAAAATGGTGCCTTGGATAATCCCATGCACATGATGTTGGACCACGATTGCCGTTAGACCAAAACCCGCAGGCATTAATCCCCACTACAATCGCCATAGTTAGGATCCACGAGAGGGGGTTAACCCATGTCGCGCAACATCACGGGGAGCGCTGGACGCACATGCCAACAATCTCCACCCCAGCGTTACCCGGGGAGTGTCGAACTCGAGACCACTGGCTCTGATACCAATTTGTTGGACCACAATTGCCGTTAGACCAAAACCCGCAGACATTAATCTCCGCTACAATCCCCAGAGTTAGGATCCACAAGAGGGGGTTAACCCATGTCGCGAAACATCACGGGGAGCGCTGGATGCACATGCCAACACATGATATATATGCAATGCTGCTGGTCCTTTTGCAGATCTGGGCTGGTTCGTTTGAGACTGCTGTTTTAAAATTTTGGTTTTTACTTTGTGGGAGAGGGTTCTAGGAAGAGGCCATAGCCTCCTTCAGGTGGGGCAATAGGTGACTGGCTTTTGTTCCAATCCACTTTCGACTGGATTGGGGACCAGCTTGCTGGATTAAGGGGGGAAAATAGCTTAGCTTGTGGATGAATAGAGCATGGAGAGGTAGGGGGTCCTACAATTCTAATATCAAAGCATTTTTTTTTTTTCATCTACTGTGTGGCGATTGTGGGTGTCTCTTAATATAGCATTTGATGGTTGTGAATTATCTATCTCAGCACTAGTGGATGATTTCTTTCTGAAGTAGTTTCAAATAGACATTCTTGTTTGCTTACTGAAATCATTTCAGCCCTGTGGTTAACATTATATAATATGAAAGGCAAAAGAAAATTCAAATTATTGAACTTCCATTTGGAGACCTTTTGTTTTTCTCACCATGTGTCTGTTTCACTTGGTATTCAGTGAGAATGGAAACATGAGGGGTTCTATGTGAGCCAAGCATCTTCACTAGTTGAAAAACACCTTTTGTTTTTCTAGTATTTTGTTAATTGATGTTTATTGTTTTGCAATTGCTTGCTTTTTGCCTTCTTATGAGCTGTGCTTGGTATATGGCAGTGTTCAAAAGGAACCACGGGACAGAATGACAGCCACAGATCTATTGGTAATGCCTTATGGCTTTTTTGTATTTGTTGATTCGTTAGCTTCTTAAGTACTTCAACATTTGCAGGCTGTTGTTGGGATTTTATGTTTGGCATTTATCTTCTATTGATGAGAAATTGCAACTTGATTGCATGCTTTCTTTTTTGCTGTAAGGCGACTTGGTGGTGAATTGCAACTTGATTGTATGTTTTTTTTGGTGAGCTGACTTAATGTGAATTGTTAACAGAATCATCCATTCATCAAGAAATATGAAGATCAAGATGTTGATCTTGCAGCTCTGATCGGCAATTTATCATCACCCGCATAGTCTTTGTATAAATCCAAGAGATGATAGTTCCATAATAATGTGAATCCAAAGTGTGATACTTCCTTAATAAAACAATGTTTTCATCTTCCATAGCCAGTAGTAACTTCTAGTGGAGCACATCTCAATGTGCACAAATGATTACAGATGATCTGATGGTTTTTGGCACAGATTATTATTCTATACCTCTGATATCACATGGGTGGAGAAATTCCATCCTTCCAATGGTCTTTATTTTAGAATCTTGATATCAAGTAACACCTTTTATTATAAACATGGTTTCAGACTATTATTTCCATTTAGAGGCAGTCATGCCTGAGATGCTATAAACTAATTAGTTAGAAATCGGAGCAAAACCCTTGGTCCTGTTTTACAAGATCGTTATTTTAGCTGATCCAGCAAAGGTGACTCTTCCTCTATCCAGGTTTACTTTAAGTTTTATGAGGGCACTAAATCAATCAACCTTGAAAATGTGAATGTTTGATGGAAGAGTGTTTGCATGAAAATTTGGGTTGCCTTCTCTTAATGGTGCTTAAATTTATTGTGGATATATCAGACTCAACTCTTGAGGATGAACTAGTAGTCTAGTCAACTTATTTTGCTTAATAAAATTCTGATTTGTTTCTTATTGTTTGTGTTTTCTACTCATATTTCCTCATGTCCGTCTCCTTGAAACCATTTAACTATCAAAGAAACATGGTTACATAATTATTGAAATGGTTTCAAATTAAACAGGAAGCCAGGCTTATGTCACTGCCATTGTTGATTTAGGGTTGGCTAGGATTTGCCTATAGTTTCTAGTCTACCCTTTTGACTAAAAAATGCCCAAACTTGTTGACGAGATAGTTAAATTTGTACATAGACCTAGCAAAGTGGAAAATTGCATAAGTACCCGAGGTACTAATGGAAATGACCATAGATAATGGTTTAGAGATAAAATGGTTACTGTTATGATGATAGCCTTAATGAAAGCACTATAAAAATGTAGTTTGGATGATAATTTTGCATTATTGTCAGATTAAATCAAAGTAAAAATGTCTGGAGCGGAGTTAACTGAACCAGGAATATATTTCTTGAATAAAGCCGGTGGCTGGTTTTTTAGAAACAGGTACAATATTAGAAACAAGTAAATAACAGTCATAGATTATAATTCTCACCAGTGACATGATGTGTCTGTTCCTATACACATTTGAAATATTATGCAGAATGGGTCAAATGGTATGTTGTTTTTTTCAAATTATGTAGTAGACCAGATCATATTTTATGTGTTTTAATTATTAGATGGTTGTCTAGGTATGCTCAAGACTGCACTATAATATTTCACATTAATCACATTAAAATGTACACTGAACAAGCAGTATATATCAATATAAAATAAATGCCAAATGATAAGTGTATGGCACAGTATTTCTTCTAATAAGTATTATAAGAATATGCATTTTTTTACATACCCCTTTAAAACTTGTTTGGGGATAATCGAAATTTTTAGAAGAAGATGAAATTAAATCATCAACATTCATCCTATTCTAAGCATAAATAATTTTGAAGAACTGGTTGAATTCATTGGATTTTGCGTTATAAAGGGCTTAGTGCAAATATTATAACCTGAGCAAATGCTTGGGTTCGTTCAATTTTGTCCAGTTGGCTAAGAAGTATTTACATTTTGATCTTATAAATCCACAATCTATTCTGTATTTGACGAGCCAAAATTAGCTCCTTGATGTAATGCTTGGACGTGCCATTTTATTGTTTAGTTCAAGCACAAAACATCCAATTTTGAGGTGAATTGCGCTTCAATTATTGTAATAGATGACATCTTTTATAAGCTGATGACCACGTCTTTATGCACCTTTATGCCCAACTTCAATATTTATGTAAATACCATGTCCACAAACCAAAACTTGCTAGAAAACTTAATTGGTAGTATGGGTCAAATCATTTGATTGCTATAATGCAGAAGATCGACTCTTGTACCTAGGGCTACCCGTTGAACATTTTATGACCTCTATGTTCTGATCCGCATGCATTTTTTAATGCCTGAGAAAAGGTGGTATGTTACTTGCGTCCACCTTCGTTTTCTAGAAGTTGATTGAACTCTTAACATTAGCATAATTGTCCTTCCTATTCAATGATTTGTTCACCAATTGCAAAATCACCATTATTTGTTGTTTTTAATATGTTGGTCATACATTTGCAACAACTCTAGTCACAACCCTATACTATATATCAGAAATGAGTGGGGGTCTTGCATTCTTGTCCGTATAGGACTTCAAATGGAATGGTAACAATGGTAAACGTGTTATATGTAAGCTTCCACCAAATGTAGTTATTCCTCTTGTTTACCTCATTGCTTAATCACATCCTCGACATGTTTCACAGAATTTGGTTCACCATCTCTCACACTATTCATTTTTGTGTTGAGTTTAACATTAGCTTGTTATTAGGCGAATGGCACCTAGGGTTGTGGGGTGGTCCATGTAGGATGTTTGTCTACGATCAAATGGGTGCATTACCTTGTTTAGGTCAAAAGGTGCAACTACTAAGTAGTAAAGGGCCCACGTCTTAAATGAAGGTGATCACCTAACACCCTTTGTATGGTGGTGTATAAACATAAATATTGTGTTGCTATTGCATACATAATCTCAACATTGTCTCACACCACCATCAATCTTCTTAATTGCACATTTAGTTTGTTGTATGATTTGGCTTAACGTGTCAATGTTGATAGGTGATATGGAGTAGAGTAGAAGTATGTTTGTGATCAAATAATCTTCTTGTTATGGCTAGCTTGATGTAGGTTATATGTTTCAACATGGTCCCAAAACATTATGGTTAGCTTTATTAAGGCTTTGAAGTTCTAGAAGAGATTTACCAAGGAGGATACATGTTAAGGCATCTAGATGGGCTTTGATTTGAAATTACAATTGTGGGAGTTGGAGGGTGAACTTTGAGGAGTTGTTTTATCTTGAGGGATATCATGTTATCAGGAACAAGGGATAAAATTTTGCCTTCCAACATTTACATTTGTTTGTAATTGTTAGGTTTTTTCATTGAACTTGATCGTGGGAGTTATAAGTTGAATTATCAAAAATATTAATAGATTTGGAATCCTTGCAAAAAAATGTTTGTAGGTTTAGCTTTGCACTCTTGATGATGTTGCCATTTGGGACTTGGTGTAGTCATGGACGAAGGGTTTAGTTAAGAATTATCCAACCATACAACCAACACAACAAACACTCAATCGATTCACACAATGGAATGAAATAACAAAACAAATGAATAGAACAAAGCTTTTTTTGATTTGCAGTATGTATTACATCAACAATTTGTTGCAAGGGGTTACAAGAGAATATGACCTTAGCCTTCTCTTACAATAAATGATAAGCACAATTAGTGTGTGGTTCTTAAATTACTATCTTTTGAGTTGATATGCAATATATGATGCTCTTGGAACTTCTATGCTTTTGGTTTACTATCAAACTTGAGCTAGCACTAAGCTCACTCTTTACTTCCAACTTCTAGTTAACCTTGTGATGTGCAATGATTAGTCTTTTATAGCAAGTGCTAGCAAGTAAATATGTTATAGTGCTAACAAGCAATGTGGTACGGTGTTCAATGCACAATAAGATATATAAACATGTAGGACTTCCCTTGAATGAATTTGGCAAGATGTAAGCATTGGAACTCAATGCGGTCCTAATCATGAACCTCTTTGGGACCAATAAGCTTAGGAATGTCTTCAAATATTGACATTCAATTCAAATGTTAGGCGCACGACTTAAATAGGGCTTTTTAAATAAATTTGACAAGTCACATTGCATCAACCAATGATCCACACACTTTGAAAAGATGTGACATGATAGAATATGACGCGTTTAAGCTTTGGTATCAATTTGGAGGCTTCATGATCAATATGCATTACTATACAATAAGAATATTGATAAGTTGATGTTCTCAAAATTGACAATTATAACTAGAATAAACCATTGCAGTATGAATTGACCTCTACGGTAAGAATATGATGATTGTGACACTTAGAGGTACTTGCAAACAAAACAAACATGAAATAAAATGTTTTTGGGTAATTCAAGATTGCTCTTACCCCACCTTCGATGATACCACTTGTTGGAGTCATGGATGGAGAGTTCACTTAAAAACTATCCAACCATGTAGTCAAGACTCAACACAACAAACACTCAATAGATTCACAAAATCGATTGAAATAACACAACAAATGACTAGAACAAATCTTTTTATTTATTCATAGTCTCAATTATGTTAACAATCTCTGTCACAGGGGTTTACAAAATAATAAGATCTTAGTCTTTTATTACAACAAATTATAAGCACAATTAGTGTGCAATTCTTTATTTACCATCTTCTAAGTTGATATGCAATATATGACACTCTTAGAACTTCTATGCTTTTGCTCTACTACCGAACTTGAGCTAGTACTAAGCTAACTCCTTATGACTTCTAGCTACGTTTACAATGTGGAATGATTCTTCTTTTTCGGCAAGTGCAAGTAAAGATATTATGGGGCTGACCAACAATGTGGTACAACGTTCAATGCATAATAAGATATGGAAACATGTAAAAGACTTGCCTTGAATGAATGCAACAAGATGTAAGCATTGGAACTCAATGTGGTCCCAATCATGAATGTTCACAAGAAAAAAAATGTAGATTAGAGATATGAACTTAAGTTACTTGAATATTGTATTTATATCCCAGTGTTAAGGATAAGAGAAGGATCAGAGCTTATGTGATAAGTTACAAACGGTCGTGACATGAAAGAACATATAAACTTGACAATATACATATATTAACATACACATCATACATCATAACACATTATACATTAGCCAGACCAACTTGCGGTACAATAATTATATCCATTATGTACAACTCTGATACAAAGTCTGTCAATATATTAGTCTTCTATCTCTCATTAAATTGCTATATCATGTCTTGTATACTATTCTCTATTACATCAGATAACATATTGTCTTCTATCTACTCTCATATTACATCTTTTGAGCCTTACTTGTACCTAAGTAAAAGTATCTCAAGGGGTGTGTCTTTTGTACATATTATGTCCTTTGGATGTGTTGGTGGTTGGCTAGATGTGCCACATCTCCTTTGCAGTGGATTTAGCTTGCTATAAAGTTAGTTATGTCTTGCCAACATCATCTCCCCTTTGAAACGATGTCTTGTCCTCAAGACAACTTAGCTCTGTTCGCCAAAAAATTGTGAAATTTCTACAAAATTGATTGATGTAGCTTAAAAATGTGTTTGATCTTTATGGCAAAATATGTTTATAGATCCCCTTAAGCTATGCATAGGTGTTGTCCCACTATATGATTGCCTGTTGTAATAAATGTATTTGGCTATTGATGGTTAACAAAGTATTATTCTCTCCATCTTCTAGGGTGTTTGGGATCTAAATTGTTGTAGTCACTTTAATAGCCTCTATCAATAAACCTATGACATGTGCAAGTCGAAGGCTAATTGTTGCAAGGAGCTACTTGATTTGTGCCCTTAACCCTTCTCTCTAATCCTATACCTACTGGTATTGATTGTGGAGGGTTTCAATCTACACTCTAAGAATTCCATCTAAATCTTTCATAGCATCATCAGTGGTTGATGCACGCATTATTCGGTGTTCAATATTTTCCAATTGTACCTTCAAGATATTTGTTGAAGTTGGTCACCCTAAACAAAACTGGTATAGTGTGTTGATGTTTGCTTTTGTATTCTGCATATTTTGAACTTCTACTTCCAGTTTTGTGTGTGCGGCAACACACTTTTTTTTTATCTCTTCTATCTGCCGCTTCTTGATTTCTATCAACAATCTATGTTTAAGATTATCTTCTTGATTCTATATTTGTAGCAACATGTCATTAGTGAATTTTCTTAGTTGTCCTAAGGGAGTTGAAGTGTCCTTGATGACCTATGGTGTTACTGTCTGTAGTGTATTGAGAACACAATCAATACTATCAATAATGTCCACCTATTGTTTCAAGAGATCCTCTCTTGCAATGGTTTGTAACATGTCTCCCAACTAATTTTTTTGTAAGGGAGATATGTGAGAGAGATCGGTGATGGGAACTATAAGGTTGGAGGAGATGGATTAGGTTGCAATTGCCTTTGTTTTGCTAGGAAATTCTTAATCTCTTGCATAGGGTTAGGTGATGAGGATGTGGGAGTGGATGACGGTGTAGGAGTCAAGGACAACACTGAGAGGGGGGGTGAATCAGTGTTGTATGAATTTTAACTTTTTTCAAACTTTATTTTACAAGACAAATACAAAGGAGGACATTAGTGATTTGTTGAGTTTATATGCACAATACTTATGATAACAGATATAAACAAAACATGATCAAACCATTAATATGCACACACAGAAGAAAACAATGAGAAGCATGACACAAGCTTTTTGTCGAGTGGAAAACCCTCAGGGGTAGAAAAACCACTCCAAAACTGCCTCACTAGCTTAAATGAAAAACTTCTTACCAATGTCTCACTGACATATACAGAGGTCTCACTGACCACAAGCCTCACTGGCATAGGAAGGTCTCACTGACCACAAGCCTCACTGGCATACTGTTGTGCCTCACTGGCATACACAATCACTATTAACAAAACATCAATCTTTGTGTGCAAGACATGATTGCTGTTCAATCAGATTTGCACCATTGTATTTTATGTGCTTCATCATACAACCTTATACCTTCTGTTTGATTTTACAAGTCAAGACCATTTTCTTTTACACATTTCTGCAAATAAGCTCCATATGCAAATCTCTATAAACAATTTTCTCTGCAAATTATCACTATCAATCTTTCATCAATCACTGCAATCAAAGCTTGATATTATTTTCATCATTAATCTGCATAACCTCGATACACTGTATGTATTCAATCTCTCATCATTTGTATATTTCATCTCTGTCTCCCAAAACCCTGTCATCAATGCACCTGAAAAACAATTTTATACAAATTGAATAACCTTTCACCTGCAAAGAAAAATCTTTTCATATTCCTCTGTGCCTATTCAAATCTCCAAACAAAAACATATAATATCAAACCCCATAAAAAAACTCTTCATGTTCTCTTCTCAAAAACTCTCTGCATAATAAAAAAAATTTCAACTTCTATGAAATCTTCAATCAATTTATCTGCAAAAAAAATAAATCCCCTTAAACTTCCATGCTTTTACATTCAAATCCGTTGAGTTTCTTCTTCTTCTCAATCTGCAAAAAAAAAAGCTCCAAAAAAATACTTCATATTCTTTTTGCACTTCAAAAAACTTCAATCACTTCATCTCCTATAAAAGCTCTTAAATTTTTTTATATATATCCTTAATCTCCCAAATCTTATGCCTTTTAAAAAAGCAAATAAAATAGAAATTTTAAAAATTTCCTTAAAAAAAATCTTCTAAAAAAAATGCATAATACGTGGGCTAAATTTTAAAAGGCTTTTTAAATGCTTTTTCTTCAAATAAGAAGATGCCTCTCCATAGAAATAGGGCTGCAACTATTAACTTTCTTAAAAAGTAATTCCTTTTAATAAACTCCTCCTTTTAAAATCCACGTGAGAGAGAGGGAGGCCCATTTTTTTTAAATAAAAAAACTTCATAAAACCTCCATTAAAAGCTCTTAAAAATCTCCCTTTAAAAGACTAAAAATAGTCTTATAAAATAGCCCTTTTAAAAAAGAACTTTTTTTCTTTAAAACAAAAAATCTTCACCCATATTAAATATTACTTTTTGATATTTTATTTATTTATTTATTGCTGCTCATAAACTTTAGGAGATGACCACTTGGAAAGGTAAAGGAACTGGTCACACATGTTATAAACCCCTTTAGCAGGTAACCCAACTCTTGACATCATGAAGCATGAACTTCTTAACATATATCAATGACATCTCTTTACTTTCCCAACACCATCACAACTTCAACACCATGACATCCTAAGATCCTGAAAGCATGATGAACATGATTAAAGAAAAACCAATCTTGTTAGCTCCTGACTTCACTCAATTCTACAAATACCTTAACCAACCTGATGATGTACTTCTCAACTCAAATAAAAAATACTTGCATACAATACTCCAATCTTGACCTTATAATGACATTCTGTTTCACCAACAACTCAACAAGCATCAAAGCATAGATGAGATGAACAACATCACTGCAACCTATAAACTAATAAGCATTATACAAACCATATAAAGATGTCTTCTACCCCATTGAAACCAAGTGGACAACCTGTGAACAACATGGCTACATGAAACACACTTTGTCAACCAACTTTATATCACAAGATATATGCATTGCATCATATCTGCATCAAATATGCATTGCATCATTTATGAACTGAAACAAGAGACAATCATATCAATCATATCAAACCATGAACATGATGAACAACCCCTATCAATATCAACACCTTGTGAACCTGCAAAGCCTTTTGACATCAATGACAATCAATCTCCATCAGACGGTTGCTTAGGTGAAGAGGGCTCTTGCCGTTTCTCCTCTTGTTGTACTTCTTGTTCTAGTACTTCTTTTGGCATTTCTTTCTCTTCTAATAGTGCTGAGTAGGCATTTTGTGTAGCCTCTAAGGTTTCTTGTTTAACTTTTTCCTTTGCTTCTTTCGCCTGTGATAAAATTGTATCCACCCTATGCTTTAATTGGAGCTCCTATTTCTATAATTGTATTGATCTTTCTTTTCTTTATGGTGACATATTCATCACAATTTCATCTAGTGCCTCTTTCCAAATTTCTTCTTCTTCCCTAGCTATCTCATCTCGTTTCTGCCTTAGAATTGTGGCCAATTATTTTGGAAACCCTTCTATTATCTCCACTAAGGTGTGAGGTGTTTTGAAGATGTAATCTAAAAGTTCTTGATCAATTACCTTCTTGTTTTTTACACTTACTTGTGTAAAAAAGGATCTATACGATTTCATAGTATCCATTATTGGCTTAACTTGTTCTAAGGATCTATACTATTTCATAGTATCCATTATTGGCTTAACTTGTTCTTCCTTTGTAGCTTCTAGAGTGGTCTTTTTTTGCGGAGATCCTTTTGCTTTCTTTTGTTGTGGAAGTTTCTTTGTCCCTACCTCTTCTTCTGTTTGAGCCACATCTCCCTGTTTTGTTTCGTCTGTATCCTCTGTTTGTGTAGGGGTGTATTTGTGTTTAGCCTTTTGCTTCTTCTTTGGTTGGGAGGTCTCCCCTTTCTTCTTTTCATTGCTCATTTGTAACAAAGCCTCTATGGCTCCTCTCATCAATGATTTTGGTGCCTTTGTGTTTGTGGTGATTAAACTGATAGTTTTCTTTTTGTGGGGATTTGCGACAAGCGCTTCTCTAGCTCCTCTTCTCCAATGCCTTATGCATTTGAAAGTCCCTTTTCTTGAATCTTGGAGATTTCAATTTAGGCACTCAGAGTGTCACACTTGAGATGGCCCTACAAAGAGTAGTTGTGCTTCTGTGAGTTCTTCTAGTATCACATTTACTCTAAACAAATTTGCATTGGATAATTCTTGTTTAGCAACCTTGGATATTCTCTTGAATCAATCCTAGACAGATAATCTAGCCCTTGATTTGCCTTCCCTAGTTTTACCATGATTCTAAATTCAAATTCTTGGAATAGGAGTAACCATCTACAAATTCTTCCTTGTAAACTAGTTTGTTTATTAAGTATTTAAGTGGTTCATGGTTAGTGAAGAATGTAAATGAGGTGGCCAAGTGGTAGTGTCTAAACTTTTGTAACACACAGACCATGGCTAACACCTCTCTTTCTGTTGTAAAGTTTTTTTTCTTGTGACAGTTTGCGGCTAGTAGACACAATTTGGTGGTCTTTGTTTCCTTTTGGTTGCACCAATATCACACCAATTGGGGCACCTAAAACATCCACATGTACATGAAAAGGGGTATTTCAATCCAAGAATACTAGGATTGGTGCTTCTACTTCTTTCTTCTTGAGTGTATCAAAGGCTTCTTGGCACATTTTTGTCCACTAGAAAGTTTTGTTTGTTTTCTTTTTCAGGAGTTCTTCTATTATCCCACAACTACGGCATATCCTTTAATGAAATTTCTATGATAGCCACTATAACCCAAAAATGTTTTTGCTTCAATCACTCTCTTTGGGATTGGGAGATTTAGGATTAATGCTACCTTTAGTGGATCAACCATTAAGCCTTCCTTGCATATGATATGGCCTAGTAATGTACCAAATGGTATCACAAACATGCACATTTCTTCAAGTTTAATGAAATTTGTAGACTTCTACATTGTTCTAACATCAAACAAAGTACTTGGACATGATCTTTAATCAATCCATATAGTGTCCAATTGTCTAGGTATATCTCTAGGAAATTGTGAATAAAGTCCTTAAATGCGTTGATCATGATTTTGCTGAATACTTTAGATGCATTCTTTAGGCCAAATGGTATCGTAGTGTACAAGAATGATCCCTATTCGATTGTAAGTGTGGTTCTAGGTTGATCTTCTTCCTGAATCTTTACTTGATGGTATCTTGATAAATTGTTCATGAAGGAGTAAATTTCCCTTCCTACTAATAATTCAAGCACTTTTTCTATGGATGGAGTGGGAAAGGGATCATGTATACAAGCCTTATTGAGTTCCCTAAAGTCAACGCATACCCTTATTTTTCTTGTTTTCCTATGCTATACAACAATAAGACTTATCCATTCAACATATTCTACTTGTTTGATTATATTGCTGACCAATATTTTGTCTAGTTCATCCTTTACTCTAGTTTTTACATTGGGATTAAGTCTGTAGGGTCTTTCCTTTGTGACTTTGTGTCCTCTTTCAATTGAATTTTCATTACTCTAGCATCCTTAATGCCCTTTAGATTAGTGGAAGTGCAGGGAAATAGATCTTCATACTTTCTTAGTACTTCCACAACTTGCATAATCTACCTCTCATCCCAATAGTCTCCAATTTTAGCAAGTTTAGGGTTTCCTTTTGTCGCTATATTTATTCTATTGTTTTTAAAGGTTGATTAAAGTATCTATTTTCTGGCGCATTTGTAGTGGCTATATCTCTTTCTCCTTCATTCATTTCTACTTCCAAATTTTATGGATCTTCTTCCTCATCCTCATCTTCTTTCATCTTTCTTGTGGTATATCCATCCACTCTATAAGTTTCCAAATTCCTTTTTCTTTCAGTGGAATGGTTTGATCTCTCTTGTATCCACATAAGTTCCCGGCTTCTTCTATTGGTGATAAGATTATTCCCTAGATTTTTTGTAGTGAATTATATATAAGTTTGTTGGGGTTATAAAATGAGAAGTTTTATAGAAGTCATGTTGTATCATATCCCATTCTCTAGTTTCTCCTCTTTTCTCTTGGTTGATGTATCAAGTTTTTGCAATGGGTGATAAGGTCCAATAAAATAACCGAGTATAAAGTTTGTCATCATATCCTCTCTTATTAGTCCATTCCTTAATGCAATTTTGTAAACGTGTCTCAAGTTCTATTTCATCACAATATTCAGAGGTAAGCTTCCAATCCCTTTCTTCTAGTAGATATCTAGGTTTTATCAGAATTGTAAACACTTTCCAAGTTGGGATATTCGACTTGTGGGTATACCACATCTCGTTGCATTGCACACTAGGGTATCTTGTAGCACTTCTAATCTTAGATCTTCTCTTCCAAATATTTTGTCTATGCCTTCTATGTAGGTTAGTAGGTCTTTGACTCCAGAATACCATGGAAGCTTAATATGCGAAATACCACGTGAAATGTGGTTCAAATGATGTGAAATTTTGATATTTTGTTCTTCTTCATTTCTATTTTGGTTTTCTAAATTTTACGATGATATTATTAGGGTATTTCTCAATTTTCCTTAGACTGCATACCCTTCTTTCTCCCAATACCTTTCTCGACCTTATTTTCAATTCATCCCAAAGCTAAGCCTCCATTGCATCTTCTCTATTTGTGCTATAACTACTAATATCTAGGATAATCTTCCTCTTTGAGTTAGGTTCATCAATGATGTCTTTTGTGGGGATTTTTCCTAAAGAGTATATCACTTTCTTACCCTTTTCTTCACTTTCTTTTTACACTATCTCTTCTATATATGTGTTACTCATATGTATGTATAAGTGAATGCGTGTCATCTTATCTTTGTCAAAGAAAGACAATTCTTCCTTACTTGAGTCACTTGTACTATTCCTTACTTGAGTCACTTGTACTATTGTAGTTGACGAACCATTCTAAAATTTAGCATAATATTGAATATGTCAAATGACTCCATTCACTTAATTCGAAGTCAATTTTCTTCTTGATCCCTAGTAGGTTGACTTCTACATCCCTCCGCATTGTGCCAATTGTAGTACTATAAGTAAGAGCAATATTGTAAGGTGTGTTGTAGAGTGTTGTTCTTCCAAACTCTTCCCAAACTCTCTTGGGAATAATGTTGACATTTGCTCCTAAGTTGATTAGTACATTCTTGAAATGTCTATTGTTTACCCAAATTTCTATCAAGATTGGTTTCTTTTTCTCTCCTTCGGGTTTTTGTTGCACTTCTAATCTATGGTCTTAAGTTGGTATTTTTGGTTTTATTCCAATATTTTGAGAATTGTTTCAATTTTTCTAAAAGACTTTCTTCTTTTGCAAAGTTTGCCAATTCCTTCAATAGTTGGGCTTCTTTTTCTGAAAAGTAAGCCTTGTGGTAGTCCTGTTTCTTTTCTTCTGTAATAAACTTCCTAGTATTTTCAACTACGTTGTAGTGTTTTGATTTTGTCAGGAAATAATCTTCTTCTGGCTCATCACCCAGTGATTTTCCTTTTGCAGTGTCAATCCTACCTTTGGTTATTACTACAACTTTATTTTACTTACCATATTTATTAAGGGATTTTCTTTTTAATTGCTCCTCTCTCTCCAAGCATTCTTTCTCCAGTTGTTCCTCTTCTGTGAGTGAACTAGCTCTTTATTTCTTCCTCATTTAATTCTATTTTCATGCATTTTCTAGCTCCTTGAGTGTTTTGTTTAGGCACCCTCATTATAACCTTAACTCCTCTTGTTGCATTAGGTCTTATAACTCTTCACTTTTTGTCTGCAATGGAGCATTCTTAAAATATTGTTGAGCTCTGGCACAAGAATAGATCATGACTAGGGTCACCGCAAAATTCACAATTTTTCTTCTTATCTTCTTAGCATTCATCGACGTAATTGCCATTTGATTGCATCTATAATAGGTAGCGTCCTCCCTTCTTTGACCACGATCTCTTCCTCTACCACGCAATCCTCTATAGTTTTTATAATAGCCCCTAGTATCCTTTAGAGGATATCTTGTAGGAGGTTGCTTATTCGTGATCTGTGGTGGTGTATATTATGCCATATGGATATTGCGTTGATTCCTCCATGTTGGATGTTTATAGACATGGTCATAGATTTCTTATTCAACCAACCCTTTAGCCTTTTCTACTCTTTTATGTATAGGATCATTGTCTTTACGCTAGTGGTTGCAACATGGTTCATGTTCATCCTCTTCCCTTAATCTATATAGAAGAGAGGCAATTATCTATTTCATGATCATCCTATTCACTACAAATTTCACAATATACACTTTTTGACTTTCTAGGCATTGATTGTAAGTCCATTCTAAGTGCCACAACTTTTTTTTTACCTTTCATCATTGGACATTCGTTCCTTAGGTGCCCTTCCTCAGAAAAATAGGTGCACAAAATCTTCTTTCTTTGATTTGATGATGATGCCATGCTATTTTCATCTTTAGCTAGTATATCTTGTTTAATCTTTAACTATTTTAATTCCAATCACGTCCTTTCTATTTCTTTATTTTCTGTTTCTTTATTCTGTTTTCTCTAGGGTTGTGCTTCTACCCTACATGCTAATTCTACCACAGTAGAGTATGTTTCAAATCCCTTGCTATCTAATATAGTTCTCACCTTCGGCAACAATCCAGACACAAACCATTCAATTATCTATTTTTAGTAAGAGGTTCTTCCATTTTTCTTATCACTTCCTTGAATCTATAGTCATACTCCTTAACAATTTCTCCCTCGTTTTGTACCATTTCTCTCATTGTATTGATGCTCTCAGATGGAATGTCAGGAAATTCAAAGTTAGAGAGGAATTCTTCCTTTATTTCTTGCCATTCCTTATCATGTTGAGGGCATTTATTCATATATCATTTCTTAGTGTCCCTAAAAAATCATAAAGTTTACCCTAGTTTAACTGCACCCCCTTGGTGTGCTCATTTATACTCAATTCTTTTAATGGTGGGTTTTCCTTATCTTCTTCATCCTCAACAATAACCCCCTTCTTCTTCATTCTAACAATCCTTATCTTCTGTAGTAGTAACTCCTCTAGCATGTTCTAATTTAACTTCTCTAGCCTTCTCTATCTTTTGCAATATCTTTCTTGTCTCTCTTGAATTTATTTAAGTTTCCTTATTCAATTTCATTACCAATTCAATCTCTTCCCTAATTTCTCCTTTCTTCATGTTATCTCCTTTTGCCATGGGTTTTTATTGATTTGGTATTTCATTAATCCTTTTATTTGTCCCTAATGGCTTATCCTCATCCTTCTTTTAGCAAACACATTTCTTTGGAGATCCCTTTAGGATCCCCCTTTTCCATTTGCCATCCCCTAGATGGCTAACCCCCCTCATGAGGCTAGAACTTAGAGGGTCCTGTCGAAAATCTCATAAAATCTTATTTATTTCAAATTTTAATCCTTCATCGTTAGCTTCTTCTTTGCTACAAATGATATATCCATGGTTAGGATATCTCCTTTATTCATTTTACTAGGGTCCTAATAACGAAACCAAAATGTTGGTAAGAATGGGCGCATATTAGAGATTTGAGCTTAAGTTACTGTTAGTGTAGGATTTTTATTTTTCTTATGTTAGGGGATATTTCTTTTTTTGCTACACATACTATTAAGCTTTCTTAGGTTAATTAGGCACAATTATTATGAGACTACATGTCATTATTCATTAGTTACATGTGCCACTCTCACCCACTTTTGGGTAGTTGAGTTTCACACCCTCTTTTAGATTTATATGCCACCTCTCATAACCATTTATTTGTCTTTATTTGAGTAGGTGCAACCATGTAATTTGACATTTACCAAGTAGGTAAAACTTCCACCTATTTTGGGTAGTTGGAGTTATTACACCTCTTGGATGTATTTGCCTTTATTTTCCCATATATACAACACTCATCTCTCACATATGTTAGTTAGTGAGAGTAATGTGAGTATTCTCAAAATTCTCTTGCAGTTTGTCTCTTGAGTTCTCTCTTTTAGAATGGAATGTCCCCATTTTTGGGATGGTCACCATTAGAGTTAATTTGTGCTTTCCATATGGCTCCGAGATTTTTGGAGGTTCACCTTGTGTCTTGGAGATACTCTCATTCATGCCAAGAAAAGCATTTGGATGCTTTGATCATGGTTTCACTTATGATTTCCTCATACACATCATCATGGAGATCGCCCTTGTCATTATTCCCTAGGCGCCCAATAAAATATACTATCTACATGCTAGCACTTGAAGGAGAATAAATTATAATAATAAATTATATCTTTAATTTAATTTATTTGAGCACCCATATGGAGAAATGGAGGTCGACCCTCTTGGAGGGAAATGATATTTCAAATATAAGGCTAAATGGCCTAGGTCGGCCTTATGGGAGAAGTGAGACAAATTGCATATATATATATGTGGTCACTTGGCATTCCAAAAATATCATGGAAGCATTCATTCATTCATTCACACTTGGAGAGCGATCTCTAATAGGATCTTGGGATGAAAACCTCAAGTATCCAAGGGGAGTTGGGCACTAATCTAGCTTCTCTTATTGTGGATTCCGTGACGAGAATTCAAGTGAGCTTCATATCTTTTAGGGAAGAATTATACATCAGCTTGAGAACATTCATTATAGCTTCATGGTACATTTGATTAGGGCTTCACCCTAGGGTTGGAGCAAATCATTCTAAGGAGAAGCGACTTGCATTTTGAGGCAGTTTTGTGATGATTAATGGCTGCTCAGGTTAGGGTTTGAGCAGACTTTGTAACAACAGACTTGCATCCCTTATTCACCTATCATTGGAGGACATTTCATGCATATTTTGGTATGTAAACATTGATATTTATGTCTACTATATAGCTGGGCTTGTTGGCTGTTTGCCCTAGCTATATTTTGCACTTGGAGACTCCATCATTTCAAATTTGTTGCAGCAGACTTCAGTATTCATTTTTAGTCTTATTGGTTGTGATTTTGAAGTGGATTTATTGTGCATTTTGTGGTGAAATTCAAATAGGTTATTAGCTTTCATATTGGTAATAAATATATGATGATTTAGTATGATTTATGGAATGTTATAAGCATATGTTTAAGTATGATTTGAGAAGTACAAGTTCAGAAAATTAGGGTTTAAGCAAAAAAATTAGATCTATAGAAAAATATCCCATTTGGGATATTACAGTGGTATCAGAGCCATGATCATACTATCCTGGAGGGTTTGATCATACTTATTGAAGAGTACTATAGAGTGGTCTTCCTTCTTGGAAGAATGGAATCTTTTGTGTGGATTTTTCAACAAACACATAAAAAAAATACAAAGAAGGTTGGATCAATGGAAGCAAGAAGACAAAGCCAAAGGTACACCTCAACCCTATGAAGATAAGATTAAAGAAGATGCTGCCTTGAAAGAGGAAGGTTTACTTATTGGTAATTTGCATCCCACAAGCCACTATGAGGGTTTGAGAGAAGGATCACACCTTGCAAAGGACGAATACCTAAGGCTTCCCAATGATGACATGAAGGAAGGACATGCTATCACAGAGATTGCTAAACCTACAAGGTTGAATCATCTACATAAAGGTATGGGTTCTTTGGATCATATTGGCAAGGAATCACATTGTATGGGTATCTTTGAGTTGGATGTTCTTCTTAAGGACAATTCAGAAATTTCAATGGGAAGTGATCAAAGTGGATTGGATAAGATTGATTTGACATTGCAAGCTAAAGATGTCATAGTAGTGCACACATCTTCTAGATCAACCCTTGAGGAAGATCATGAGGTAGAAGATTCTACCTACTATTTTGATGGAGATCCTTGGATCAAGCATGGTGATGACTAGCACATGGGCATCATGGAAAAGATGGCAATGAAGGAATTGGTTTGGGAAGGCATGATCATGATATATTGCATGAAGACCTTGGGTCTCATAGGTCACATCACTAGGAAGGGAAATTGAAGGCACATGAAGGTAAGATTCTGGAAGGCCTAATTCATTTTGATCATGTTCATAGAGTGATGGCAGGTTTGTGTTGGAAGGCTCTAGAGAGACATGAACACTTTGAAGAAGATCTTTACCTTGCCAGTTTCCAAGAGGTTCAAGAGGCTGTGGCTATGGTGAAATCAAAATACTTGCATCTACTTGTGGATAGAGATCATCTCTTCAAGATTGGCAAGATATATGCTAGTGCTTTGAAAAGGGAGGAAGATGAAGTGGATAAGCTCACTTGGGATCTTAAGGACACTATGGATTCTTTGAAGAGAACTCAAGAGGCCCTTCAAGAATTAGAAGATCAAGTGAAGAAGCTTTGTTGGGAGTTGAGCATGGAACATTCTTCATCATGCACACTAGAGATTCAAACTTCCATGGCCGCCACATTCAAGGAAGAATAATGCAACATGAAGTGCGAAAAGAGTGAAGACATGGAGGAAGGTCTTGAAGGATTCTATGGTGAGGTCATGAAGATAGAAGAGATGTACACACATGAGGATTCAACTTGCAGCCATGAGGTAGAAATTGTGGCACATGACACATCTGATTTTCCATTGGAGACATCACGAGGACCTACCCTAGTTGATGATCAATCACTCATGGAGGAAGAGGAGGTTAAGGTCTACAAGGACATCACTCAAAGGTATGAGATAAGATATGATAATAGGCATGATTTTCTAAGGTATGACAACAGTCCTTTACCTTCACATTATTATGTTATGATAGCCGAAAGGATCAGCCTTGAGGCATGTAAATTTCATGGGGGAGTCTCACATTGGATCAGCATTTCATGGAGAGCATGCAAAAATGATGAAGGAGGTGTTTGAAATAGATAAGGACACTACAAAGGGGTATGACAAAGGTTCTGATTTTATTTGGATCAGTAGTCTTTCACACTTGTATAATCATAGGTTGGCAGCCCCTACACTTGAGAATAAGAGTGGGAAGACTTCTATTGTTGGCACTCCATGGGAAATCAAGCAAGAAGATCTTATGGATTGTCCTAGGCACAAGAGGACTGATTCGATATGCCATGACATGAAAGAGGCAAAGAAGATTCAAAGCATGTGGCATAGGAGGGATGAGCATTGTGTGGTGGTCAAGCTAGTGGTGCAATCAATTTTGTATGGTGAGAGGTATGATTTAGATTTCTTTGTTTGTTCACTTAGCTTGCCTCATGAGGATATGATGTCACCTCTTTTGGAGAGTCATTTGGAGACTCATGTCATACACTTAGATAGAGTTGTTGAGACTACACTTAGTGGATCAACCACTAATATCATGATTTCACTTGAAGAGAGAGTCATAAGGGATTCAGTTTGTGATAATATCATGATTTCACTTGAAGAGAGAGTCATAAGGGATTCAGTTTGTGATGATCCTTTGATCATTCTTGGAGGAGACATAGAGTTGGGTGATAATGTGATACAACTCGATCATTCTATTGATCCTTTGGTAGTACTGAAGGCTTCCCTATGTCAGAGTTTGATGATGCATAATACTGAGGCACTTGCATTGGATGAGCATACTTCAGAGATTCAGTTGGTTCATATGCCTAGGTATAGAGATATTGTCATCATTTCTAATTTTGAGATACTAGGGTTTGTTTTACAGTTGGATTTTGACAATGGGCTTAGAGATGAGCTTGATGACATTGAAATTCCAGCCCTAGTACATGAGGACCCTTTGCTTGTATGGGTTAGAGATGACTATTCTACTACATGGTGCATGAATTTTCTAATGAGTAGGTGGAGGACAACAGTTGTTGGGGTGTTTTGGAGAAGCTTGGACCACCTCTTCACCACTAGAGGATGGCATGTGGATGATACTCTATCATTCCATGTCATTAGAGGGATTATTGCCAGCCATATGGAGTTGATTTTTAGTTGGGAGGTCGCTGTCTTGATTTATATCAGCCACCTTGGAGGAGCTAATATGCATTTTCTTGCATTGGTGTTGAGACTTTTGTACATCCATGAGAGGGTGAATGGTGTTGGAGGTTGGAATGATGTTGTTCACACTTTGAGGTGTTCTCATCTTTTCTTGATTTTCGGATGTGATGATAGGATGATTTGGGATCCGGGTGGAGGTATGTTTGGCACATCACTTCATTGGAGTGTTGATGGGTTGCTTCACATCTCATGTAGCACTACCGATGATTATATCAGAGTGGCACAACAAAAGTTTGGAGGCTTGTGGTTGTGCTTCAGGGATCACACTCTTCACCACTTGTTCTTCAAGGCTTCAGACTGGACTAGCTATTGCTTCTCGAGGAGTGGCACCTTGAGAGATTTAGGGCTCATTGCACTTGTGGTTGTAGGCATATTTTCTAGAGAATGGTGCTTGGTTGGACTAGAGGGTGTATGGTTTCAGCTATTGGAGTTCACTTTGTAGATGGAAATACATGCCATTTGACACTATCTCACAGTATACACACTTGCCATTGCTTGAGGACAAGAAATTCCAAGAAGGGAGGACTATAATGTCCCCATTTTTGGGATGGTTGCCATTAGAGTTGATTTGTGCTTTCCATATGGCACTGGGATTTTTGGAGGTTCACCTTGTGTCTTGGAGATACTCTCATTCATGCCAAGACAAGAATTTGGATGCCTCGATCATGGTTTCACTTATGATTTCCTCATACACATCATCATGGAGATTGCCCTTGTCATTATTCCCTAAGCGCCCAATAAAATATACTATCTACATGCTAGCACTTGAAGGAGAAGCAATTATAATAATAAATCATATCTTTAATTTAATTTATTTGAGCACCCATGTGGAGAAATGGAGGTTGACCCTCTTGGATGGAAATGATATTTCAAATATAAGGCTAAATGGCCTAGGTCGGCCTTATGGGAGAAGTGAGACAAATTGCATATATATATGTGGTCACTTGGCATTACAAAAATATCATGGAAGCATTCATTAATTCACACTTGGAGAGCAATCTCTAATAGGAGCTTGGGACAAAAAACTCAAGTATCTAAGGGGAGTTGGGTGCCAATCTAGCTTCTCTTATTGTGGATTCCGTGATGGGAATTCAAGTGTGGTGCAGGAGCACCAAGAAGACTAAGGTCTTGAGTTCTCTTGTTTTGATGTTCATTTTGTTTTGTTGATCCAATAAGGTCATGAAGACCATTTTCTTATGTTGTAATCATGATGCCATGTTGTAACAGGGACTATGTCCAAATGTCTACATATTGCTCTCATAAAGCCATAAAAAGCAGTCATGTAAAACTTCATGATGTAAGCCTTGTTAATGCATGTCAAAGAGTTAGAAGGTGTGTCAAAGTTGTCAAAGGCTTAATGACATTGTCAAAGTCATAAACCCATCGATGACATTATGCCACAGTTGTAATTAGTTCAAATGCCAAAACAGGACATCTGCTATCCTAAAAACAAAGTAGTTGCAGAGAGGAATTTAATGGTTATACAGTTCCATCGACCTCAACTACCTTCTACCCATCCAAAGGTGATTGTATAAGGCTTCTTAAAGCCCTGAAATGATGATTGTAGAGGGAGAAGACTCTTGGTGGAGAAGAAACAATAAAAAACTCAGATTTCCTATTTTTTCTGTGTAATTTGCTGTTGCAGCCCGGGGTACCCTTTCGTATAGCTGTGTCATAGAGCATGTGTTTGGGAAATGATAGAGGTATGAATTAAATTTGCATTGCAAGTGATTAGAGGTTTTGAAATCATTCTGTGTTGGAGTTATCTGCATTTCTCAGAAATCTGATCACCATAACCTAGAATAGGGTTTTGATACAAATTATGCATTTTCTTACCATTCCACTAACTTGATTGACTTCTGATTAGTGGAATGGGGTGTAATAGGTCTGTATTAGTAGGATATGATGAATTTTTGGTAGGAAACTTGAAGAGGAGAAGATTTCTTTGAGAAAACCTAACATCCTCATGTGTTAGGCAATTTCTAGAGGCATAATAAGGAACCATAGATGCATTTTTGGGAACAACAGACTGTAGGAGGATAAAACCCACAAAATCATTAGTTTTGGCATGTATCCTAAGTGCTCAAATCATTGGTTGAGTTCTATGCTTGCATTCTATAGTAGTCTCTTTGTAATTTTGGCCTAATTGGGGCTCTAAGGCATTAGGAGGAGTTCTAGGTTGAGCCATATCATCCAAAACAACCACTACCCATTCTAGGATATGTGATAGAGGGTCCTAATGGGTATCTTCTAATTGTCTAATATTTGCATTTGAAATCCTGTATCAAAAGTTATTAGGACTGTTCTCCATTTTTAGGGCTACAAGCCATTTCTTGGGTTTGTGAAGAAAGTGTTAATTCTGAGTTTGGTCTGCCTTAACCAATGAATGGAATGGGTCCCCCAACACCCCAAATCAACCTTTCCATGAAGATCCAAGAGTTTCTTTCTGTTGTTCCCACTTTTGTATGAAGAACCTCAAATTTGGGCTTTTTGGTGTAGTAAGAACCTAGTCAACTTGTCTATCTTCCTCCTATCCAAAGTGCCTCTACATCAAAGTGAACTTTATATCTTCTAGGGTATAATTATACATTGTCTTGAGAGCATTCATTATAGCTTCTTCATGGCACATTTGATTAGGGCTTCACCCTAGGGTTGGAGCGAATCATTCTAAGGAGAAGTGACCTGCATTTTGAGGCAGTATTGTGATGATTAATGATTGCTAGGGTTAGGGTTTGAGTAGACTTTGTAACAGCAGACTTGCAGCCCTTATTCACTTATCATTTGAGGACATTTCATGCATATTTTGGTATGTAAACACTGATATTTATGTCTACTATATAGCTGAGCTTGTTGGCTGTTTTCCCTAGCTATATTTTGTACTTGGAGACTCCATCATTTCAAATTTGTTGCAGTAGACTTCATTATTCATTTTTAGTCTTATTGGTTGTGATTTTGAAGTGGATTTATTGTGTATTTTGTGGTGAAATTCAAATAGGTTATTGGCTTTCATATTGGTAATAAAGATATGATGATTTAGTATGATTTATGGAATGTTATAAGCATATGTTTAAGTCTGATTTGAGAAGTACAAGTTCATAAAATTAGGGTTTTAGTAGAAAAATCATATCTATAGAAAAATATCCCATTCTGCACATATGAACTCTCCATTCTGCACATGATAAACTCTCCATTCTACTATTTTGATCTTGGATCATTTGTCGATTGGATTGTGTTTGATCTATGACCGACAATAGATCTTGGCTACGATTATCGCTTCTCATAGAATCTAACATGATATTAGAGCGAGGTTGTTTCATATAGCTCATTTTTATAGTCATAATATTTTGAGAGATTTTGAGACTAATTGTTGCTAGTATTTTTCTCAAAAACCCAGTATGCTCTTCTCTTGCATCCTTGGATGATTTGGAGAGTCATAATAGTTTAGAAAGAAAATACGCATATGTATACTCTAGTTTGTATATATTGTTCTTGTGAGATCTGGGTGACTGCAACTTTTTGATAATCCTAGAGGCATTTTCAACTACTCCATAATGTTCAAAAGTCTAGAAAGTTAAGATTGGCTTTTGTTTCACCAAAATCAGAGACTGGAGGACCCATTTGCAACAAAGGTTTTCATAGTGGTTCAAGAAGCTAGCTGATATTTCAATGCATTTTCAGCCCAAACAGACCTCGCCATCACACTTAGAAGGCCTGAAAACCTAAAGATCGACTACTAATTCGTCGAATTTAGAGCTGGGAGCCTCTGAGGCAGTTTTTTTTACATTTGCTTCATATGGAGTGCCGTACAATATGACCATATGAAAATTGCAAAAAAAAGAAAAACAGACCTTGTGAGCCTTAATTGAGACTCACAGACTCAAAATTGGGCTTAGCAGGCCCGTTCCGGCTCCGTCGGGACCAGTTCTATGCCACTCAGACCTAAAAACTGGCCTTGTGGGTGGACTCCATACCTACCATCAGCTCGGATCACTCCTTCGCTCCCCAATGGGTGACCTTATCACCACTACCGCCTCCTGGGGCAGCGCCATTGGTTGCCCCTACTGCAAACATGGAGTATTCTACAAATATTCACACAAAATAGCAGGTTCTCCCAAAGCAGTTTCTTGCCTTTTTGTGGCAGTTTTCAGGCCTCCAAAGGTGGTTTCAGTTACGACACTAGTTTTATGGAAAATGAAGGACAATTTTGGAAAGCAGACATTGAGGAGAATATTATGGTGACTCTTGGCATATTCTTTTGCTAACATCAGCATGACATCAACATGAAATCATCATGACATCAACGTGACATCAATGTGACATCATCTTCTTACCCAACTCTGCCCCCTCTCCATTGGGCTTTTCCCTTTTGCAGTCTAACTTCATGAGGCCCGTTCTCAGCCATTCAGAGGCCTTTTAGCATATTTTTTTGATTTTGAGTATAATTTCACACTCTATGTTGCAAGTTTTGAGACCTTCTGGGAGTCATAACTTGCACAAACAGACTCCTTTTTGGGTGCCTTTTTTTCCAGAGTTCATATTTTTTGTGTACTCCACATTGATGCTCTTAAATTGATCTCATATTGTACTTGATATGTAGTTTCAGTGTTTTGGCCATTTTGGGCCCTATAAGAGTCTAAAATCTAATTTTTGAATTGTAAATCACACTAATTATAAAGTGCCAACATTGTAATTTTTTTAGGGGGGTCATTTCAGAAACTAGTAAACATGGGGATGTCTCATGTGTCTAAATTTTTCACTTCTCTTTTTGCATATCAATCTACTTTTCTGCATTAATGGATCAATCAATAGTCCTTGTCCTAATGCCATATAACTATTTTGAATGGAAATCTAAAATGACTATCTATCTCAAAAAGTAAGGATTGTATAGGGTTACAATGGGACTTGAAATATAACCCACATAGGTGTTGGAAATCAAGGTGAAACTACTACAATATTAACTTGAACAAAGTGTATGCAAATCTTAAATTAGTTTCCAAGGTTACCCACAATGGTATTTAAGTGATTAGCACATTTAATCAATAATAGAATGAAGAAATAAACACAAGTGACATTGTATTTACGTGGAAAAACCCTTTTGGGAAAAAACTCCACACCCAAAGAGATCCAATGCTTGTATTAATCTTTCAAAGAAGTTTACATCAACACAACATTTCTCTCAAAATTTCGGCAACACTTCGTTACTCCTTTAACCTGCAAAAATATCATACTTGTTACTAACCCAAGGCATCAATATATAGAGAAGCTGGATGTGAGAATACAACCGCAATATCTAAAAACAAGTGGCAAAACCACATGCAAAAACCATACGTCCCCCTTAGTGGACAACCTGTAAACTTAGTAAATTACAATAAATCTTCACATGGCCTTCACATGGGTGCCCAACCCACAACCAATGAAAATTGGTCAATATCGAGTGCTCAATAACTCACTAACGGCTTCGACAACTAACATGCACAACATGCAAATCAAGGTGCCTCATTTTGGATAACATGCAAGATACATGCAAGAACATGCACATACATGCAAATCCAAATGGACCCCACCTCCAAAGTTGATGCCCAAAAAGAATCTTCTTACAATATGCTTTGTAACCGCCACCGATGACTAGACCCACCTCTATGAATGCAATTACAATTTGTCATAGACAAATAAATATTAAATATTTTTTTTATCTCTCATGACCTTAGGTGTCTAAGAACACATTCCAAGGATCATGGAGACACATGAAAATGACTTAGGATTGCAAGGTTAATGGCACCTTATCCTAACACTCTCCCACTTGACATTATACATTGTAATTATGTCCATAAGGTAACATAAAATAATAATCAAGTATAGTGATAAAGGCCCATAGCCTTCTCGCACCAAGAGAACTTATCTGTGGTTACTAGCTTCGTCAGAGAATCTGCAACTTTATCCAAAGTGTCAACTTTCTTTAACAAGACCTTACCATTATCAACAATTTCTTGCACAAAGTGATACTGAACATCAACATGCTTAGTACGAGCATGATACAATATTTTTTGGCCAAACATATGGCACTTTGACTATCACATCCGATCCTCACAATCTTGAAATCAAAACCAATACCTATACCAAGTCTCTATAACCATACTGCCTCCTTAGAGGCATGTGTAGCAGCCATACACTCTGCTTCTGTGGTGGACAAAGCAATCGTACACTGTCTTTTACTCATCCAACTCACTGCACCTCCAAACAAAGAGAAAACATAGCCACTAGTGGACCTTCGACTATCCAAGTCACTTGCCCAATCTACATCAACAAAACCCTATATGTCGAATGACTTCACCACATCATCAGTACCATGATAAAACAAATAGTAATCATAAGTTCCTCACAAATATCTAAACACCCTTTTAACAAAAGTCCAATGCTCTCTACCAGGGTTAGACATAAACCTGCTCAAAACTCCCACTTCTTGGGCAATATATGGTCTAGTGCAAACCATTGCATACATCAAACTACCAATGACACTAGCATAAGGAACCTTAGACATTTTTTCAAAATCATCATTAGAATTAGGACACATGTCTAAACTAAGCTTAGTACCAACTGAAAATGGAATACTTATTGGCTTACAGTCCTGCATATTAAATCTTCACAAAATGGTATCAACATACTTACTTTGACTTAACCAAAGATTTCTATGTACCCTATCCCTATTGATCTCCATCCCAAGAATATATTTAGCATCCCCCAAGTCCTTCGTAACAAATGTGCCAAAAAGATGAGTCTTGAGCTCTCTAATCATCACTTTGCTTTTACCCATAAACATGTCATCAATATACAAGACAATAATTAGTATCTGATCATCAATAATCTTAATATAAACACAATGATCCTCCATGCTCCTAACAAAACCCAACTTCAATGCAAAGGCATCAAACTTTTGGTACCACATCCTAGGTGACTATTTTAGACTATACATTGATTGTTTTAACTTGCAAACCAAGTGCTCTTTTCCTTTCACAACAAAACCATCAGGCTGTCGCATATAAATCTCCTCAAGATCCCCATACAAGAAAGTAGTTTTAACATCCATTTGCTCAATCACAAAATCACAAGCAACAAGAATAGATAAAATAAATCTAATAGAAGATAACTTAGGAACATGAGAGAAAATTTCACCAAAATCAACTCACTCTCTCTGGGAGTAGCCCTTGGCCACCAGTGTGACCTTATACCACTCTAACTGATCATCTGCACCAAATTTCTTTTTATATACCCACTTGTAACCAATGGGCTTTCTTCCTTTGGGCAAACTAACAAGATCCCAGGTATCACAACTATCTGATGTCATCATCTCCTCCTGCATGGCCTGCATCCAAGGCTCACTATCCTCCGAAGAGAGTGCCTCCCTTAAAGATCTAGTTTCATTGTCAATACTTAGCAAAGCAAATACACAATGAAAATCTAGTGGGATATACCTGTCAACTGAATTTCATTGTCTTGTGGGCCTTCTCAAGGTAGGAGTAATGGGCTTTGCAGGTTCTTCTGTATGCTCATTCTGCACATCATCTGAACTCTCTGAACCCTATTCTTCTTCTCCATCCTCTGATCCATCTAACTATTCTTCCACATGTGCATCTTCCTAATTTTCTATTTTTGTCTCAAAGTGCACTGCTTTAGTCTTTTCTTTCTCCTTCGGTTTTTCTTTAATTAAATAAGCTCTAAACTCCCTAAAATCACATCTCTAGAATGAATCATTTTTTTAGGATAGAGGATTCCAAAGCTTATAACCCTTTACATTCTCACCATAACCTATGAAGATGCATTTTTGAGCTTTTGGATCTAGTTTAGATCACTTTTCTTGAGGCACATGAACATAAAACTCACAACCAAATACCCTTAAATGTGAAACAAAAGGCTTTCTACCTATCCACACTTCATAAGGAGTTTTTTCAACAAGAGTTGAACAAGGAGATCTATTAATCAAATAACAAGAAGTACTTACAACCTTAACCCAAAAGCACCGATTTAGCTTTGTACCACTCAACATACTCCTAGCTCTTTCCATTAAGGTTCGGTTCATTCTTTCTACTACCCTATTTTGTTGGGGAATATAAGGAGTAGTCCTCTGTTGAACAATACTTGCATGCTTATAGAACTCATAAAATTCCTTAGAACAATATTCACCACCATTTTCTGATCTCAACATCCTTATCTTATAATCTGTTTGTTTCTCAACTAAGGTTTTGAATTCCTTAAAATTAGTGAAAACTTCAGATTTAACATGCATAAAATAAATCCAAGTATATCTTGAGACATCATCAATGAATGTAACATAATATCAAGATTTTACAAAAGAGTCAATATCCATTGGTCCAAACACATATGAATAAATGATCTCTAATAATCTCTTAGCTTTATTAGTTCCAACAAGAAATGATGATCTATTCTATTTTCCAAACACATAATGCTCACAGAAATTATTTTTAACAATAGAATAATCAGAAAGACCATCAACCAACTTTTTATTAATAATGGTCCTAAGACCTTTTTCACTTTTGTGACCCAATCTATGGTGCCACAACATATATGCATTTTTAGTGCCAGTCATATTGGCAGGATTACAAAAAGTGGAGGCATTAGGCCTAAACAAAGTCCCAATCTGAGATCCTTTAGCAACCACCAAATTCCTTCTTACCAACTTGCAACTAGACTTCTCAAATGTCACATGCATTCCAAAATCATTCAACTTATTGCAAGTCTTGGAATATATAAAACATCATCTAGGGTTTTAACCCTTCCATCACTGAAACACAACTTTACCTTTCCCTTACGAACAATCCGCTTAGTGCAGTTATCACCAAGGAAAAAAATTCCTCCATCATAAGCTGAATATTTAGAAAACCACTCCTTGTGAGGAGTCATATGGTAGGAGCAATATGAATCAATAATCAAAGCATCATTACTGATAGTATTAGATGAAATAAATAAAGCATCATTATCACTGTCATTTGAGGACTTTTCTGTAGAGGAATTTGGACTCTTTTTCTTGTTCTCGCATTCCTTCTTCACATGGCCCCGTTTCCCACAGTTCCAACATGTTACTCTGCTCTTGCCAAGGGTTTTAGAATGTCCTTTAGACTTATCCTTCTTCTTGTCCCCTTTAGGCCCTTTTTATTTGGACCTTCCTCACACATACAAGGCATCTTGGGAGCTCGCATTCATGGGCTTTCTTGTCATTTCTTCTAAAATAAGTGTAGTAATGATATTATCCATCTTTGGGTCTACACCACTACCACTGATAGAAACAATTCAATTTTCCCAAGATTTAGATAAAGAACAAAGTAACAAGATGCATTTATCTTCCTCTTCTAACTTAACATCGACAGATGCAAGCTAAATTAAAACCAAATTAAAAGCATTGAAATGGTCTACAATAGAATCACCATCCTTCATTTTTAATGAATATAACTGTCTTTTGAGATACAACTTATTAGTAAGACTTTTGGTTTGGTAAATATCACCTATCTTCTTCCATAACTTGTATGTGGTAGGTTCCTCAGAAACATTCAAAATTATGGAATCTTTAAGACACAACCGTATGGTTCCTCGTGCCTTCTTGTCAAGTTTTAACCAACCTTCACTAGAAACCCCAGATGGTTTGCTGTCATTGGAAACTGCCAACCACTGATCTCTTTCTTCTAGTAGATTTTCCATCTTCAACTTCTACATATCGTACCCAAATCCATTAAATTTCTCAATATCTAGATGGGAGGTAGAAGCCATGGTATATAATCTTCACAAATCTACAAAACCCACAATGCAAAAGTTCCCATTGCAGCCAAAAAACCTTCAACACTTAAGAGAAATGCGCCCCTCTCTCAAAAGAACTATTAGCTTTGATACCAAATGTTGGAAATCAAGGTGAAACTATTGCAATATTAACTTGAAAAAAATGTGCAAATATGAAATTAGTTTCCAAGATTACCCACAATGGTGTTTAAGTGACTAGCACATTTAATCAACAATAGAATGAAGAAATAAACACAACAGGAGACACTGTATTTATGTGGAGAAACCCTTTCGTAAAAAACTCTACACCCAAAGAGATCAAATGATTGTATTAATCCATCAAAGAATTTTACATCAACACAACATTTCTCTCAAAATTTTGGTAGCACTTCGTTACTCCTCCAACCTACAAAAATATCATACTTGCTACTAACCCAAGGCACCAATATATAGAGAAGTTAGATGTGAGAATACCACCATAGTATCTCAAAACAAGTGGCAAAACCACATGTAAAAACCATATGCCCCCTTAGTGGACAACCTATAAACTTAGTAATTATAGTAAATCTTCACATGGCCTTCACATGGGTGCCCAACCCATAGCCAATGAAAATTGGTCAATATTAAGGGCTCAATAATTCACCAATGGCTCCGATGGCTAACATGCACAACATGCAAACCAAGGCACCCCATTTTGGATAACATGCAAGATACATGCAACAACATGCACATACATGCAAATCCAAATGGACCCCACCTCCAAAGTGGATGCCCAAAAATAATCTTCTTAAAATATGCTTTGTAACTGTCGTCGATGACTAGATCAACTTCTATGAATGCAATTACAATTTGTCATAGACAAATAAACATTAAATATTTTTGTTAGATAGAAAATAGAGACTATCCCAAGAGATTAAACTAGGTCAAACCCTCTTCCACCTAACGTTAGAAAACAAGCTGAGCTTCGCTTCTACCCTTAAGGAGAGCCAACTTATAGGGGCTTTGTACATTTGTTGTATAGAGGAGAATTAACCAAATCCAACCAATCAAACTAGGGCAAAACATGAAACCCTAATTGAGAAAGATTAGGGCATAATAGACTGTCAGAAACATATACGTACAATCCGAAAGCACAACAGAGACTAGTGGGGTGCTACCACAATAATGGGTTATGCTTTCTGGGACATCCTAATTTTTGCTGAAATCACATATTTTTAGAAAATATTATGATTTAAGCCTTGAAAGGTTCCATTTAAAGGATTTTAATTACAGAGGGTTTGATCAAACCCCCTTTGATTCAAACCCCTTGGATAGAACCCCGCTAGTTTTAAACAATACCGATAATGGAGTCTCCTCTACACCTATCAAAATGCTGATAAAAAACCACTTTTGATTTACCTTTTGGGGGATCAAATGAATTCATTTAAAATTTATGTTTTGTAAGTATGTATTCCTTAGTGTAAGCTTCCCAAAAAGTATAATTTTAAATATATTTAATTTGATTATTATATTTATTTTTTATTTCTTGTGAATGTAGATTTTTCAATGAACATCAAGGTCTTTGTTTCACACATACGAAAAAATAGGAAAATAGAGAAAAAAAATTCTAAAAAATACATGTCCTCTAGGTATTGATGTCCTTATTCCAACCAAAAAAAATTGAATTCTGATACATACAAAAAAAGTTATGTTGGACAAAATATGCCTATGTCTAAATTATAATTGGTTTGACTTCAAAACTTAATTAAAAAAAATATTCAACAAAACATTATGAAACCAAATGCATCCTCTAGATATTAGTGTTACCAATCTAAATTCAAAAGAATCAGAATTTTATCCTTTGTAGAAAAAAAGTTATGTGCGACATAATACACATCACTTTAAAAAACTGTTGTTTACTATTAAAAACTAGTTATCAAAGGAGACAAATTTTTTTACAATTTAACTCCAATTTTTTTTTTTAAATTAGAATCTACAGACAAAATCTCTCAAATCACTAGTTCGCATCATCTTTAAATTCATAACGGTTTAGCGGCTATAGGTGTCAGAAAGTGAAGATTTAGTTCAAAATGTTGATTTCAATGTCAAGTTTGGCCAAAAAGTGTAACCCATTATTGTGGGATGACCCAGGGAATAGAGAAGAACATGGATATGAGTTTGGGAGCCAGAAAGACCAGGGTGTTGGGTGCCCTAGACCTGATTTAGGGTTTTACAGAAACTTCAAGCTTTGCCACACCTGTACTTGCAAGACCTTCCTTCTTCCCGAATCTTGTCTCCCAAAACTCATTACTTCAACCTGCACACATAAAAGAAGGAAAAAGGGTTGGTGCTATTAATTAGGAGCTTGCTTAAGTCAAGCTCCGTGAATGGTGTTTGTACCTCCACAATAGCAATGATGACAAATAAAGAGAGCGTACCCTAGGAGGGTAGAGACAAATCTGAAGTAGAATGGAATGCTATCACAAAGCATAAAGGAAAGGAGTCACCATGAGCATGAAAAACCTAGCTTGCTTGATGCAATGTCACAACTTGACTCAGGAAGTTGGTGTAGCCCAAAGAAGTAAAGAGATCTTCACAAGACCTACAAGAAGTTTGTGCCACATCAATAATCTACCATAGAGAGCTTTAGAGAAGAACAAAGAGCATGAGAGAGAACAAGAGAGAGTGCAAGTGTGCCTAGATTGCTTAGATGTTCAAATGAATAAACTAACTTGCTTTTATATGCATTCTCACTCACCAACAATGAATAAAACCAAATGGGGCCGACATGTATAAGCCAAGGAGGTGTTCTAAGCTGATACCACAAAAATAGGGTCGGGGCTAACATCTGGGACCAAGGGCGTTGGGCACCCTGGTTCTTTAGCCCCACAAACTTTGGGGAGTGTCAATTAAAGTGGGATTCTAGACTAGTCCTAACTTTATTTTGTCGGGTTTATTCATTGTGATCAAGAATTTATTATTTTAGGTCCACCAGAGTGCTAAACTAGGTGTAAAATGACAAGAGTACACATTTTACTCCATAACATTTAGCCCCCACTTTAGTGTGAGTATGATCTTATGCTCATACTTGCACTAAAGTACGAAGAGGAAAAATTTCACTCACAACAAACATAGAATCCATAGAATGTCACCAAAGTTGAGGGGTGATCAATCCCCCAAGTTTAAGATTTTAGGAGTCTATGATGAATTGCATACACATAAGAGACAAGGCATAATTTATACATACATGAAGCACTTAAAAAACATGAGACAAGATAAGACATACACAAGGCATACAATTGAGCAATCATAATGTATACATGCAATACACAAAGTATACACGCCATACACAAAGTATACATAGAATACACATGAAACACACATGAAATACGTGTAAAGCACTCAAGAGGCATACATAAGGAACATGTAGATAAAACACGCGGAGCACGCATGAGGCATGAAGAATACATAGAGGATAAGAATATGCGAGGAGAAAACATGCATCATACAATAATCACAAGAAGCATATAATGGAAGACCATGAGTTAGAATGACAAAAGAGACCTCAATCTAAAGGGTTGTCTCAATCACCATGCACCATTCCCCAATATGCAATAAGAAGAATGCTAAGAAGGGGTTAGTTATAAATGAGAAGCATAAGAGGATATAGACACATCATACACATAATCCATATCAAGAAAAGTGTTTCCACTCAAGGGAATACACACACTACCTCCCTCAAGAGGATTTATATGAAGCCTTGCATAATAAGAAGGTGTTGCAACCATACCCAAAGGTACTCTAGCCAAATTCAAGTTGGTGGTTCTAACCGTTCTCCCAAACATGCAAGGAGCTTCAACAAGATAGACTCAAGATCTTGTTTCTAAGTGAGCCACAATCCTTTCCAAGAGAGTGGAGTAACAAAAATAATCAACAAGTATTTTGATAGCAAGATGAGAGTGAGGCTCATAGAATGATATATGCCCCCACCTTAAAGTGATTGCTTACTCCATTAGGGAGCAATTGACTTTAAGGTAGAATAAGGAATACCTATAAAAATAGGTACGAGAGCTTTCTAAAAGCACATGCCCAATTGATGTGTTCTCAAAAGCTACATTGTGACAAGGGGTTGCCCCCAGGATAAGAAAACCAAGGCAATGCTTGCAGGCATGATACACATTGGCTTGTGTAGTCATGGTTTGATGCCGAGCATTGCAACAAGGTGCCACATAAATATGAGGATGACGGAAGAAAGATCACATGAAAGTATAGTACATATAAATTGAATCAACATGAAAGTATGTTAAATCATCTAAAAGAAAAATAAGGAAATTGCAATTTTATGACATATAGAAGAATGAAGATACACATGGAGGAATGTCACAATGGGTTCGTTCTCCTAGTATTCTTGTGCTAACAAGATCGTCAAGGGTCATCCAAAGAGAACTAACAACAAACAAAACATCACAATATAGGGATAATAGTACGCACAAGCATGAGAAAAATGAGGAGGGACCACACTTGCGAATCGCCCTGTAATAAATCATCCTCCCCCAACTTGTTGATTATAAAAATGGATGGAGGACAAGCTTCTCTAGGAACTACATCAAGCATGGTGAAAAGTTTTAGAGTCATACCTTGTTCAAAGTTGTTGAATTTTGTCACCTAAGACTCAACATTCCTTAGTGGAATGGCCAAGTGCTCAATGATATGCACAATAATGAGGCGTTGAATGATTATTGTGTTGAATTTTTTTGTGTGTTGGAGTAGGAAGAGTGATTAGGCGATCTTTGAGTAGACTCAGAAACAAACACTCTTGTTGAGATAGAATAGAAGATATAAGTGGAGTAGGAAGAAATCCTTTTTGTTGTGAACATGGTGAAGAGAACGTAGGAGAAGGCCATAAATCTAAACCTACTTTAGACTAGTGTGGTGTTGGTTCCACAGGTTCCTTAATTCCTTGTTCTTTGCATCCTAACCCAATTCCATTGTATCCTTTTTTAGAAAAGATTTTGAATCCGCACCCATAACACATCTCCAAGTATGAAGGAGGAGTAGAGGTCATATGACCATCTTTATTTAAATGAGAACTGTCATCATGTGTTGAAGAAGATGGAGAAGGATCATTCTTTTTTATCATGGTGAGGAGGGTCCATCTTTGTTTCAACAAGCCCATGGGGGTTGAAATCTAAAGGGATATCGTCATTACCAATAAATGCATTAGGAGAAGATGATTCATTAGATTGAGGTGATACTTTATCACAAATGGCTACCATTTCTTTATAAGAAAGCAGATCTTCATCAATATGAAAAGTTCCATCATTATTACTTTTGAGTTTAAGTTTTTTAGGAGTAGGAGATTGTGTTGAAGAAATTGTATTTACCTTCAAGGTTTTTGGGTGTGGTGGTGAGATTTTATGCTCACCCATAAAGGAGGTGTAAAATCTAACGAATCCCAATCATCATCGAAAAATGCATTCAAAGGACCGAAACTACCCTAACCATTACTGTTGTTAGAAATGGAGGGTAGTGGTTTGGTTTTTTTTAAATAAGGGATCAACTTACTTGGAGGAATTTGATATCTCTCTTCCATTTGTAAGAAACTTTCCAGAACCGAATCAACTTCAATTGTATGAATCTGTTTTAAAAAATGAACTTTAATGGAATGATGAAGGGTAGACGAGACTACCCCCACAACATTAATCCACTGTCTACCAAGAAGAAGATTATATGAAAGAGAATTAGATATGACATGGATAAGGGTAGGAAATGTCACAGGTCTAGTGTTAACATTTACAGTGATTGTACCTAGTGATTGTCTACCAACATTATCAAAGCCATGAAGGATGAGTTTATTTGGTTTGATGAAAGATGTATTAATATTGAGTTTATGTAGCAAGTCTACGCCACAAACATTAAGACCTAATCCACCATTGATCATAGTGCATCTTACCCTCATTCTATTAATAATGATAGATATCATAAGAGGCTCATATTGGTTTTGCACCTCTATGGGAGGTAATTCATGTTGTTGAAATGAAATATCTGGTGTTGTCACATGCATACAACTAAATAAAGATGTTACATTATTCAACCTAATAGAAGGTGGAACAACCACCTTTTGTAGAGCCTCTTTGAGCATTTCGTGGTATGTAGGCGATGTTTGTATTAAATCCCATAGAGAGATCTTAGTCGGAGTAGCACGGAGCTGCTCGAAAATATTGTATTCTCTACCAACATATTGAGAAATATGAGGAGGTGGTGGAAGAAAAGGTGGAGAAGGTGGAAGAGAAGTGGGCACACTCGGTGCTTGCTTACTTTGTTTGTTATTATGAGTGTTGTGCGTGTGAGCAACCACATGATATTGAGGTTGTTGCAACACATTTTGAACACCTTGATTCCTTTGAGTAATTTTCTTTGCAATATTAAGAAAGTAACCAGGAGGTTGAGATGGTTTTGGAACACCTCGAACTGTTATCACAAGTTTAGAGAAAGGAGGTGGATTAGGCACCTCATGTACCATGATTTTAGGAGTATTTTGAATATTAATGCACTTATTCACTATCCCCTTAGTGGGCAGAATAAGTCTATTAATGATCAATAGAAATTACATTGATATCTTTTTAAGATGAATGCCTAATGTCTTCCCATAGGGAATCCATTATAATAGAAGAATCTTCATCCACTAATGCTTCATATTTTGATGGGAGAGAATTGGAATGAAGAGAGGGTAGAGTTATGTTAAGAAATGTATTGATGATGTCATCCTCTTGTGCCAAAATGTTCTCACTTTTGAGAGAGGGATTCAAAGCATAGGGTGATGTAGGAAAAGATAGGTCACCATCATATGCATTATAGGAGATGTCAACGGTATTATCATGAATTGTAGTAGAAGAAGAACTATCACCATCATCTTTCTCATGACTATTCATGGATATGAATCTAGAAAAAGTCCTGTAATATTGATAGAAGTAATACAAAGAAGCCAATAATACATGTAAGTGTGATATGGAACAACATGTATAATTGAATTTAGACATGACTTAGTATCTAAAATAAGATTACAATCAATGACCTACAAGTGCAAGATAAGCAGGGCTTTCCAAAAATGTGGTGTTTTTGGTAACCACAACAAATAAGTCTTACAAATGTAAGATATGTAGTATGTGTAAATGATTTTCCTAAGTAAACACAAGAGGGATTTAGAAATCTTTGATTTAAATGAAGATGCATAAGTGTCAAATGAAGCTAGATAGTTTTGTTTGTGCTATTGCTTTACAATTAAAGAGAAGATGAATGCATCAATGTTCTTGCTTTCTAATTTAAACAAATATGACACATATGATGAGATACAGAAAATTAAAATCAGATTTAGCAATCCTTCATCCTAACAAAGATCTAAAAATAAGATTTCAAATATAACAACTAAATGCAAGACTAGCTCAGTTTTCCAAAAATGTAATTTTTTTGAAAACCCTAATAATGAATAAGTGAAAATGCCAACTATACCACTAGGAAATGATTAAATAATGTATTAGAGTAAAGTAAAATCAGATTTGAAATGCAAATGTCATCAGCAAAATCTGAAACAAGATATCAAATTACAAACCCTAGGTTTTGCAACAAATTTTTGAAAAACCCTAATAATGAAGAGGTTCAAATGCAAGACAGAGCACTATGAAATGATTAATTTCTATAATACCAATTATATTTTATGCAAAAATAAAAAAATTATATCATGCTATAATGATTTAAACTCATGAAATATAGACAATGTGACAAATATGCTTTTTCTACACTTAAATCCAATGCTTGACTTTCAAATTTCAAATGCCAAGATGAAAGAATGTTCTAAACACAAAGAATGATAAGGTAAAACAAATGAAATCAATTTAACCAACCCTATAATGTCACCAAGATCTGAAACAACACACTAATCTACAAACCCTAGGTTTAATACTAGGTAGATTTTCTAAAAATGGAAGGTTTTTGCAAACCCTAACAATGAAATAATGTAAAATTAAGCTATGAAAGTATACCAAATTATGAATGAATGTAATCTAATCAGATCTAGGGTAGAAAATAACTTAGATCTAAAGAAAGAAGGATGCCAAAGTGCAAGAAATGACGAGTTCAACAAAATAGTAGATAAAAAAGAGAGACAAGCCCAAGAGATT
Source organism: Cunninghamia lanceolata (assembly GCA_027924645.1). Lineage (NCBI taxonomy): Eukaryota > Viridiplantae > Streptophyta > Pinopsida > Cupressales > Cupressaceae > Cunninghamia > Cunninghamia lanceolata. Next base: position 11,760,291 of record BSBN01001119.1, read on the forward strand.
AAACTAGGTCAAACCCTCTTCCACCCAAAATTAGAACACAAGCCGAGCTTGGCTTGTACCCTTGAAGGAGAGACAAACTACATGGGATTTGTCTCTTTGTTGTATAGAGGAGAATCAACTAAATCCAACCAATCAAACTAGGGCAAAACATGAAACCCTACTTGAGCAAGATCGGAGCATAACAAACTGTCAAAAACATATACAGACAATCTGAAAGCACAATACAGACTAGTGAATAGAGAAGAAATTGGATTTGAGTTTGAGAGACAAAAAGACTAGGGCACTGGGCACCCTAGACCTGATTTAGGGTTTTACAAAAACTCTGAGATTCACCACACCTGTACTTGCAAGACCTTCCTTCTTCCCGGATCTTGTCTCCTGAAACATGTTACTTCAACCTACACACATAAAAGAAGGAAAGAGGGTTGGTGCTATTTAGGAGCTTGCCTAAGTCAAGCTCCATGAATGATATTTCCACCTCCACAATAACAATGATGAGAGATAAAGAGAGCGTGCCCTAGGAGGGCAGAGGCAAATCTAAAGTAGAATGGAATGCTATCACAAAGCATAAAGGAAAGGAGTCACCATGAGCATGTAAAGCCTAGCTTGCTTGATGTGGCGTCACAACTTGACTCAAGAGGTTGGTGCAGCCCAAAGAAGTAGAGAGATCTTCACGAAACCTGCAAGAAGTTAGTGCCACAACAATAATCTACCATAAGGAGCTTTAGAGAAGAATAAAGAGCATGAGAGAGAAGAAGAGAGAGTGCAAGTGTGCCTAGATTGCTTAGATGCTCAAATGAATAAACTAACTTGTTTTTATATGCATTCCCACTCACCAAAAATGAATAAAACCAAATGGGGCCGACATGTATAAGCCCCACAAAAATAGGGTTAGGGCTAACATTTGGGACCAAGGGCACTAGGTGCCATGGTCCTTTATCCCCACAAACTCTAGGGAGTGTCAATGAAAGTGGGCTTAGACTAGTCCTAAATTTATTTTGTCAGGTTTATTCATCATGATCGGGAATTTAATGTTTTAGGTCCACTTAGGTGTTAAACTAGGTGTAAAATGGCAAGGGTACACATTTTACTCCATAACACTTTTTATCTCATGACCCTAGGCATCCAAGAACACATTCCAAGGATCATGGAGACACATGAAAATTACTTAGGATTGCAAGGTTAATGGTACCTTATCCTGACAACATGATGCAGAAAAGCCTAAATGGTTTAATAAATGTGATGAAGCATTTGGTACACTATGTATGTCAGTGTCTCCTAACTTACTTTTTCACATCAAATCCTCCACTACACCAAATGATGTGCAGACCACATTGGAAATCCTCTTTGGTAAGCAAGATGATATAAGGGGTCATCAATTGGAGAATGAACTTATAGGGTTGAGTCCCAACAATTTTGACACCATTCATGACTTCTTTACAAAGTTGAAAGCCATCAGATTGTAGTTAAAATAGTATGGAATAGAAAAGAAAGACACACAACTACTCTTAAATATTCTTTCTAAACTTGGTACAAACTATTGTATATTTGTCTCTACCTTTCATGCCACAAAATGTGCTCTAGATTCCAACTATAAAATGCCTTCTCTAGATGATTTTGCTATAAAACTCATTAAGGAGCAAGTTAAATTAGTTCACATGGGTTAAATTAAACCCTCTCACTCACATGTCTTGGCTGCAAATCAAGGCACAAAAGAACAAAATGGTTTTAGCAAACATGATAAGAAACAAAATAACCATGGAGAGAAGATGAAAGATTAGAAACTTGCTACTTCAAATGCATCTAATCAGACCTCTTCATCAAAGGTGAACAACCTAAGAATGAGAAGATCAATTGTTCCTACTGTAAAAGACTTGACCATGATGAACATAAGTGTTTAAAGAAGAAAATTATTCACCTTTTACATCTTTTTGAAAAGAACAATATCAAGTTGCCTGACTCTATCAAACAAGGTTCATCAGAGGGGTCTTCAAAGGACACCGGAAAGAGTAAGGTTAAAGGAAAGGGCAAGGACCTAGTTGCTATTGCTTCACAACTTGATACATGGATCATTGAATTAGGTGCTTCACACCACATGACTTCCTCACAGGATGGTTTTGCCTCTTTAGAGCCATTTTCTATGCCTGCCATACTAATGGGTGATGACACTCCTATTGAAGTACATGGGAGATGGTCTGTTGACGTAGGTGAAGGAACATTTCAAGATGTTCTTTATGTTCCATCTTTGTTTGAAACTAATGTCCTATTTGTTTATCAGATCACTCACAGTCTTTAGAAAGTGAGTTGAGTTCACACCAGACAAAGTGGTAATCAATGAATTACATAGTGGGTCTACAATTGCTATGGGAAAAACATATCATCAGCCCAGACTGTATCATTTTTCTCATTTTGTCCCTGACTCTCCTTCTACAATACTACTCACTCACTTAGATGAGGTGAGTCATTTTTGGCATCAACAGTTTGGCCACTTGAATTACTGCTACTTACAACAACTTAGTCAACAAGACATGGTTTCAGGGTTGCCTTCTATTTTTTTTGATGGAGTTTGCAAGGGGTACATTATTAGTAAGCATCTTGAGGAGAAATATGGAAAAGGAAAAGCATGGAGGGCCACATAGATTCTGGAGTTAGTACATAGTGACTTGGCAGGGCATTTACACATCCATCTTTCAACAGGGCTAGATATGTCTTGACATTCATTGATGATCTTTCCAGATACACTTGGGTTTATTTTCTCAAGAAGAAGTCTAAGGTCTTTGAGTCCTTTCAAGACTTCAAAGATTTTGCAAAGAAACAATCAGGGAAGGCCATCAAGATTCTACACACAGACAATGGGGGTGAATATGTTAATCATCAATTTGAACAGTTTTATGCTTCATAAGGTATTGACATGCAGCACATAGTTCCATATAGTCCTCAATATAATGGTGTTATAGAATGCAAGAATAGGTCCTTGAAAGAGATGGCTGATTGTATGATACTTTCCAGATCAATGGAACCTCATACTGGGCGGAGGCCATCAACTATGCATGTTACATCTAGAACTAGTTCCTCACCGAGATGTGAAGGGGGTAACTCCTTTCTAAGCTTAGACTAGTCAGAAACACATAGTTAATCACTTTCGAGTGTTTGGTTCTCCTGCATGTGCCCATATTCTAGCAGAGAAATGTAATGTTATGGATCCACAAAGCAAGCCTAGCATGTTTATTGGGTACCTAGACAATGTCAAAGGCTATAGGCTTTGCCACCCTACTAGAAATGAGTTGTTCATCAAGAGGAGTGTTTGTTTTAAGGAGGACCTTTCTAGTTCTTCTCCTACCACTTCTCCATTAATCATCACATTGGAGAAACTATGACATGATAAGAGTTCTTTAGAGGATCTTACTCCTCTTGATCTTGGTGAGGAGTCTTGTTCCTCCACTTTAGATGGTGACAATGATGACAAGGTTTCACCTTCCTCTCCTAGTCATCATTTAGGGACTGATGATTCTCCTCTAGAATGTCCTGCCTCTGGGCCTCTTTGGGCTCATTAGAATTTGTAGTTAGCAAGTGATTGGGTTGGTGATCCTTTAGATACTAGAAGAACAAGGTCATATTTTCAGAAAGCTCCACATCTCTTCTTTGCTTTAGCTTCTGATCCACAGACTTTTCAGGAAGCTTCTGGTGTCCCCGAGTGGGATACTACTATGCAAGAAGAGTTGAGTTCCTTGGAAAGGAATCATACATGGGATTTAGTGTCTCTTCCTAAGAGAAGACTTGTTTGATGCAAGTGGATCTATCAAACAAAATTTGTAGTATATGGGCTAATTGACAAGCATAAGGCTCACTTGGTCGCCAAAGGATTCTCCTAGGTACCTAGGATTGACTACTCTGAGACTTTTGTGTTAGTAGCCAAAATGAATTCCATTTGACTTGTCCTTGCTATAGCTACAACCAATTGTTGGGAAGTTCATCAAATGGATGTGAAGAATGCTTTTCTTCATGGTGACCTTCATGAGGAAATCTACATAGAGCAACCACAAGGGTTCATTTAGGATCCTTCACTTGTTTACCATCTTTGAAAGTCTCTCTATGACCTCAAATAGGCTCCTTAGGCCTAGTATGCCAAGATGGACTCCTTTCTTCTAATAATTGGGTTTACTTGATGCCATTATGATCTAATCATAGACATTCTAAAGCAGGATGATACTCTCCAATTTCTAGTTCTCTATGTCAATGACTTGTTGATCAGAAGGATTCACTCATCGACCATCAAGGTAGTGAAAACTGCTCTACATGATCAATTTATGATGTTAGACATGGGTCTTCTACACTACTTATTAGGGATTAAGATCACTTAGTCATCTTCATGTATCTTCATTGAACAACCCAAGTATGCACTTGATATGCTCTCCAGATATCTCATTGCTGACTATAAGCCTACATTGACTCCATTTTTGTCAGGAGTCAAACTTGAGGCTAAGTGTTCCTCACCCTTGGTTGATGGCACTTTGTATAGATAAATTGTTGGGAGTCTCATCTATCTAACTCACATAGGGCATGACATTTCATATGCCATGGGCATGGTCTCTTAGTTCATGCAAGAGTCTCATGAGTTACATTAGAAAGTAGTTAAGCAGATACTCCACTATGTTTCGGGCACTCACAATTATGGGATTCACTATTCAACAGACATGGATATTGAATTGGTATTGCTTCTCTGGATCACAAGTCTACTTCAGGGTATTGCTTCTCACTTGATTCTGGTCCAATTTGTTGGTTTAGAAAAAAAAATCCGAAATTACAATTTTCATCTATAGAGGTTGAGTATCGAGGGGAAATTAAAGCCACCACTAAGGCCATTTGGCTTTAGAATAATCTCACTGAGTTTGGTATTCCATTTAGAAATCCCACAATCATTTTTTGTGATAATCAGAGTGAAATACAAATCTCAAAGAATTTAGTCTATCACCAGTAGACCAAACACATTCAGATACACATGCACTACATCCGGGAGATGATTCATGGAAACATCATTAATCTCAACCACTACCAGACATTAAATTAGACTTCAAACATCTTCGCCAAACCATTCACTGAAAGCAAGTTCCTTGTAACATCCACGTTCTTAAAACATAGTAAAACCGGAAAAAATTACCATAGAGTAATTTAACAAGATAAAAATGAGAGAAATTTTTTCTTTTATTCAACACATAATCAAGTAATTCTATTTTACAATCTTTTCTCTTTACAAAATACTTTTACATCATATTGTCTTTCTCAAATTACAATGTAAATCAATTACATAGAAAATTTTGGAATAAATACTTCTGCTGAATATCTGACATCTTTATCACAAGTCCTGCAATATCTTCTGCCTGGAGAGAGAGTATCTTTCCAGTGATTTACCTCCATCCACAGACTGGCAGTCTCCCACACTTCTTCCACATAGGAAGTGGCCCTAGCCTTCACGAGGGATGTAGACCAAAGGTGACCAGTACAAAAGTCTTCCCCAACAAATAGTGTCTCCACATCTGCAAAGCATGAGTTACTACCGCCAATTCCAGATCATGCGGTGCATAATTCTTCTCATAGGATTTCAATTTCCTTGATTCATATGCTATCACTCTTCCATCTTGTATAAGCACTCCTAATCCTTCTCCTGAGGCATCTGTAATTACCTCAAATTGTCCTTCGGGATCAGAGACTTTCAAAATTGGAGCTATAGTTAACTTTTCTTTTAAGAGATCAAATGTATCCTGACATTTGTTTGTCCATTCAAATCTCTTTCCTTTACTCTGCAGGGCAGTGATTGGACTAGCAATACTGGAGAAATTTAAAACAAACTTCCTATTATAGCCAGCCAGGCCCATGAAACTATGCACCTCATGCACATTTGTTGGTACGGGACAATCCATAATAGCTGTGATTTTTGCAGGATCAACAGATATTCCATCAGTAGAAATAATATGACCTAGATATTGAATCTCCTTCTGAAAGAATGTACACTTGATAGTTTTCTGTATAACTTATGTTCTCTTAATCATTGCATAACTATTTGTAAGTGTCGTTGATGTTCTTCTTCATTCTTAGAATAAATGACTATATCATCTAGAAAGACTAAAACAAACTTGTCCAAACAATCTCTGAATATACTGTTCATGAGATTCATGAATGCAGCAGGTACATTTGTCAAACCAAATGGAAACATCGTGAACTCATAGTGCCCATATCTAGTTCCAAAAGATGTCTTATGAATATCATCATCCTTCAGTCTTAACTGATGATATCCTGATCGTAAATCAATCTTTGAAAATACAACAGCTTCACAGATCTAATCAAAAAGATCATCAATACGTGGAAAAGGATATTTGTTCTTTATCGTTGCTTGATTAAGCATATGATAATCTATACACAATTGAAGGGTTCCATCCTTCTTAACAAATATAAGCGGGACACCCCAAGGTGAAACACTGGGTCTGATCAAACCTTTTGCCAACAATTCTTGTAATTGGGCTTTTAACTCCATTAACTCCATAGTTGTCATACTATAGGGTGCTTTTGATATAGGCTTAGATCCTGGTTTAATATGAATTTCAAAATCAAAACCTTTTGGGAGGTAGTCCTGGAAGTTCTTCTAGAAACACATCCTGAAATTCCTGAATAAAAGGATGCTTTTTTTCAAAAGATGAACTAGGGTTTTCTATCCCTTCCTCCACTTGTTCCATTTTGACTGCAAACAACTGACAACCTTTCTGTCTAACCCTTTTCAATTGCTTGGAAGAGATAGGTCTGATTTTAACTTCTCTTTGAATCCCTTGGAATTGGGTTTGATTTCCCAAATCATCTAAGCATTCAACTATTTTTGAAAAATAGTCTACCTTAGCTCTATGCTTCCATAACCAACTCATTCCTAGGATTACATCATAGGAACCTAGGGGAGCTACATACAGGTTTACTTCAGTTGAGAAACTAGGGAGGTCAATTTTGGCTTCAAACAAACATTGCTCTACCTGAGCCTTAGATTGGTTAGCATATTCTACTGACCAAGGTTTAGACATGTATCCAGCTTTTCTAGGAAACATATTCAAAATTTTAGGAGAAACAAAATTTTTAGTGGCTCCTATATCAATCAAAATAGATATAGGGACTTCAAACAAAGTACCTGTCATCTCAATAGGTGTGATTTGATACTCTGCTTGATGATTGTCGAGAGCTGCATGAATCCTTTGCTGGAATGCTTCTTGTTGAGTAGGTAGTGTAGTACCTCTTTGTTGACCATTTTGATTCTTGTTAGGGCAACAATTTGCATAATGGTCACCCCCACAAGTAAAACATCCTCCTATGGGTCCTTTCTTATCTGAAACTTTCCCATTGTTATTTTCATTTCTCTTGAAGTTGTCATTTTTCTTCCCATTACAAGATCCACTCTTGTTCTTCTAAGATCCTTTATCCTTCCTCTTGTTATCATAGTTCCTTTCATATCTCTTCTTATATGGTTGGTTGTTAGGAATTCCATTAAACCTCTTGCGGTTTCTATCACGATAAGCCAAGATGGATTTCAACTTTTACTCTTGCTTGATTGCTTTCTCATACACTTGATCCATTGTTGTGGGACCATGTACCTCTACTTCTCCACTGATTTGAGCAGTTAGATCCATGATGAATTTCCTGATCCTGAATCTCTCATCCTTTTGATACTGTGGAACATATTTAAGGAGTTGGGTGAATTTTTCTCCATATTCCACCACTGTCATATCTCCTTGTCAAAGATTCTAGAAATCAGTCAATTTTTGATCAAAATAGAGTTGTGGTAACCATTTCTTGCAAAAGAGTTCCATGAACTCATCCCAAGTTACCCTTAGAGAGCTTAAATTCAATTCCATCTTCTTATTCATCCACCAAGTGGATGCTTCTCCTGCCAGTTGGAATGCTCCCCATACTGCCTTGGTCACCTCCGAGTAATTCCTTATCTCGAAGTATTTTTCCATTTCTATTAACCAAGCTTCTGCAACATCTCCAGTCTCTGTCCCACCAAATTTTGGGGGAGTGATCTTCTTCAAGTCTTTAGAGAGCTCTAAGGTTAGTCTATCTCTTGCCTCTTTATTAGGTTCTATACTCATACTACGCTCTTCATGATTTTATCCACTTTCACCATGAGAGTTTTCACCTCCTCCCTCAGAATTTCCTTTATCATCTACTTTCTTCTCCAAATCACCCAGTCTTTTCTTGGTTTCCTCAAATATGGTTATGATTTGGTCCAGCTTATTATTTGGCGGGTGGTTTTCCTCTTCACTTTCTCCTTGGTTAGTCCTTGTCCGAACCATGTTTATCAATTTCTCACACCTGAGAATATTGAGTTGTCCATTAGTTCAAGATTATAATGCCTCCCATTAAATCTAAACATAATAAACTTAATTTAAACAATAGTTTGGTGCAAAAACAAATCTTTTTTATTTATTTCATTTCAAAAGTAAAGAGTATTCTTCATTTTTACAAGATATGACTTCAAAAGTCATGCTTAAGAAGAGTATATCCTTTAGACTCATTTTCTGATACATAATCTCAAGGTATATAACCCTCTAACTCACTATCAGACCTAACTTCTATGATCTCAATAGTTGGGGGTATGCAGGGATCTTGCCTAACCATAATTGTTTCCTCATCTTTAACTCTTTCCAAGTACTCCCTTCTCACTCGCTTGATTCGAGTTAAGGCAGTCACTAGAGTTTTTGTATCACTTAACCAAATGTCACTCTCATCATTGGTTCCCTCAAAGGTTTTGATAATGGCCTCACGTTCTCTTTTTGCTTTAAGGAAACATTGACTCGTATTAACAGACTTTCTTGCTGTCTTTTTAAGACGTACCATCCTGGCACATAAATTTTTCAAACATTAGCTAACTTCATAATGTTGGCTATAGACAAGCATAGTGGTCTCATAAGCCCTAGTGCTGAACCTGGTAGCTCTGATACTATATGTAACATCCACGTTCTTAAAACATAGTAAAACCAAAAAAATTTACCATAGAGTAATTTAACAAGATAAAAATGAGATAGAGAAATTTTTTCTTTTATTCAACACATAATCAAGTAATTCTATTTTACAATCTTTTATCTTTACAAAATACTTTTACATCATATTGTCTTTCTCAAATTACAATGTAAATCAATTACATAGACAATTTTGGAATAAATACTGCTGCTGAATATCTAACATCTTTATCACAAGTCCTGGCATATCTTCTGCTTGGAGAGAGAGAGTATCTTTCCAGTGATTTACCTCCATCCATAGATCGGCGGTCTCCCACACTTCTTCCACATAGGAAGTGGCCCTACCCTTCACGAGGGATGTAGACCAAAGGTGACCAGTGGTAATTTGCCTATCCCGAGTACATAGTGTTGTATCCTACTCAACTCTATCAAACCATGCAACCCTAGATACCCTCTAGCTAAGTATGATTTCTGATAGGATGGGCAATCTGGATATAGTGAACCGACAATGCATGCAGAAAACAAATGCATTACTTTGGCCAAAGTTTTTAATTTCAATATCGTTCATAATGAACGTCGTCATTGTGTTCACCCACCCCTACTCGACTTGGATACTATCGTATTCCGTAGTTTATCCATCAACTATGTTTATACAACAACTAAATCATGATAATAGTTTTTCTAGACTTTAGACATATCTATATGTCTTATCTAATCATTTGATTTTAGTTTGACTCTAAGTTTTACATAATATCCCATAATAATATGGCTTTACAAATTATCTGAAACTCATATCAATGAGACTAGGTTAATAACAACTCATAGTTTATCTAAACTAAAAAAAAAAGAGAGTGAACTATCATTCAAAATAGATATTTCCTTTTATACAAAAATATGAATATTCTCAGTTTACCTATTCATGATGACTTCAATAGTCACGAAACATATATATAGTCGAATATGATTCCTCTCAAATTCCTATCTCATTAGACTTCATTTAATCATATCATACTGGTTTCCTACAAAGATATTCTCATGTAAAAATTACTAAGTAAGGATAACCCTATGTTCCTTCATATTTCTATTGAAGCATTTCCATTGAGTTATCACTCGATTTATAATGAAAAAGGTATCTTCCTAAGCTTAATGAGATTCTAGGTTCTCTTGGAAAACAACCATTATAGTTATTTGTAACTTAACAAGAAATGGTTCTTATACTTCCATTAACCACCTCAAAGATTTAAGCATCTTACTCAACTATGTTTACAATCCTTTCATAGTTCTAAATGGTACTTGATATATATATATAAGAATGGTATAAAATATCTCAATAATCAACTCTCGGTCCTTCTTAATGTTGAACCTTCTCTTAATCGACTGTATTTTTCTACATAATCGACCACTCATAAAGAAGACCTCTATGGTGTATTGGAATATCATTCTACAGTTATATCTTTCAATATACCGACTTCTACACATTTCTATGGTTTTTGACTCAGGCTAATAGCCTTTGATAGCATCGGCCAACCAGTGATAATGGCGACAATCATTAACTCCAAAGGTTTTAAACATAATGAAAACACTCATTAATAGGTTTGCTGATTAAGAATCAAATATCACAGAAATATGAAAAGGGATAATATCGATTCTTAGAAGCATGCAAACAAAAGACATTATAAATCCTTACAATTCTATTATTGTTTCCACACAGATATTGAATGATACCTGGTGATGGCACAAGAGTTATCTGCAGCTGTGTTTACTATTCACTCAGCCTAAATGATGGCGTCCACACGCCTGTGTTTTGGCTGTGACCTACTCTCTATGTTTTCCAAAATGATCCCCCCGTATGTGTGTCCTCTAACTGCGAATCTTATCTCCCTTATGATCAAGGTGAGTCATGCCAATTAATGATGCTTCAAAGCTCTTAATGAAATGGTTTCTACCACTCCATTGAATGTAAGATAATTGGTAATGCAACTGACCACTCTCTCATTCGGTTTACAACCGATCCCACTTATGTAGCAGAGATAAACACATGTTCGTTTGAGGCATAGAATGTGGAGAGTTTTCAATGCATGCAACTATAATACCATACTCCCTCTTAAAGAGGTCGACACAAGCATAACCATCGATGGTTATTATGGTTGATCACTTTAAGTGATCCAAATTCCATCATTCGAATTAATGTGGGTGTCATAAATAACATGCCCAAGGTTATTCGATTGATAAGTTTATTAAATAATGTGAGGTATTATCCTCTTCAGTTTATAAATACATCTATGGCTTATATTAAATAAGAATTACATATCATCATTCACATTTGATGATTATGATTTAAATCAATAAGAATAATAGTAATAAAATAATGATTTATAGATATTGTGAATGGGTCGAGTTTACCTCCCCATCACATTCCTTTGTTAAAAACACGTCAATCTAACTTGATGGAATTCACTTTGACGTTCAAGGGTTGACAAATAAACACTAAGTGGCCCAAAAATAAAAACACCACCCATTACGATAATTATGTCGTAACTTTTACATTAGACGTAAATGGTCTCGATTCATGTTCAAATGATGTCGTTAACGTTACTTATGACTTAATATGACTTACTACGACTTAGAAAGATTTGTAAATAATATCGACTACTTGTCGATTATGTTCAAAAGAAAACTAATAAGGCAAGACTTACCTCTTACGACACATTGGTTCACATTTTCGTTAAACACTTATACACGATTTGGCAAATAAACCACTCGTAACCCAAGGTCTATCTCTCTCTCTCTCTCTAAGAGTTATCTAAGAATCTGTATTCCTATTTCAACTTGTAACCAAACAATATATGATCAATGCATCATTATTCAAATAATTCAAACAATAAATCAAATCTCATAATGCAATTATTAAATCGATAATAACACATTCTTTTCTATAATTTCATAAATGACATTCAATATAATCCATGTCTTTCCTTATCATTAATCTAATCATCATAATAAATTTACTTATGTCCAAGTAAAAGTAAAAAGTATAGCAAGGCAAAAATTGAGGATGTAACATTCCTTCATTTATGAGCTTTTTTGGGGGTGCGACCACTGTCTACTTTGGGAGGGGCTTCTTAGTCCTTCGCTTTCACTTTCTCTACTTTGGGGGTGTTTTCTCTCTCTATTTGGGGGGGGGGATATTCCTTTATGGGGGGCTTCTTCTCTTTTGGTAGGAATTATTTGCACATGGGTATCTCATTAGGCTTCATTTGTCGGGACCCATATCTTTTCACCCACCTAAGCTATGCTTAAGGGGGCTGTTAATGTAGGTTTTTTATTTCCCTTATGTTAGGGGATATTTATTTTGTTCCTACACATATTATTAAGCTTGCTTAGATTAATTAGGCATGGTTATTATGAGACCACATGGCATTATCCATCAGTTACATGTGTCACTCTCACCAACTTTTGGGTAGTTGAGTTTCACACCCTCTTTTGGATTTATATGCTACCTCTCATAACCATTTATTTGTCTTTATCTAAGTAGATGCAACCATGTAATTTGACATTTACCAAGTAGGTAAACCTTCTATCTATATATACAACACTCATCTCTGACCTTTGTTAGTTAGTGAGAGTGATGTGACTATTTTTAAAATTCTCCTGCAAATGTTAGTTAGTGTGAAATGTAATTTGATGTACATTGTAAGTGTGAAATGCAATGACAAATTTAGATGAATAAGGGGTGGATTCCCCTTATGGGTCAAACCCTAGGCTATTGGATGTATGAGTTTGGTCCCTATAGATAAACATCTCCTCCCTCTCGAAGTCAATGTCAGTCTCTAGGAGAACCACTTTTGGCGCTAAGGCAACAACCTTGGTTGTTTCTCTAGTTTTAAGGCGTTGGGAGTGCCTTGGCCGATGTGACGTCAGAGTTGAAGTAGCTTTCTATTTCTTCTTGCTTGTTCTGAGGGGAGAAGGAGATGGCTTCTATTTTCTCTTATGCTTGGAAGAAGAAGGAGCGACAATAGTTGCAAGTTGGTCTGGTGAGGTGGTATGTACAGATGGTGGTTTTTCTTGCATAGGTGAAGAAATTTCAATGCTTGGTGAAACAATTTCAGGCATAGATGGAAAATTTTCATGCATAGGCATTGAAGTTTCATGTGGGGATGCTACATGCATATGGGAAGATGCTACAGGGTCAAGGGTAGATGCTGTAGGATCCTTGTAAGATGTTGCATGCATATGGGAAGATGCTATAGGGTCAACTGAAGATGTTGCATGCTCATGGGATGGACCCACATGCCGTTCTTCCATAATTTCTTCCCTATTTTCCTGTATATTTTTTGATTGCGACCCTTGGGTCCACCTCGCCTCGAGTCTTCTGCCATGTGGCCCTACATCCAACCTATTTTTAATATTGTTTAGACCCAAAAGTTCTTCCCATGATACATCAGAAAATTTCTTGTTTAGACTCTTAGCTAACAATTGAATAAGACCATGGTGGGTGTAGACACCCAAAAATGTCTTAACCCTTCAACCATCCTTCGACATCATCCACATCACTAATTTCTCATCCAATTAATTAAATAAATTCATATTTAATTAATTATCCTATCTTATCCCTGATCATTCATCCATTCTTCATCAATTTACCCTCAACCCTGAATTAATTAAATTAATTTAACATTATACCTTACTAACATCATCCCAATTAATTAATTAAATATGCAAATATTTATTTGATTAATTTGGTCACTTTCCTAAACCTGATTAATTAAGTAAATCACACTTATTTAATTAATATACCCTACTAATCATCCTAAACCTAGCCTAGTTGATTAAATATCTATTATTTAATTAGCTACCCTGGCCTACATGATCCCTAGACCTGGATTAATTAAATAAATCATTATTTAATTAATCCTAAACCCAGTTTAGCCCATTCACTTATTTTTTCCAGCCACATTAATTAAGTTAATCACCCTGATTAACTTGGTCAAAGCATCATTAACTCATTCTCCCACAACCCACAAATTAAAAATTCCAAAATAATCTCATGGGTCACATGACCCTTCCACTTCATCTTACTATTTCCATGCTAAGATCTTCTCTATGTCATGAGCTCACATATGTGAGTTCTAAAATTTCCCATGTGTCACATGACCTTCACACTCCCACATAAAATGAAATTTTTAATTCCACATCCTCCCAAAAATGAATTTTTAATTCATCACTTGTCTTAATCCTCATTAAATGTAAAGCCTTCCCCAAAAATGAATAAAAGATTCATTTTTATTCTCCACCCTTCATTTTTTATGATCAAATCTCATCCCTCCATCTTGTCTTTTATCCTCCACCATTGATCTCAATTCTCAATCTCCACCGTTGGATCAAAATCCCTCCAAAAAGCTTATAAATATGAGCTCCCACAAGCCATTTTATCATCTCATTTTCAAGTAATGTTATCATGCCAAAATAGCCTCCAATCCTCTCCATTAAGCTTTTTTTGTGTTGAGTTGTGAGCATTCCATATTCAATTGAATATCATTTGGGTAAAGCTAGGAGTTTTAGGGTGCAAGCTCCTCAACCTTATCAAGGAGTGATAAGGACTTCCAAGGCATTCTACAAGGTATAATCATTGTGTTTTGGTTTTCATTTGATGTTTTATGCTTTGTGAGCTTCTCATCATCTTCATTTGGCATGCCCGGTGGGACCTCATGGTCCAAGCTAACCTTTTTTGAAGTGTTTTTGTGAAGCTTTTTGGCAGACATGACCGTTTAGCGTCAAAATCTCACGCAGTTGCACTAAACCTCTGCGGTTAAGCGCCATCTTTGACTGTCTTAGTGCTATTTCCTCCTGAAATAGCACTATCCTCTACTATTGTAGTGTGTGTTTTCACTAACATTGTGTGTTGAAATTTTTTATCTTGGATTTAGATGTTTTATCACCTTCTGCATTTTTGTCCTCTTTATTTTTTGACAGGGTGCAATACATCTAAGGGGTCCTAATGCTAAAATTTTTGGTGGAATGTGTTAAGGGAAACTAGTTTAGTCTTGTTTCATCTTCTTTTGCAAACTAACCCTGTTTTTGCTAACAAAGTAGTGTGTTTTGATCTTGGACTGATTTTGCAGCTCTCTAAAATCTCATAGCAGTGTTTTGTGCAAGATTATTCACTGTTTTGTGCATCTCTCATGTTTTCCTGTGGTTTAGCTCTATATCTAGCTAGAACCACACTACACAACTTTCAGACAGACAGGTAAAAGAGGTAAAATCTAGTTTAGTGCCATTTTCTGCTAGTTTAGCACTATGTGCTATTTTAGCACCATTGCACTTCTATTTAGTGCTATTTTTATCTGCATTTCTGCTGTTTGTCTCTGTTTAAACATAGAAATGAATTATTTTAGTGTTATTTGCTGCTATCTCAGCACCATTTCTCTATTTTGTAGCATGATTTAAGTCTATTTTAGTGCCATTTACCACTGTGTTAGCGCTATTAACTACTGTCTTAGCGCTATTTTACTAATAAAATCTTGAGATTTGTGTAGGTGATTAACAAGTTGTTTGTAGGTACCAAAACGTTTGTCCAAGACTATTTTTAGACTACCGACATACTTGTTGCAGGTTTTCATTAGTCCAAGATTTGTTTTCTATACTAGTTTAGTGGCACTAAATTAGTGTAGTGGGAATTAACATTTGTATGCCGTGTTTGGTTTGCTTCTAGATGTATGCTCTCCCCTCGTACCTTAGGGTGATGTTGGGGATCAAATGTCTACATTCAAACATTTTACTTGCTTTTAAGTGTTTTCCTGAAGGGGTTATCTTTATTGCATATGCTCTCCTCTTGAGCCTAGTACGATCTTGGGTGATCAAAAGCAAGTGATAATTTATTCTTAGGAGGCCTACTTGGGGATTTCATCACCCCAAGGGATGACCTCAACCACGTGTATCGACAGGGTATATCAAAGGGGGGAGAAGGAAACTTGTACCCTAATCTAGTTGTATTGTCATTGGGATAGCCTTGGGGCCCCGAGTGATTCTAGACACAAGGTGAAGTGGTGCTTGCTTAACCGCTTGGTGCCACATCCCTTCAATGGACTAGTGTTCATGGTCTTGTGCCTCATGTACCTTGTGTATGAAGAGGACTCCTTAGAAGCCCATACTATCCTAGCTTAAGACCTTTCGACTGTCATACCTTGTAGTGTACCACTATAGAGGAGGGGAAGATGCTCACTATACCATTATACTTGAGATAGGCATTACCTTCGGCAAGATGAAAGTCTCCTTAGTAAGGGCGGTAAGGTGGTCCATGACCTTGCTTTCCCTATCTATCCAAGCTATAACACTAAAGGTATTAGTGGGGGTGGGAATCTCAGTTCACTTTGAGTTGAGATTGACCCATGACCACTTCGTGAGATCGACAAGGTATGATACTCCCACTTGACTAATGTTAGGATTGTTCAAGTGCTTGGTATGTCTTCTTGTTACAACTCGTACAAGCCAATTTATCCAAAGTCCACCTTGAGTCAAAAGCCATTGTGTTCTCTTGTTTGATTTTTTATGTTCTTGCCAAGGAACCTTATCAACTTTATCCAAAATCATTTGAACCTTTGAAATCAAACATTTGAACCCTTTGAAATTAGATATTTGAGCCAAGAATCCAAAAATCCAAATTGATCCAAAAACCTAGCCAAAGTTCTAACATTGCCGGTTGTTTAGCACTATACACTCTCTGTTTAGCGCTATAAATTAACCTGTTAGCACCATTCCTGTAGCGCCATCTGTCACCCAATCAACGCCATTTCTATATGTGTCAGTGCCACTCCTCACTGTGTTAGCGCCATTCTACTCTGAATTAGCGCTATTTTTAGACCATATAAAAATGCATCCTCTAATTTGTGTCTGAATCCTTGAGCTTCATTTAACCTTAGCATCCAGGCACCTTGTCAAAATCACTAAAAATCAAATCCTCCATTTTTGAGTCAAACCCTTGACCACATTTCCATCCACAACCTTTGTCCAAATCTATCCACATCATTCCATTTGGACCTTAGAGAAAAATCACTTTAATATTTGACCCTTGACCATTATTCCATCCATTAATCAATTGTCATATCTCAATCCTTCACTCCATTTCCATAAGGGTTTTTACAAACCCTAATCCAAATTCATTACCCTTCATCCAACCTTAGAGAAATATCTTGACTTTTTGGGCTTTTGCTTTCCCTTAATTCCATCCAAATTTGTCATTTCCATTCACATCAAAATCCCAAAAGCCTTCCAACCTTAGTCTTAGTCAAAATGCCCTCATCCTCATCAACCAACATTATCCAAACCTTACCAACCTTATCCAACATCAACATCAAACATCAAGCCATCAACATCTAAAATCAAACCAACATCCAAAGTATCCTTCAAATCAAGTTTGTGCAAAATTTAAGTCTAGATCTTTATCCTCTAATTTATAGGGTGCTTAAGACTTTGTCTACCTTAAGTTCTCTTGTAAATTAGCCTTTTATCAACCCTTAGATAAATTGATTTAGGAGCCTAGACAACTCCTAAGTTGATAAACTCTAAGGTATCCCATTTTTCCTGGAGGTTATTAGTCTGTCTTCAAGTGAAATAATCCTTTTCTCTTTTACTTAAGATCATTAGTCTACCTTAGGTAAGGAGAGAACACCTTTTGAAATCCAAAGATCTAGACTTATGTGAGCTCTCCCTTGATTTGAATCATCCTTTTAAAACACCATCAAATTTGACCAACATTCTTAACCACCCAATCCTATCCAAAACCACTTTCTAAAGTATCCTTGGCCAATTTTAATTGTCCCAAGTATGCTTTAATTATCCATCCCAAAAATCATCATCCTCAAAATTTGTCCCAAGTATCCTTTCCAATCATCATCATCCCTAAGCTCATTTTACCTTTAATCATCTATCCATCCATTTACCTTTGATCCTTTGAAGTCCAATCTCTAAGCTCACTCATCCAAAAAAATCATCTTCATATCCTATCATTTATCCATTTTATCCTTGGGTCTAATACTTTGAGATTCATTCTCTAAGGCTAAGCCCTTATTTATAATCACATCACCTATCCACACCTTATTCACTACCACTCATCCTTGGGTCCAATCTTTTGAAATCAATTCTCTAAGGTTATAATCCTTATCCACCTTTTCCAAACACCAAATCAATTCATACCCAATCCATTGCATGCCCTTGACAAGGTCCCAAGCTAGGAAAAACAAGGAGATGGAACCTTTTAGAATAACTTTTGAGATGCCTAACACTGACCAAAATAATATCCCTACAATCCAACAACAATCATCCCTTGATGCTAATGCTATGATAAATCCTTTTGGAATCCAATCACAAGGTCCTCCAACCAACATCAATAATGTGGATCAAGATGTCTTAGACTTCATGCAAGACGCCGATTCCATGGACATACTAAATAGAGTCCTAAAGTTGGATCCAAATATATATCTTGAATTCCTCATTCAAAATGGTGCTGACATACCCACCTCCTCACAACCATCCTCATCTAACACCATTCCTAATACATCCCAAACCACAAAAACTACCACAAATCCCACCTCCACATCAACCTTAACAAATCCTATCTCCACATCAACATCAACTATAGCCACATCTACACCCCAAATCAGTCTCAACATCCCCAAAAATGCCATGTACACAAGTGCTTCCATGAGTGTACCCCAACTTGATGCCAACACTATAGCCTTCATAACACATTTATTTTCCCAACCACCCTAAAACACATCCAACACATGCAACAACCCCTCATCTAACTCCACATACACATAACCCCTCGTCTCTCATCCACCTATCTCACAACAACCCATTGTGTCATCTTCCATTCAAAATCCTAACCAACAACAAATTCCACCACACGTCATACAACAACTCATTGCCTATCAATAATATCAAAACCAACAAAATCAAATCTAGAACTCACCTCAACATCAACAAATCCCTAATTTCCTCCAACAATTAATCCATCAACAACAATCACACGTACCACAACCCCCAACAACCCAAGATTTATATAGCATTGTGCAAACTTTGATCCAAAAAGTTAACGATATGCAACATGGGCACAAGAGAAAACAATATTCCTTTGAAGATATTTGTCCATATCCATTTGATAGAACTATTCCCATGCCACCCTTCCCTAAAAATTTTGAAACACCAAAATTTGACAAGTACAAAGGGAAAGGGGACACTAAGGAACACCTTAGGGAGTTTTACATTGCTTGCCTAGAAGTCTCATATGATGACACATACTTGATGAGACTCTTTCCTAGAATCCTAGGTGGTCAAGCCATTGAATGGTTTTCTCATCTTCCCCTCGAAATCAAAACTTTCAATGAACTTGTGGAGAAATTTGTAATTCATTTCTCTTATAACTTTGAACATGAAATATCCATGACGGACCTTTGCAACATGAAACAAAAGAATGGGGAATCCTTTGCTACCTTTTTACAAAGGTGGAGAAGCCTAGCAAGCAAACTCCCTTGGCCTATTCCCGAGAAACAATTAGTCACTATGTTTGTGACTAATTTAAATCAAGAAATGGGATTCCACCTACAAATCCAATGCGTGCCAACCTTTGAAGAGGTCATAGATAATGGAACAACCATAAAGAGAGATCTCATCACAAAGGGGGCTATCAAAATTTACAATAATGACAACAAGAACAAGAACAACACCAACACCTCCAACACAAACAATAACACCCAATCCAATGACAATCCCCACTTTTGGGGAAAAAACAAAAACACCCTCAATGATGGTGTCACCGATGTGAAGGCCATCCAAAACATACAAACCACCACACCATCAAATCCATCCACAAGCAACAATGTAAATATTCCTAAGGGACCACCAAAACAAAACAATGCACCCAAGAGGAGATTCACACCCTTGGGTGAACCTTTCTCATCAAGGTGGATCTAATCACTTTGCCACCCATTTGCCCCTATGATGAGAACCAATTAAACCCTCTTGGTGTGATGAAAATGCCTATTGTGACTACCATCATGTGAAAGGGCATAAAACATCTAATTGTATGAGGTTGAAACATTGCATCCAATATCATGTAGATAGAGGTGATATAACCATTGATGAACCTCCAAAGAAATCACCTAATGCTAACTTAGGAGCATACAAGGATCCACTTCTAGATCACAACAAGGGAAAAACCTCTTCCTTGAATCAATCCTACAACATTATACCGCCTCCCTCTTCTTTCGACTCAGTTGTAGGTCGAATAGAAGATTCTTCCAATCATATCAATACCATCACCATTAGATCCAAGACACCCAATTGTGACGTTACCACTCGTCATGTCCGCATCTCCATCCATGGAGCCCCCACCAATGATCAACCTTCTACATCCATGCCTACCAACCCTCCATCCATTCATAAGTATAACGTCCTTGATCACCTCAGAAAGACCCCTGCTCAAATTTCCATCCTTGAGTTGCTTCATACATATCCCCTCCACAAGGATATCCTTGACAAAGCCTTGATGGAAACCCAAGTCCCTACCAACTTGAATGTTAATTAATTCCAAGTAATGGTGGGACACATCACCCCACCTCATCATCTCACCTTCTCTGAGAAAGACTTACCCACATCTAATGCCTCACATAATGAATCCCTTCACATTGAAGTTTTAATCCACAAACATACCATCAAATGAGTCTTAAGAGATAGTGGCTCTGACCTAAATCTTTGCATGCTAAATCTATTAAAACACTTGGGATACTATGATGTGGTTATGGACTCTAGTGAGTGTATAACCATCAAAGGATATGACGATACTGAAAGGTTGTCTGAGGGCACCATTCGACTTCCCATTCAAGTGGGACAAAAGATTTTAGAAACCAAATTTTAAGTTCTTGATCTTGACCTCCCATACAACATTCTCCTCAGCCGACCATGGATTCATGCCATGCAAGCCGTTCCATCCACTTTTCATCAATGCCTAAAGTTCCCATTTAATGGCATGGAAATTACTATCTATGCCAATCCCTGACCTTTCCAATACTGCAACTTTTTGGAAGGACATGATCAAACTTTATGTCCTTACAACAATGCCACCAAAGCATCCACCACTAACACCAATCCAAAATCTTCCATCTCATACATTGATCCTTCCAACATCTCATCCACATCACAAAAATCCATCCCTCTTGAGGTCAAGCTCAAGATAAGTGACATGGTATTTGGAGAATATGATCTACATGACACATTCTGCGTAGGCTTACTCCCAACATCCCCTAAGACATTTGGTGCTCCTAAGGACAATGAGGTTTCCACAGTAATCATCAAATGCAAGCCATCTCCCATCTTCAAGCAAAAACAATTCATGGAACAAGATATCCTCGAAGACATATCCTCTTGGTTATACAAAGATGAAGAAGAACAACAAGAAGCTCCTATTGTCCCAACTGAGATCTATGGAAAGGGTCTTGATATTGTCAAAAACATGGGTTACAAAGGACAAGGTGACATGGGCCTTCATGAACAAGGAATTATTGAACCTATTCAAGAAACAAGGAATCCTTATCACTGGGGTCTAGGATACAAAAAACAAGAGTCTACCCCCACTGAACTTGAGTGTATCTTGAGTGAGGATGGTAGGTCTTTCCCTATGATCGATAATGTCGATGAAGAGGACCATCACGACTCATTCGCTGATTTCGCTAAGATTTTTGAATCATCCATATGCACCATTTACACCCTATCAACCATACCATCAACATCCAACAACCTACATCTCATGTACCCCCAACTCATAGATTGGGACCAACAAGGGCCTCCTGTTCTTGATGTTGCACAAAATGATGAAGCTATTGTAGAATTCCTAGGGGTTAGGAACCATATGCCCCTTGGAGACCATATAGCTAGATACATCATGGAAATCAATACATCTGCATACTTTGAGGAGACAATCCAATCTCTTAGTCGCAAAAGTATGAAAATAAAAATAACATCCCCTAGTGAAAACCACTTTGTGGCACTTTTGGATGACAAAAAAATCAAAATAAAGGATGTATCCCCTAGTGAAAACCTCCTCGAGGAACTAGGGGATGAAAGAATGGATCTCCCAGAAGTACCCAAGCTCTATCAAGAAAGATCACCGATCTTGGTAGAAGCATCACATGAAATGAACCTTGGAATAGAAGAAGCACCCAAGATCACATTCCAAGCAGAATCCCTCACAACATTAGAACAACAGGCCTTTTTAGCCTTCTTTAAGCAAAGAAGTCATAACTTCACATGGACCTATGCTGATATGCCCGGATTGGATCCCGCACTAGTCGTCTATCATCTTGCCGTACATCCTGATGCAAAACAAGTAAAACAGAAGCTAAGGAAAATGGATCCACAAGTGGCACTCCTCATCAAATAAAAACTCAAGAAGCTCCTAGATGTGGGATTCATTCATCCTATAGACTATCCTAAATGGATATTAAACATTGTACCCATAGTAAAAGTCACTGGGGGCATTCGTTCTTGTATAGACTGCAGAGATCTTAACAAGGCATGCCCTAAAGATGACTTTCTGCTACCCAACATAGATATCATTGTGGATCTCATTGTCGGACATGAAATGTTGTCCCTTATGGATGGATTTTCTGGCTATAATCAAATCAGGATAGCAGAAGAAGACCAACACAAGACTTCTTTCATATGTCCATGGGGAACCTACTACTGGGTTGTGATTCCCTTTGGGTTGAAAAATGCAGGAGCTACATATCAAAGAGCCATGACAGTCATCTTCCATGACCTTTTCCATAGCATAATGGAAGATTACGTAGATGATTTGTTAGGAAAATCAAAGACTAGAGAAGATCATTTGAATGTGTTGGCAAAGATCTTTGACAGATTAGAACAATACAAGGCATGGCTAAATCCTAAGAAATGTGTCTTTGGGGTCACCTCCAGAAAGCTCCTAGGGTACATTATATTAAGAAGAGGAATATAAGTCAACCCTGCAAAGGTTAAGGCTATAGTAGACATGCCTCCACCTAAAACACTCGAACAACTTTGTAGCCTTCAAGGGAAGCTTCAATCTATACATCGCTTCATAGCACAAATTACAGATAAGTGCCATTTCAACATCTTCTCTGAAAAACACAACATTTGTATGGGATGACAAGTGTCAGAAAGCCTTTGAACAACTAAAGGAATATCTTGCTACACCACCCATCCTTACTCCACCAAAGCAAGGGCAACCCCTCCTTCTATACATATCAACAACAGAAACAACAATAGGGGCCTTGCTAGCACAACATGATGAACAAGGAAAAGAGAGAGCCATATATTATATCGACCCCACTTTGGTGACCTATGAGCTGAATTATACCCCTATTGAACAAGCATGCCTCGTAGTTGTCTTTACCTCACAGAAGCTAAGACACTATATGCTCAACCATAAGACAAAGCTCATTGCCAAAATTGACCCGCTGAAATATCTATTGACTAGAGCAGCTCTCACGGGACAAATGGCTAAGTGGGTTATGATCCTAAGTGAGTTTGACATTGAGTACATAGAACGAAAAGATATCAAAGGGCAAGTGATTGCTGATCAATTGGCCGATGGACCTATCCCAACAGAACAACCATTGCTTTCAGAGTTCCCAGATGAGTCAATACTTGTAGTAGCACCAATGATTGATACATGGAAAATGTATTTTGACGGATCCTACACACATCATGGCTCAGGGGCAGGCATTTTGTTTGTTACCCCTCAAGGAGACACTATTCCAAAATCCTACAAAATAACATTTCCATGCACAAACAATGTAGCAGAATACGAGGCCCTCATCATAGGACATCGCATGGCCATCCAATGGAAGATTTAAAAGCTTATAGTTTATGGTGACTCCCAACTAGTTATTAGACAAGTCAACAATGAATACAAAACAAAAGATGACAAGCTCTTACCATATAAAAGAATGGTTGATGATTTCAAGAACTAGTTTTATGACATCCATTTTTGAGCAAATATCAAGGTTGAATAATAAAGCAATAGATGCCATGGCTACTATAGGATCTTTGGTTGACATGAAAAAGGATAGTAAAAATGTGAGTTCCTGATTGAAGAGCTTCTAATACTGGCTTATGATGTCCTGCAATCTGAGCTAGTATGTGACATTGTTGGTCCCCTGTCTCCATGGTACTAAGAGACCTACATGTATGTTCATGACAACATCATTCCACCCAACCTAACATCTACACAACGCCACACTTTCATCTGCCGAGCCTCTCACTTCACCATCATAGGTGACACCCTCTACCGAAAAGTCTTGACGATAATCTTTTGCGATGCCTCAATTCTAGGGAAGCTGAAGTGGCCTTACAAGAGGTACATGAAGCTATTTGTGGGGTACACTCTAGTGGACCTACTATAGTAAAGAAGATTCTAAGGACAAGATACTACTGGCCCACCATGGAACAAGATGCTCGTTAGTTGTAAAGAATTGTCTACCATGTCAGCAACATGGTGATCTTATACATGCACCATCACAAGAACTACAACTGATCACAACTCCCTAGCCCTTCTCACAATGGGGGCTCGATCTCATAGGCAAAATTTACCCACCTTCATCCAATAGTCATAAATTCATTATCACCGCTACTAAATATTTCACCAAGTGGGTAGAAGCCATTCCATTCACTTACACCACTGGCATCCAAATCACAAAATTCATCCTCCACTACATAATATGTTGTTATGGCATCCCCCTTTCCATCATCACTGACAACAAGAAACCATTCAAGAACCAAGAAGTTCACACCCTTTGCAAAAAAATCCAGATCCAACATCACTTCTCAACACCGTATTACCCTCAAGGTAATGGTCAAGCCGAAGCTTCTGATAAAACCATTTTACACATCCTGAAAAAGATAGTTAATGAAGCTAGCCGTGACTGGCAACTTTAGCTTAATCCCACCCTATTGGCTTATTGCATAAGCATTCGTACCCCCACAGGAGCCACTCCATACTATTTGGTATTTGGTTCCGAAGCCATTTTGCCTATCGAGGTCAAGCTCCCTTCTTGCATAATTTTATTGCAAAATATCATTATTGAGGAGGAGTATCAGGTCACATGCCTAAATGAGCTAGAACTACTAGATGAAAAGCATTTGAGTTCTCTAAATCATCTCCAGGCCTATTAGAATCACCTACGTAGAAGCCATAACAAAAAAATCAAGAACCGCAATTTGAGATAGGCGACCTTGTCCTTATGGAAAATTAGAGGAACCTAAAAGAGTGACATAAGAAAGGAAAATTCAAGCCCAATTGGTTAGGGCCTTATGTCATCACAACTAACTATGGATCAGGAGCTTATCAACTTGCAACACATAAGGGGCAGCCTCTGGTTGAGCCGATGAACATCATGCATCTAAATTTTTTTTATGTCTAACCCATCGAGTATCCCAAGTCAAAAAAATATAAAAAAAGCAAAAAATGAAAAAAAAATCAAAAAATCAAGAAAAACTTGAGTGCGATAAAGCTGTCCAATGGTGAAAATCACTTCGGTGATGCCTTGGATAAGTACCATGGTGAAAACCTGTCTCAGATGCCATGTGTAGTGGCTGGTCTTACCCTAATAAGTCCTTGTATCCATCACATCACTACCATATCTCCTCTATCCCATGGCTTGGAATTCTAAAAAACATTCAATCCCCCCATTCCCTTATCACCCACCTGAGGCAGATTCCCGAGTTAGTGGATTCTTATATGCCCTCCTTGTACAACAGAAAAATTTGAAAAAATCCAAAAACATCATAAAATCACCAAAAAAAAAACCACAAAAACCCAAAAACATTAGAAAATTCAAAAACCCCCAAAAAATCAAAAATTAAAAAATCCCCAAAATAATCCCAATTATCATAATTATCCAATTCGTCAAACGCATCATCATCACAAAACATTATCCACCCCGAACCATCCCTACATCATCACTACAAACTAGAACTACATATTCATCACCACCCACATCTTGATGGCCTTGATCCCGTGGATACAGGGTATGTAGGCAGTTTGGAATATGAAGGAAGTATCTAGTACATAGGTACGAAAGATGCACCCATCCAACCTGTTTGGATGGTTCCTATTCCCTAAGCTTTCTAAATCCAAACACAATACACTTGCTAGGTATACTCCTTAAAAGCATCATATCTCATGCAAAAAATCATCAATAAACAAACCAACTACAATCATGACACATATCCTACTATCTTTTTTTCCCATCCTTCAAATTTTATCCAACATCATCCAACTAATTCTTGCCTTAATGGATATATCTTTCCTACAATAGGCAGAATCCATCATCCTATCAACACTTATTTTGGAAAGAGATACAATGGCTGTTTGTATGGTTCGTTGGTCTTTTTGATTATTGATTTTTTTATCTTTTTCCTCATTCTAAGAATCATTCCAAAGCTACCTTGATCTCACTATATCATGGTATTGTTGATTGGTTTGTGATGTCAGTCACAACCAAGCACACAAAACAAAAGCCACACAACAACCCTTGTTTATCCTGAAAGATACGATGAATTCCAAAAATTTATGATCCCAAGTCCCCGTCGATTAGTTCATAATCTACTGATGTTACTCTGTGGTTGATGTGTATTGCTGTTTTCCATTTTGGGGCCTTACGTAGATTAGTAGATTCTGTTTCTGCAACTATGCTATACAGGGAAGTTACTCTACACAGCATATATCTCCAAATGATGTGTCTAAGTTGATATTTGCATGAGTTCTACCCTTATTTGTGATTCTTTGCATGACATTTTCAATACTACATGCATTTAGCTTAAAATATGCTAATGATATTCAATTGTCTTTGGGATGTCAGCATATTTTTCTATTCTACTTCTGATTTATCATGATGTATAGTTATGAAAGTGATTTCAATGAAATTAAAATGAGAAAAAGGGTTAGAGAGTGAGATTCCTAAAATTACTTGTCTGAGATCATTGATCCACATACATGTTCCCATACAGCAATGGAGAGAAGAAAACTAAAATCATATTTCACCAGGATAGTCCACAAATCTGCATGATTTAGTGCAAATCTTTAGGGGAAAAGTTGACAACAACATGCAATGAAATGAAAACGCTTCTATAGAACATAGCATTCACCAGTACATATCCATAAATCAACTTGAAGACTACTTAAGGTTTACAATCAGGGTATAGTCTGAAACTTCATCTCCATATAGTATGTTCATAAAACAGGTACATTTACAATGATCTGAGGAAAGGACCTTGATTATTTCAACAATCCAGTCCTCACTAGTCTCAGTAATCCGATCTCTTCCTAAAACTATTACAGGGCTGATTTTTGTATGATTGACCTCCTCTTCTTCCTCCTCTTCTTTTAGAATAAAAATGGGCCCAATATATATATCTTTGGTTTTTCCCCAATCTGGCGCCCAAAAACCCTAGGAGATCAACAGTCAGCATCTTGAAATGTAGCATCCAATGGTGAGAAATGAATCCTGCCAAGAATTCGAGCAGCATACCCCGACAGGGCACCGCTCTTTCAATAATGTTTCCATCTGCAAACTCCCCCGCATTGAAAGCTTCATCTCCTTCTGGTGTGTTTGGCTTCTTGGGATCTGGCTCGCCGCCTAGGACGTCATCGTCATTTAAAACCCTGCCTTTGCGTTCACTTGTACTACTGTGTCGGCAACTCTACTTCTTCCCAGCTACTCCAACAATCTATAATAAACAAGCAGGAATTAGCACCATCGTTTAATAAATCAGCAGGAAAAATGAACATCTACACCAAATTAGGCTCCAAATGCATAAACACAACCATCGGGCTCAAAAACCATGGAAAATGCACATCAAAATGCCTATACAGCATTAAAACCAATCGGGTCAACTATCGTTGACAGAAAATATGCATTCGGGCTCCGAAGAAAGCTTCAAAATTTCCATCGCTTCGCTTCCCGCCCCTTTTCCTTGTTTAAATCTTTCTATCTTCCGATATACAAGCCGGACGTGATACATCGGATTAATCAGATTTCAAACTGTTTGAAATCCGGTTTGTATGTCCGCAATGCATATCGGTTTGTATATCGCAACATACAAACGCATATGCATACAAAGAATTTTCTGTTTTTAACTTCCATTTCGAATCCGGCTTGTATGTATAACAATGCATCTTTGATATACAAGCTGGGAATATACAACGAATTAACTCCTTTCCATAACATCTTCGATTCTGGTGGTTGTATGCACGCAATGTATATCGACTTGTATATGAGAATATACAAGCCTGATATACATTGAATTAACTCCGCTTCATGAAATTTGGGTTCTAGGCAATGTATCTCCACTTTGTATGTTTTGGAATGTATGTATATTGAAACATACATACAAGTCAAAACATACAAAGACTTAACTCAATTAAATAACCCCTTCGGGTCCGCCCGATGTATATTTGTAATGTATGTTACTCAAACATACAAGCCTGTGGATATACAACGAATTAACCGTGCTTCATAACATGTGGATTCTGTGCCATGTATAAAGTGTTGTATATCCGCCTTGTATGTTACGAAATATGCATTGTGGAAATATACAAGGATTTAACCACTTTTAATACTCCCTTCGGGTCCGCCCGATGCATATGAACGTTGCATGTATCTTGACTTGTATATTTCGCTTGTATGTAAAAACATACAAGCGCCAAATATACAACCATTTAACTCTTCTTCATGATGCTTTTGGGTCCGCGGCCTGCACATTGCAAATGTATATATCAAATGTATATTTAAATATACAAGCGCGATATATACAGTGAATTAACATTGCTTAATAACTTTTCGGCTCCGGTCCTGTATGAAGTGCCTTGTATATTTTACTTGCCAAACATACAAACGTGAGATACAAAGCAGTTTTAAAACATCAATTCATTTTAACCTAAAACCACCTTGGGTCCATCTTGTATGTATGCATAAACTCTACTGAATGTATACAAGGCAAAAAGACATACAAATGATTTTGTATATGAACCCGACTACTCATGCGACCAAGTATAAAATGACCTTTGCATATACAAATGACTTTGTATATGGAAAGCGATATACAAAGGTCTTTGTATACAAGCGAACTTGCATACAAAGGGCCTTGTATATAAAACCCGATAAACAAAGAGACTTGTATGTGCAAACAACAAACCCTTCCCTTGTACATTTTACCAAAATGCTCATAACTTGCAAAATATGGTTAGTTTTAAGATGGTTCAAAAAACAACCCTAGCTCATTTTTCACAAGGAATCCAACCATACTATGCATTGATACTGAAATGCATTTCTTCTCCATTTTTAATAAGGTTTGCAAATTTAAGTCCCTTTTTCCCTTTACCACCAAGCAAAACGACACACACAAGCAAAAAGCAAAAAGCCACAACAGGGGTCCTCATTTTGCTAAGGAGTAAAATGGGGCGTGTTGTGAACATCACAACAACTAGCAACCAAACAAAACAATCAAATTCAACCCATTAAAGAAAATTGAATGAAATAAATTCATAACTTCCAACTATCTTTTCTGCAAATTATTATCCAACTTGAGACTCAATGTATTTAATAAGTGCATGAATTTTCATTTCAGTTTAAGTGGGTGAATGTGGTTAATAAGTCTCAACTTGAAGATTAGTGGAACAAACCAGTGACTGATATTAGACTACGTAGGTGAGGACATTCCCTCATAGCCAACCGGATAGAGCCTTGCTGCCAGTGAGCGTCCATAGCCCCGACAAGGTTA
Organism: Cunninghamia lanceolata; assembly: GCA_027924645.1. Lineage (NCBI taxonomy): Eukaryota > Viridiplantae > Streptophyta > Pinopsida > Cupressales > Cupressaceae > Cunninghamia > Cunninghamia lanceolata. Next base: position 11,790,101 of record BSBN01001119.1, read on the forward strand.
TCGTTACAATTCTCCTAAGTAGAGCCCCACTACCAGCGAGCGTCTATTGCCCCGGTAGAGTTACTTAGATGGCTTAACCTAGATTTTCAGTATAATCCATTTTATTTATATATATATTTTTTATATTTTCTAATTTTCATAGAGATTTCATAAGATATTGCATTTGTAACTTCATGATGCAAGGAGTGGTCACTTGCTGAAATTAAGCTGAGAATTGTAATGGTAGCAAGGGTGACCTCTGATTTTTCACCTAATATCTACACTGGTAAGTTCAACAAACCCAAGGATTTTAGGTGTGTCATTGTGAGAAACATTCCTTGAATACTCAACCCATTCTTATTGAATACAAAATTTCACAAGTTAAACAACTTTCTACATTCATGACAGTCACAACAAGTTATGCATAGATTTCAAATAATTAACTTTAATGATCTCAATTTTCCATTGTTTTCAGTGGTTGTTAATCTACCCCTTTATACTCTAAATCAAAAGAAATATCCCTGCTGAGGAAACAAAGCAACCAAAACAAAACAAGCAAAACAAAGCCACTGTACAAACAACTATACAAAGAAAGTACACTATGATACACATGACTGTCATGATGCAATCCTTAGGCCTGAAAATAGTGTTTGAGGAACTATCCATTAACTAGTAATGGAACATCCTCACCTGTTAAGGACTTGAGCCTGTAGGTGCTGTCTCCTAGAATTTCAGAAATTTGAAAGGGGCCTATCCAGAGTTTGTCAAATTTACCATGATCACCCTTCCTTTCATGTGCTTTGTCCCACATCAGGACCAGATCTGAGATCCTGAAAGCTTTGATTCTAGCCCTTTTGTCAAACCAGCGCTTGACAACAGCCTGATGTTTAGCAAATTGGTTAATTGCTACATTTCTTTTTTTCTCTAGGTGCATTAGTTGTAGCAATCTAACTTCCTATTTATTATCTATGCCTAGGTACTCTTGTGCAAACTACAGCGTAGGAATCTTTAAGTTGACAGGGAGGATGGGATCCACCCCATATACTAAGTGAAAAGGTGAATTTCCTAATGCAGCTTTATTCTTGATTCTATCTACCCACAAGGCATATTTCAATAGAGTGTTCCATTCCCTTGGGTTCTTGTCTATCAGCTTTTTTATGATGTTCAATAGGTTCTTGTTTGTGGATTCTGCTAATCCATTCCCTTGGGGGTAGTAATTTGAGGAGAATTTTAAAATGACCCCATGATCGAAAGCCCAACTTGACAATTTAATTGAAGCAAAAGCAGGCCCATTATCACATACTAAAGCATATGGAACTCCATACCTGGTCACTATATTGGTTTCCAAAAACCTAATAACATCTTCAGCATTGCATGTCCTACTATTGATAGCCTCAGTCCACTTGGTACAGTAATCAGTAATAGTTAAAACATACCTATGGCCTAAGGATGAGGGAGGATTGATGGGTCCTATGAAGTCCATTCCCCATTGAGCAAAGGGGCGCATCTCCATCACTGGCTGCAAGGGTTGAGCAGCATATTTCTCTCTATTGGCAACAACCTGACACATATGACAACATTTGATGTGTTCAACTGTATCTTTGAAAATTGAAAATTGTGGGCCAGTAATACCCTACCCTGAGGATAGCATGAGTGGTGGCTAAGGATGACCCATGTGCAGTCCCAAATTTATCATGTAATTTTGTTAGCACCTTATCTGCTTCTGATCTTTCTAAGCATCTTAGGTATATCCCCTCATAGTTTTTCTTGAAAAAGACTCCTCCTTTTAACATAAATTTCAACAACCTTATCTTTAGGGCTCTCCTCTGTGAGGCCTGTAGTCTTGAGGGACATCTCCCAGTGGTCAGGATGTGCCTAATGTCTGAGTACCATTCTCTGTCATCCTTTGCATTTACGACGTATTGTTGGCTCAGGATATTGGGATCAACCTATGATATCATCTGGGTTAATGCCTGCCCTCTTACTAGCTTCATAGGGGTAATGTCCATATCATACTCCTGGAGGACAGTGATCCATTTAGCCCTTTTCTCACCTGGTTCACTTTGCATTAGCAACATTTTTACTGCTGCATCAGGTACAACAACAATCACCTTACTTCTCAGGATGTAGTGCCTGAACTTCTTGACTACTCAGACCAAAGCAAGCGCCTATCTTTCAACGTCCGTATACCTAAGCTCTACGTCTCTGAAAGGTCGACTCATGAAGGCTATAGGCTTTTCTTCCTTTTCTTCATTTTTCTGTGTCAGTATTGCTACAGAGGTATGTTCTGAAGCAAATGAGTAGATGTAGAAGTCCTTGGTGTAATCTAGACTAATCAAGATTGGAGCATTTGATATGGACTTTTTAATGTCTTCAAAAGTTGCTCTAGCTTTCGGGATCCATTCAATTTTAGCATCCTTCTTGAGCATGGCGTTCAAGGGCCTGACTATCTCTGCAAAGCCATGATAAATTTCTTAACGAAATTAATCTTACCAAAGTAAGATTTGAGCTCCGTCTTGCTTCCAGGTAGTTGTATCTTCATGATGGATTTTATTTTGTCAGGATCAATGATGATCTTGTCTTCAGTTATCAAGTGGCCTAGTAGTCTCCCTGTGGTCATCCCAAATATGTACTTCTTGGGATTCAAGGATATCTCGTACTGCTCGCACTTCTTCAACACCTTTCTCAGGTCCTCTACATGGTCTGCTCTATCTTTGGAGAACACCGTTAAGTCATCCATGTATATTACTATACACTTACCAATCAAGCCTCTAAAGGCTATGTCCATTGCTCACTGAAATGTGGCTCCAGCATTTATCAATCCAAACGGCATGTGCCTATAGGCGAAGATCCCCCATTTCGTGGTAAATGCAGTTTTCAATCTATCAATTCTGTCCACCATCACCTGGTTGTATCCAGAGAAACCGTCCAAGAAGGACATCATCTTGGCATTGTTCACAATCTGCAGGACTTCATCTAGAGAAGGCAAAGGATAATTATCCTTTTCAGAAGCTCGATTCCTGAAGTCCACGCACAGTCTGATGTCATCATTCTTCTCTCACTGGGACCAGGTTTGCCACCCACGTGGAGTGTCTCACAGGAAATATGATCCTGGCATCGAGCAGTCTTTTAACTTCTTCGAAAATGATTAGCTCCAGTAAAGCGTTGAAGGGTCTTTGCTTTTGCTGAAAAGGCTTGGCGTCTGAATTCATAGGTATCGTATGAGTGATGACTGATGTATCAAAAGTTTTCAATTTGTCATACGTCCAGGCAATGAAATGGATGTAATCTTTGAGGGCCTGAGTTATCCCTTTCAACTCTTCTTTTGTACAGACCTTCCCAATCAGAACATTTCTTCTTCTATCACCTTGCCCAAGGTCGACCTGCGAATACTGTCCCTCATCAGCCTTTTGAAGATCCCTTTGTTTCAGCATGCTGTCCAAATTAAATGCTCTCTCCAGCTCTATCATTCCCCTAGGGATTTTGTTACTTGGCAGCTCTAGGATTTCTTCTTCCTCCCAGACATGATCTTCTAGATTCTTTTCATCAATGATCTGTGCCTCAAAAACATCTCTATTGGAAATAAAATCTAATATATGCTAATCATCTTCAAATACTTGGAGATTAGTTACATTATCAGGTACTGAAGGCACTGATACTAATTCAATAGAGAATCTTTTTAAACCTGATATGGACAGTGGCTCTAGAGTACTGGCATCCTGGGCCAAAGCATCTGCTCTGTGGTTTTGCTCTCTGGGTACATGGGTGATATTGAATGCATCAAACTCTTCTATTAAGTCCCACACCCTGTGTCTGTAATTGGACAACCTCCTGTAATTGCAAGAGTATATACCTCTTACCTGTCTGACAACTAATTCTGAGTCCCCATAGACATGCATAATTTTCACCTTCTTCCTAAGAGCGAATAGTATCCCATGAATTAGAGCTTCATATTCTGTCACATTATTTGTACATGGGAACTGTAATCTGTATGTTGCCAAATAGGATTTTCCAGATGGGTCAATGAGGTCTATTCCTACTCCAGCTCCTTGTTTTGACTTGGATCCATCAAATCTAAGGATCCAAGGCTCATCCTCAGCTGAAAGCTTGTCTGGTGCTTCCTTCTTCCTTTTGGCTCTGGCAGCCGCACCACTAGATATCCATTTTAGCTTTGGTGTCCCAGTTTTCTCAGACACCACCTCATCGGATTTATGGGGAGCTGATACTTCTTCTTTTCTTTTATCACCAAGAGGAACATTCTCTGGACCAGGCAATGTATGCCTTCTCAAGATATGCAGGCACAACGAACAAGATGTTTCTGAGTGAGGTGCCTCATGCAACCTGCACCATTTCTCAATCAAGGCATCCTGGGGAGGCCTATGCTACTACATCATCTTTTGGATTTCTTTTGACAGAAACTCCTCGAACTTGGACATATTGCTGCCACTATCCTTGTCAGATAACTCGTAATTTGACTCCACTAAACAATCACTCCCAGGGGTGATTTTCTTCTTGTTCTTATCATTACCCCTGTTGCATACCAGTATCTCTTCTATCATCTGGACAGAACCTTCATCCTTCTATGTGCATCCTCCTGTTCCTGCAGGAGACAAACATAAATCAGTATTATTATCGTTATCCGTGGAACTCACTGCGGGTGAAGATGCTTCACCATATGCTTGTTCCAACTCCAACATGTCTAAACAGGCATCACAAGCTTTTTCAAAATGAGCCTCATCATGCAACCTGCACCATCCATCAATCAGAATATCGTGAACAGGCACCTTTAATAATTGACATTGTTTCACCTGTCTAAACAAATGCATCTCAAATTTCTTGAAATGATCCAGTTCTATTTTATTTCCAAGATTATAATCAGGCCCTGAATTTATTTCATCACTCCAAAGGTCACCATTATGATCATGTATGTCAAGCATTAGGATTTCTTCTATGTTGGCAGTTTGAGGTCTGATGGAGTAAACTCCAGGTTCCACATCCACATACATGATTTCATTGGTTCTGTTATATTCGGTGATCATGTGTCTCATGCGAGGTTCAGCTTCGATCTTTATCTGATTTGGTATACCCTTCCAAGGTAGCCACATATGGCTGAAATCAGTTGACATGTATTCGTTGAGGGTTTTTGACCAGTCTCTGCTGAGTAACATTCCGTATGTATCAGGGATATCTATTACCTGAATATCAATATAGTGCTGGATTCTGGGATCCGATGCTAGCTACATGTGAATGTGGGCCAGTTCTCCTACCACACTTACTTCTATTTTGTCCAATTGTGTTACCTTCTTTAATGATTTAGCAGGATGTAACCCTAAAGTGTTGCATATGGATAGGGGCATTACATTGGTAGATGCTCCTGAGTCTACTAAGCAGTTGTGCAAATTTTTACCAAACATCCTTGTGGTAAGGAGGAAGGGAGGTGACTCACTCTTGTCTTTGTATAGGGTCATGTGGGAGGTATTTGCAGCTTGAACAGTAGCCGAGGTTTTAGGTTTGACGTTAATGTCCTTGGCAGCATGATCTTTATTTCTAAATTGGCCCGGGGTATGGCTATCTTCCTTTTGAGCAGAACCGTCCAATGATTTCATGAAAGCATTCTTGATAGCAGGGGTTTTAAGCAACTCTGACATTGGTAGGCTGATCTTTACTTTTTTCATTTCATTTGCCAGATATGTAACCAATTTGTCAGATTCAGGAAGTGGATTTGCAGCTTTTGATGCTGTGTTATGCAGTGTCAGATATTGAGCATCGACCTTAGGTAGTCCAGGGTTATTACTTGCCTTGGGATCAGGTGGAGTGTTGAAATTGTTTGGAGGCAATGAGGTAGTCAAAGGGTCAGCAGATCTGTTTGAGTTATTCCTTAAGTGGTAGTTATGTCTACCCTGAGGTTGCTGTTGATAAGCATTGGCTTCCTCATGCTCAATTGATGGCTCATTCTCATTCTCAAAGGGGAAAACGTAGTTAGACTCAAAAGCCATGGCTGATTCCTCACATGTTGAAGTGTAATCCTGATGTGATGATATTGTCTGCTGATAAGGACAATGCATGAAGCTTTCTAGTACTAGGGCAGAATCATACTCACAGGGGACAATTTCATTTCCCTCTGCATAAGGTGGGTTACCTGAGGTACTGGCCACTTCAGCTTGGAATATGCTAGCAGCAATCCTAAATTGAGGACAGTCCAACTCTGCATGAGCATTGGTGTTATGTATTCTGCACCAGTTCGTAAGTGCTGCCTCTGCAAGGTTTACTCTGGCGGTCTGCCTAGGTTCACCAGGAGGCTGATTGTCTAGGGGTGATGGCAAGGAACCATTGTTAGGCCTGGTGTTCCACACTCTAGGCTGTCTAGGAGGATTATTGTTGCCATTATTATTATTGTAATTATTGTTGTACCCCCTGTCAGGATAATTAGGTTTGTCATTGGCATAACCTCTATTTTGATTAGGCTAAGAGTAGAAATTCTAATTTCTTAGATGAGTGACCTCAGTAGTAAGTTTTCTTAACTGAGCTGATATTTCTTTGATTTCTTCCTTCTCTTCCTGAACCTTGGCCATCACATTCTCTGCCCGTGGCTTGAAAAAGAAAGACCCGTTGTTATTGTTGGATTGTTCTACACCCTGAGGCACTTGTGTTTGATATGGTAACATCTGGTTACTCCCACTTGGTGGGGGCATGACACTGAGTGGTGGTATTTGCAAAGGGGCTGGCATCACAGCTGAAGGCATCATGGCTCCATTGGTCTGTTGGTGGACAGGATATGTAAGATAACCAGGAAGTGTAGGGAAAGCAATATTTGGTGTGGGAGTAGGAGCCAATTGCTGACTAACTTTGATAGCTTCCTCAAAAGCCCGTACTAAAGTTGTTACACCAGGGTGTGTCCTTCTGATAAACATGGAGGTCAGGGGATCTAAAGTTGAATAATAAATACTCCTAGCAGCCTCATCTGCTACAACGTAGGGAGCAACCAGTTTAGACAACATCTTCTGGAATCTAGCGTTGAAGTTTGCAATGGGTTCTCCTTCGCAACTCTTGATGGTGGCAAATAGGTGATAGTTCATTGAAGGATCTATAGGCGCCTTGAACCTATCCTTGAAAGCTTTCTCTAAGGCATCCCATGAACGGACTGAACCCTGACCTAGATTGGTATACCAGTTATAGGCCTCTTCCCCTAAGGAGAATGGAAACAATCTGCATACCACATCCTCATACTCAATTCTAGCCCTACAACAAGCTTCCTTAAAGGTACTGACATGATCATCAGCATATTGATATGGATGGTACCTAGGACAAATTTTATCTAGATTTTTAGGCAAAGCATGATACGCATTGAAGGCTAGCGGTGACTCTACTGTGAAAAATGACATCGCAACCGGTGGAGGTTGGATTTGGGGTACGACAGGCTGAGGTTGGGCCTAAGGTGTGATAGGTGGTCCTGTGGGTATTTGAAAGCCAATAGGGGTTATAGGAGCACGCTCTGGTGAGGCTTCTGTCACACTAGAATCAGGAGTGTGATGAATGTCCACAATCCTAGGTCTAAATCCCTTGATAGGTAGTTCTTCAAAGAGTCCACTAGATCTGGACTTGGTATTTGGCCTGAAAGCCAGGATTTCTCAAGTTTTTAAGGCAAAATGGCGAGTTTATGGCCAGAATTCAAACCGTCGGGATGTTAAAGCAATGTATGCAGGAATCTACAGTTTCCTTTGTCAACGGCCCTCCTTCTAGCGCCAGTTTCCTGTTGATTGGTTTGTGATGTCAGTCACAACCAAGCACACAAAACAAAAGTCACACAACAACCCTTGTTTATCCTGAAAGATACAATGAATTCCAAGAATTCATGATCCCAAGTCCTTGTCGATTAGTTCATAATCTATTGATGTTACTCTGTGGTTGATGTGTATTGCTATTTTCCATTTTGGGGCCTTACGTAGATTAGTAGATTCTGCTTCTGCAACTATGCTATATAGGGAAGTTACTCTACATAGCATATATCTCCAAATGATGTGTCTAAGTTGATATTTGCATGAGTTCTACCCTTATTTGTGATTCTCTGCATGACATTTTCAATACTACATGCATTTAACTCAAAATATGCTAATGATATTCAGTTGTCTTTGGGATGTCAGCATATTTTTCTGTTCTGCTTCTGATTTATTATGATGTACAGTTATGAAAGTGATTTCAATGAAATTAAAATGAGAAAAAGGGTTAGAGAGTGAGATTCCTAAAATTACTTGACTGAGATCATTGATCTACATACATGTTCCCATACAGCAATGGACAGAAGAAAACTAAAATCATACTTCACTAGGACAGTCCACAAATCCACATGATTCAGTGCAAATCTTCAGGGGAAAAGTTGACAACAACATGCAATGAAATGAAAGTGCTTCTATAGAACACAATATTCACCAGTACATATCCAGAAATCAACTTGAAGACTACTTAAGGTTTACAATCAGGGTATAGTCTGAAACTTCATCTCCATATAGTATGTTCATAAAATACGTACATTTACAACGATCTGAGGAAAGGACCTTGATTATTTCAACAATCCAGTCCTCACTAGTCTCAGTAATCTGATCTCTTCCTAAAACTATTACAGGTCTGATTTTTGTATGATTGACCTCCTCTCTTCCTCCTCTTATTTTAGAATAAAAATGGGCCCAATATATATATCTTTGGTTTTTCCCCAATCTGGCGCCCAAAAACCCTAGGAGATCAACGATCAGCATCTTGAAATGTAGCATCCAACGGTGAGAAATGAATCCCGCCAAGAATTCGAACATCATACCTAGACAGGGTGCCGCTCTTTCAATAATGTTTCCATCTACAAACTCCCCCGCATTGAAAGCTTCGTCTCCTTCTGGTGTGTTTGGCTTCTCAGGATCTGGCCCGCCGCCTAGGACGTCATCATCATTTAAAACCCCACCTTTGCGTTCACCTGCATGCCGTTACTGTGTCAGCAACTCTGCTTCTTCCCAGCTACTCCAACAATATGCAATAAACAAGTAGGAATTAGCACAATCGTTTAATAAATCAGCAGGAAAAATGAACATCTACACTAAATCAGGCTCCAAATGCATAAACACAACCATCGGGCTCAAAAACCATGGAAAATGTGCATCAAAATGCCTATACAGCATTAAAACCAGTCAGGTCAACCATCGTTGACCGAAAATATGCATTCAGGCTCCCAAGAAAGCTTCAAAATTTCCATCGCTTCGCTTTCCCGCCCCTTTTCCTTGTTTAAATCTTTCTATCTTCCGATATACAAGCCAGACGTGATAGATCGGATTAATCGGATTTCAAACTGTTTGAAATCCAGCTTGTATGTCTGCAAGGCATATCAGTTTGTATATCGCAACATACAAACGCATATGCATACAAAGAATTTTCTATTTTTAATTTCCATTTCGAATCCAGCTTGTATGTATAACAATGCATCTTTGATATACAAGCTAGGAATATACAACAAATTAACTCCTTTGCATAACATCTTCGATTCCGGCGGTTGTATGCACGCAATGTATATCGGCTTGTATATGAGAATATACAAGCCCGATATACATTAAATTAACTCCGCTTCATGAAATTTGGGTTCCGGGCAATGTATCTCCGCTTTGTATGTTTCGAAATGTATGTATATCGAAACATACATACAAGTCGAAACATACAAAGACTTAACTCAATTAAATAACCCCTTTGGGTCCGCCCGATGTATATTTGTATTGTATGTTACTCAAACATACAAACCTGTGGATATACAACGAATTAACCATGCTTCATAACATTTGGATTCCGTTCCATGTATAAAGTGTTGTATATCCGCCTTGTATGTTACGAAATATGCATTGTGGAAATATACAAGGATTTAACCACTTTTAATACTCCCTTCGGGTCCGCCCGATGCATATGAACGTTGCATGTATCTTGACTTGTATATTTCGCTTGTATGTAAAAACATACAAGCGCCAAATATACAACCATTTAACTCTTTTTCATGATGCTTTTGGGTCCGCGGCCTGCACATTGCAAATGTATATATCAAATGTATGTTTAAATATACAAGTGCGATATATACAATGAATTAACATTGCTTAATAACGTTTTGGCTCCGGTCCTGTATGAAGTACCTTATATATTTTACCTGCCAAACATACAAACGTGAGATACAAAGTGGATTTAAAACATCAATTCATTTTAACCTAAAACCACCTTGGGTCCATCTTGTATGTATGCATAAACTCTACCGAATGTATACAAGGCAAAAAGACATACAAATGATTTTGTATATGAACCCGACTACTCATGCGACCAAGTATAAAATGACCTTTGCATATACAAATGACTTTGTATATGGAAAGTGATATATAAAGGTCTTTGTATACAAGTGAACTCGCACACAAAGGGCCTTGTATATGCAACCCAATATACAAAGAGACTTGTATGTGCAAACAACAAACCCTTCCCTTGTACATTTTACCAAAATGCTCATAACTTGCAAAATATGGCGAATTTTAAGATGGTTCAAAAAACAACCCTAGCTCATTTTTCACGAGGAATCCAACCATACTATGCATTGATACTGAAATGCATTTCTTCTCCATTTTTAACAATGTTTGTAAATTTAACTCCCTTTTTCCCTTTACCACCAAGCAAAATGACACACACAAGCAAAAAGCAAAAAGCCACAGCAAGGGTCCTCATTTTACTAAGGAGTAAAATGGGGCGTGTTGTGAACATCACAATAGGTATGTGGTGGAAAATACCTAGAATGGGGCATGGTCATTGTTTTGTATGCTATGCTTGTGGGTTTGTCTCATTACTCCGAGTATGATATTCATATCTTGAAGATGTAGGGTCGGTTCTAGCATATTGTTCCCCTTTTGTATCTAAGGTTAATCATACCTTTTATGTACTAAGGACTTATGCTATGAGTCCCCTTCCCTCATTTAGGCAAGATTATAATACCTTGGGCAGGCATGGGATCATCCTATTATTTGTGGGTCTAGTCCATACAAAGAAGGATATATATCATTACCTTGATCTTTTATATCTTGGTGAATTTATCCCCTCTTGCTATAATAAATCTAGGAATTTTCTCAAAAATATCAACACAATACCCCATCCAAACCCATCATCCTTAATCTACACTCATATATCAAATCATTACCTAGGCTTTGCATTTAACCAATCCAATCCCCTCATCAATACCATCCCACCCCATCCCACAACAAAATCCCTCTAACAACGTGGCATCTAATGACCTAGTACCAACCAATCGCAACCACCCCTAAACCAATCGCAACCATCCCTAAACCTATCCCAACCATTCCCCAAACCTCCTAACCCCATCTCCCATGGTTCTAAGCATTACAATGCATCATGAAAAATATCCATACCATTAACCATGGAATTTTCATTAACTATTGCATTACCATTAACCATTGCATTTTCATTATCCATTTACATAATATATGTTTATTAATCTAAGCATATATTTCATTCATCCATTTACATAATGTTAGATGTAAAAAGTGGGAAGATGATAAATAGTGTTTAGATCTATCAAATCAAACCCTCCTTTCACACTAACACTCAAGGACAACAACCGAGCCAAGTCACTACAAATGGAGAGGACTCAGCTACAGGTTGGTGTACTTAGGAATGATATGGAAAGACTGATTAGATTGAAAGATTTGCCAAACCCTAGATTCAATAAGCATCAAACCCTAATTGTAATGAAATTGGGTACAGATGAATAAACTGCTATAGATCACCACATAGGAAGACACTCAGGAAAGATTAGAAACTCACCATAAGTTGGATTTCTAGAGGTGAAGACTTTGCGGACTACAGGGAAGGTGCCCAAGTTTGATAGGGAAACTTTTCTGTAGATTTGGAATAGTGAGCACTATCAGATGATGTTCAGCTCCTGAGTTTGGGATGAATCCTATTGGGAGGACTATGGGGCAAGTGCCCTAGTCCAGTAGGGTAGAATTATAGCAACGTTTCCTTATACCCTAAATCCTTATCCCCTGAAATACTTCTCTGCACTTGTACTTCGCCAAATTCTGCTTCTGTAACCTGCAATCACAGAGAGAGGGGTTTGGGGGTTGTAGTGTTTACGAGCTTGCCTTGGTCAAGCCCTAGAAGGACATTCAAGTCTTCCAACACCATTGTTAGGTAGAGTGTGTGCCCAAGGAAGGGTAGAGGCCAAAGAAATGATGAAATGAAATGACTGAAGCACAAATAGATGTCACCTTAGAGGTGAAGCCCTCACGAAGATGAAGATCCTTCAAATCATGAGGAGATGGATTGATGAAGCCAAATCTGCAATAAACAAACACAATAACAACACAATTATGCTTTGCAACACAATGAATGCCTTGAAATCCTTTAGCTCAATATCAAAAGTTCACATTATCCATCTAGGTGTAAAATGAAGTCCTAAACATGTTTATATATGCATTCCTGCTAACTTTTGTAATTCAAATTGAAAAGGCCAACAAAGGGAAACCTTTTGAGAGGGCCCAAGCCGACACATTTAAATTTGGGTCCTGACAAATCAACATGGACTTGGGCATGGGAGCCCAAGAACCAAGGGCCTTTTTTAGTCATGATTAACATTTAAGATGGGCCCCTAAGTCCCATTTGACATGGGTTTTAGGGGAATTTTCTCCGGGATAAGTTTTAAACATGTAAAGTGTAAATGTGTGGGGACCTAGGAGCTAAACTAGGAGGTAAAAAGGCATGAGGTTACTTTTTACTCGATAACATTTAGCCCCCATTTTAATGTATGTATGATCTTATGATTCCATACATGCATTAAAGTATAGTTGAAGCATAAAAACATATCAAACATTCCAAGCACATAAAGCTAAGGCATACCTAAAGGTTGGAGGACTATTTCTAGCCCCCAATCTCAGGTAAGCACTAGAAAACACATGGAAAACAAGCAAGACACAGTGAAGACAATAAGAAACATGCAAAACATGGTGAATATAGTGAAGCACACAATACATGAAGAAGACATGAGAGCAGTCACACAATACACGAAGAATATAATGTTTTAACAATTAAACTCAGAGAAAACTTGCAGGATGGAAGGGCAAGCTGCTGAGTCAAGCAGGTAAGTATCAACTTCTCAAAGCCTCTTTACAAGGTATCCCTATGTATTTTCTAACCCTATTCAAAATGCCTAAATACATAACTGAAAGACTGGAAAAGATACAAATAACTTTTCTTTGGTCTGGCATGGAAGACAAGAAGAGACTTGCCTTGGTTGCTTGGGATAAGGTGTGTAAGCCCAAAGTGCAGGGTGGTTTAGGCCTAAGAAAATTGAATCTTCTCAACAAAGCGCTCATAACTAAAGTGGGCTGGAATCTGATTGCTGGGGGAAAGGACTGGGGCAGAATAATGAAAGCTAAGTACATGGGAAATTCCAATCTAAAAGACTTCCTCCTTTCTTCCAATTTCCTAAGAGGCTCTGTTATCTAGAATAATGTTATGAAATGCAGGAACTTACTCCTGAAAGGCTGCTGATGGAAGTTGGGAGATAGGGAACTAATAAGATGTTGGGAGGATAATTGGATGGAGGGTGGACCCCTAAACAAAAGACAAAACATTAAGGAATTGATGAATCTTGCTGTTAATCACTTTGGCTCGAAAGTGAAAGATTATGTCCTACAGGGCCATGTTTGGGGTAGGCTATCAGAGTGCTGTCAGAACAACGAGGAGCTATGTGATGCTGCCGAAGAGATCCAACTACTTCTAAAAAACCACATAATTCCCCTCTTTCTGCAAGAAGACAAGCTGGTTTGGCAAGAAGACAAGACAAGAAGGTTCTCGGTGAAATCTGCTTACAATTTGACCACACACCAGGTCAGTGACAAATTATGGAAGAATATCTGGAACCATAACCTGGTGCCTAAAATGAATCATTTTTGGTGGGTTTGTCTAAAATAGAACCCTTACCATTAACAACCTTAAAGTTAGAGGATTCCAAATACCAAATAGATGTATTCTTTGCATGAAGGAGGAGGAGTCGGCTTCTCACCTCTCCTTAAATTGTGAATTTTCTTGGGAGGTTTGGAGCATGGCCCTGAATATCCTTGACATCCCTTGGTGTAATAACGCTAACCTTGAAGACCTGGTTAGAGGATGGACCTCCCCATTCGCTAATCTGGTGTGCCGTGAAGTTTGGAAGTAGACCCCCCCAATTCTATCTTGGTGCCTATGGAAGGAAAGAAACAATAGACTATTCAAAGAAAAATCTAGAAGTCCTAAAGAGGTGTTTGAATCAGTTGCTAGACTACTGCAAGACAATGTAAGTAACAACACTCTAAAAGCCCCCCCAACGCTAAGGAATTTATCATTATCAAAAGATGGAATATTCCCATTAGCATTTGCAGAGTGGATGAAAAAAAAGGAAGGTCAGAGCCAACACCAACTGGATTCCACCGCCTAGAGATTGGTCAAAGCTCAACTTTGATGGAGCTACCAAAGGCAACCTAGGGTTGGCTAGTAGTTGAGGGATAATAAGATCGAAGAGAGGCTCGCTAATTGCTACTTATGCCGGGAGTATAGGAGTAAACATCAATAATACTACTGAAGCAATGGCTCTCCTCTGGGATCTAAAGATTGCCCTGGCCATAGGCATAAAAAATATAGTTGTGGAGGGCAATTCTATGGTGGTGATAGAAGTTGTTAAAGGGAAAGGAAAAGTTGGATGGCAGTTATATGATGTCATTAAGGACATTAAGTTCCTTCTAAAGTTTGAAAAAATAGCCCTAAAACACACCTATAGGGAAGGAAATAAAGCAGCGAACCTTATGGCTAATTTAAGGGTCAATTTACTTCCCCTAAGATGCTAGAGGAGATTAAGTAATTTGCCTAGCAACATCATTGAATGTATACAATAAGAGACCCCCACCTCTCATGATGGACAAAATGATGATCCTAGGTGACAGAGACAGTGTGGTGACAAACCCCTATTTCATTTGGGGAAGACGTGGCATGAAGGATAGAGGTAGCATGACAACTCACCCTTTTAATATGAGTTGGAATAATGATTATATGGTGTTCTGTGAAACTATCAATGGAAATGAAGGGTGGCAGATGATTATGTCTTGTCACCCTACCTGTAAAGGATAGAAAGGGAGTGGCTTGCACGAATGAAGTGCTAGATGCATTTATGAACCGAACGCCATCGAGACTTGGAAAGATGTGCTCTAGTGGTTAAAAAAACTAAAGTTTCTTATTTTCAATACCTCTGATTTATCCTTGAGTTTCTGCCATATCCTCTACAACTCTCTGCATAGTAAGTGTTTTGGGGTTGTCGGTGGAGCTTTCTTGGTGACCGAGAGAGTGAATATTATTGGGGGCAACAAGGTTAGGATGAAACCCATGAACTGCAAGGAGTTCAAGGAAGACAAGCAAGTGTGGAGTATAGCCTAGGAAGGAGGTATCATGGCATTCATGGAGTCGCTGAATGGTTACGATGAAAATTTGTCTACTCAATTTGCCGAATCTTGGGATGGAAAGCGTAAGGTGGAAATTGGGGGTGTTAGTTTTGCTGTGTCAGAGGCCTCTATTGCGATTGCTACTGGCTTGCCTTGCTTGGGGAATAGGCTCAAAAAGCAAACCCGCATCCCAGATTTGGAAGGGCTGACGTTGTTTTACAAGGAGGGGGAGAAACAAATCAAGTTGCAAGGAGGATTTGAGAGAGAGAGCTTGGTGGCACCTTGGAACCAGGTATGTTATCTAATTATGAAGTATTTCACCCTTGAAGGGAGGTATAGGGTGTTTTATTACTACCACTTTGCTTTTTTAAATCACTTCCATCATAAAACCCTGGTGAATTTCCCTTCTTTCCTACTATTGAGCTTAGAAAAATCTATTCTACATTACAAGAAAGCCTATGTTCAAGACCCCATGGCCCTTCCCCTTCATCAAGGTCTCATTTTTTGCCTATACTAGTATCACCTGGCCTTGAATCCCCCTAAGTCCCCTGCTTCCAAACTTCTTGAAGAAAAGTCGAAAGATGATTCTGCTGATAATGTCCCATTGAGCACCAGACTGACTAGAAAGGCTTCCCCGAAGGTTGCCCAGGCCGCATCCCTATCCAACCAACCCCTAAGTGGCCCCTCAGGACCTTTGTCTAGCTCGCCTATCTCTAAAACCACTTCCGTTGCAATGTCGAGGGGTCGCAGTCGGACCCAACCCCTTGAAAGCTCTCAGGACAAGTACCATGCTGGTACTGTTGAAGGCCTCTATAGTTTGAAAGACAAGTCTTGGGTGCAGGGAGGGGGAAAGCGCAAAGGTACCCTGCTAAAACCCCTACTCATAAGAAGAAACACAGTATGGAAACGGTCAGAAAAGAGGTTGAAGGGCTGGGCAAAATTTAGGAAACCCTAGGAATTGAAGATGATATAATTGTCAAAGAGGTGGTCTTGGGCAAAGATGGTAGGCCCAGAAGGCCCTCATTGCGGAGGTCTTCCTGTTTGGCTGCTGGTCATCATCAGGGTGTCAAGTTAGTGGACTACTCTATGGCTTCTGAAAGAGAAGACTCTAGGCAGGAAGGGAATTTGAAAGAGAAGAAGGCCACTCCTGAGAAAGAGCAAGAGGGAGCGAGTCATTTTGCTTCTATGAACAGTTCTGTTTACAACACTAGTGATGGGGACACTGAAGTACAGGAGACTCCAGACAAAGAGGTAATGAGTGATAGGAGGGAGATGGATTACAAGAAGTTGGAAGCTGAGGTGGTGGATGTTAAGTCCAGATTGTCTGTCATGGAAATTAGGGTGAAGAAAATGACCCTGCTGATGTTGAAAAACTCCATGAATGATGCTGATGTCTTTAATGCTCTGTAGGGGGATATGACCAGAAGCAGGGAGGTGCTGTTGAAGGACCAGAAAAATTGGGTCAATCTTCTTACTGATGACTAGAGGGCCTTGTTTAGTTAGTGGGCTTCTTGTTTATGCTTTATGTTTTCCTCTGATCTTTTTAAAAACTCTTGTTATATGTACTATTAATAGTTTTTGGTGGAACTGTTAGTCAGGTGTTGCTAGTTTTTTGTCACCTTTTGGCTTTGTTATCAGGTTCTGCTCCTAGGTTAGCAACTTATCTTAATAAAAAACAATTAAACAAATCCTAAACCAGGGGGGTGAAGAGAGCTCATTGCTACATGCCTTTAGACCACACCAGGGGGAAAACACGCAAAACAAAACCTGAATGTGGAGGGAGATCATCGCTATGTGCCTTTAGACCACACTCAGGGAAGACACAACAAACACACAAAGAAGACACATGGAATACATGAGTGCCACATAGTATGCAATAGACACACTATACGTCTTATACACGGCAAACACGAGCAATGGGAAGGAGCTTATTGCTAAGTCCCACCATCTAAAACACATTGCAGACACACCTGACGGTTGAGCTACGCTACCACAACCACCATAGACACGCTTAAGGGCGGATGACTCAAGATCCAACCCTACCTCGTGATGAGGACTTTGTATAAAAGGATGTGCACTAGCTCAAGAGATACACCATCCCACCTTCCACATAAGGGATTTGTATAAAATGATACACACTAGCTCAAGAGATACATCATCTCGACTTGCAATGAGGGCTTTTTGCTTGCTTTTTAAAAGGATGTACACTAGCTCAAGAGATACACCATCCTACCTCATGGTGAGGGCTTTCAAACATGCTTCATTATTGCCCAAATAATCAGATAGATACCATTATATATGCCCCCACATTAAGGTGGTTGATACCACTTGCTTGTATCAAGCACATTAAGGTAGAGTAAAAACATGCAAGGGAACAAGAACTTTGGTAAAGCCCATGCCCCCCAAAGATGACATGTGCCACGATCACCGATTGTTCCCACAAACACATCGATATGAATTGCTAAGATAATCAACAAGAGATAAGGTTAGAACATCTTACTCTAAGATAATAACCAAATCAAATCATGAAAGCTATGCATAAATTATATATTAGATCACATCAAAAACCAAGGCTACATTTGTGGGTTCGGAACCGAGTATAGCTATTGGGCTTATATTATAGATATCTCAGAACCGAGTGTAACAACAAGGTGAGATACAAAACAATCCAAAGTGTATGGAGAAAATGTATTGCAAAGGCTTGTTACAAGAGATATGACAACATGATATATCACACAGAGTGATTCTACTAGTCAAGCACCAGATATATATATCAACCCCATCTTCATATATGGACTGGGTCCATTTTTGCTAACTTGCTGAAGGGACACATGGTCCATATCAGTATTTGTTTGTTTTTGTCATCCGCCAACTAGGTAGAATCATTGAATAAGTGGAAACAATAAAAATGAGAGAGGAGAATCAAGTGCCTTAGGAACACCACATAGGAGGATGCACCCAAGGCATCATCCGCAATGCTATACCCCTAAGGCATGACACACAATAAAGTAGATGAGAGAAAAGAATAGAAGAATGTAGAAACATATAGAAGAATGATCACAACAGGGGCCGCCTCTCAGTATCCTTGACCTTATAAGAGTATCAAGGGTCATCCAAGGAGACCTAAACAACACATAACACATCACAGGGGAACACAACAAAACACAATATCATATCATATTATATCTAAGAGGAGTTTGAACTTGTGAGCATCTTAGAAAGGTGCTCTATCAAGTGTGGTAAAAAGTGTGAGTAGTTCATACCTGATTGATTCTTATTTCCAGAATGGTCATGCAGTGCTTGTTTCTCAAGACCCTCTATGTTTAAAATCATCTGTTGGTTATGAGGAGGGAAATCATTGCTATTTCCCACCGATGATAGTCACCTTGTTCTTTTCTGATCCTTTGCTTTCTTATTCTGATTTGCCTAATGAAGGAGTCTTTCAAAATGAAATGGGATACGTTCCATCATGACAACTTTTTCTTGCTTAATGTTATCTTGTCGAAGTTGCTCAATTTTAATATCTAGTATATTCCGGTTGTCTCCTAATCCTTGAAGGGATAATAGCAGAGGAACCTCAGCATAGATACCTTTCCCATGTGGATGAGGTGTTAGGAATTAGTGTTCATGTAGGTGTTATTAATTATGTAAATGTAGAAAGGTAATTACTATTGTAATAGTGAAGTTGTTAATAAACAACTCACTAATATAGGTTTGATAGTTAGTCGTATATATTGTTGAAATAATAATATAGTTAGTGGTTAGTGTGTTATACCCGTGAATGGTATTCTGGGATATTTTTTATAACACCTCCGTATTAAATAGGAGGTCATTTGGCTATGTAAGTGGCTATATATTAGCCATGTATTGAGTGTGAGAATGAGGAAGCACAATATTATTTTTGTAAAATATTTTGTATGCTTCTATTATTTTGCCAAAATTCATGATATGGTATTAGAGCAAGTCATGGATTTTGCAAGCTATGAAGGTGAATCCATTTAATTGCATTCTTTGATCTATTCATTCGAGGAAAGATGTTTCCATTCAATTATGAATAAAGGAAAGCATCTGCAAGCTACCATGCATGAGGCATGACTAGTCACTGCGACCCCTGCAATCTATTTGCAGTTTTAGACTTTCGTTTAGAAGGAATGATTAAGGGGCAGTTTTGGATTTAATTTTTCATACGTCTAGGCAGAGAGACCCACACTCCATTTTGTAGGCCATTTTATTTTCTATAGGTGTCAAATCAACCTTTGGAGGCACATTTGAAGGAAAAGAGCCGCAGCTTTATCAATATTTGGGCCAATTGAAGGTTGCAATAGAGTTGGGAGACATAATTTTTTCCATCCGCTTGTGATATTTGTTCACTCCTGATCAATATCCTCCAGTGATTTGTGTAGAGACCCACAATTTTCTATTGAGCAGGGGTGGGAGGCAGCGTTAGAATTTTTGGAGGTGTATCACCTTCAGAAGCCCGTAGATCATCCATTTGAGGGTGCAATCAAACTCTCATGCTGCGTGATTTTGTGTTGGAAGCCATCTTCTTACTGTCATTTGAGAATGAGTCTCAGCTATATATGTTGAGAAGTAAGCCACATTCTGTTCGGTTATCAGTATTTTATGTGAAGTTTGTTTGTTATCATAATATGATATTTAGGGCATTGAGTCAAGTCACTCATTTAGAATATTTTTCAGAAGTCTATATTTGTAGATTGAACGTCTAATGATAGTTTTTAGTGAAGTTTTATAGTGTCGGTTTGCTATTGTTCCTATAGTGTCTTAAAATATAGTGTGTTGTCAAAGTCAAGTTGTATTTAAAATAGGGTCTAGTTGTCAAATTTATATTAGTGTTAAGGTGCATTATTGGTGGAACCCAACACCTTCAAATATTATTTAGATTATGGGGGGGAGTCAATTAGTATTTCTTTCAATGGAGAAAAATAACGTATTAATAGAAAAATTTGAAGGTACAAAATTCCACACTTGGCAAATCAAATTACAATTGATTCTTATTGAGAAGGATCTATGGGATGTGGTAAGAGGAGCAACAACAAAGCCAACTAATGCTGATGAAAGTGCAAAGTGGAATGCAAAAGATCGAAGAGCAATAGCTTTGATTGGTCTTGCACTGTCAGATGCATACCTTCACCACATTGACTTATCGAAGACCTCAAATAAAATTTAGGATAATTTGAATACTTTGTTTGGATCAAAAGCATCAAGTGCAAAGAAGGGTCTAAAGAAAAAAATGTTTAGGCTGAAAATGATGGAGGGTGACAACATTGTTCAACATATCAGTAAGTTTCACTCTCTTTTGAATCAATTAACTGGGATAGATGCTAAGTAGTTGATGATGATTCAAAGGCCATTTTGTTAAATAGCATGCCTCCTAGTTATGGCAACATTGTTTTCACACTAAACAAAGTAGGTGCTACACTGGAAGAAATAATATCCACTTTGATTGATGAAGAAACTAAGAAAATTGAATCAACTATAGAGGAAACTGCAATGTATGGAAAAAATAAGCCTAATCATTCTTCTAAATCTAGTTCTTCTGCATCAAAGGAAAATCATTTCTTCAAGAACAAAATTTTGTGCTACTACTACAAGAAGAAGGGACACATTGTTATGAATTGCACTCAGCGAGTGAAGGATCTCCTTGATGGAAAGCTAATTATTGATAAGGCATTGGCTGCAAATGATGATGAAGAGTGCATTCATGGGGTGGCTCCTGAAGACCCTCCACACGAAGACAATGATGAGGAATATGTTTTCTAAATTCTAGATTGGAGGATGGAGGCACAGGAGGTTGGAGGACACTCAACATCCTCTCATCAGTCACCAATGACGGGGCAGTTTATCAACTTTGGTGGGATTTTCATTTCTATTGTGATGTGTGAGTTATTTCCTTATGTAACCTCCTAGTGTAAAATATTGTATTGAACAAAAGCACTAGTGTAATGCAGTTCATGGATCTTGAAAAGGTTAGTGGTGATCTAGAAAACCATATGAGGTGAATAGTTGAGTGTGGTCCTATTTGTAACCAAGTTTGTGGTAAACTTGCGTGAAAACCATGAAAGGTTGATGAGAGGTGCCTTTCGTTTGAATCAAGATCATGAACCAAAAGAGTTGGGCTTACTGCAGTTGAAAGTGTTAAAGTTTGAAAGGTGTAGAATATGGACATCATCGATATTGTAAATAGTTGTATAGGAGAGCATCTGGCTATAGAGATCGTCTGACTGTTGGACTTCATGAAAGTATGGTTGGCCGGTGATGAGTTCACTAGAAGTGAAAGCAAGATAAGTTCTCGTATGTAGGTGACCATGTGCAGCAAGATCTAGACAGTAGTATGCAGACCTAAAAGTATGTGCAGGCATACGATTTTGTTTCCATCTTGTGTGATGTTCTTTCTCCCCATGTTCACACTAAGGGGGGTGTTGGGAATTAGTGTTCACATAGGTGTTAGTAATTATGTAAATGTAGAAAGGTAATTACTATTGTAATAGTGAAGTTGTTAATAAACAACTCATTAATATAGGTTTGATGGTTATTCATATATATTATTGAAATAATAATATAGTTAGTGTGTTATACCCGTGAACGGTATTCTGGGATATTTGTTATAACACCTCCCTATTAAATAGGAGGTCATTTGGCTATGTAAGTGGCTATATATTAGCCATGTATTGAGTGTGAGAATGAGGAAGCACGCTATTATTTCTGTAAAAGATTTTGTATACTTTTATTATTTTGCCAAAATTCATGATACGAGGTGAGTTATCAATCGTCTCCTTATCCACTTCTATCATGCCAATTATTTCATCATAGTTGAGGTAGTCATCTTCTTGCTCTATTGTCTTTTTCTCTACCATGTTGTAATTATGATTAGGAAAAGGATTTGTAAAGATCTATAAATTCTGATTCGGAGGGGCAATTGACTTATTTCCATTGTCATTCATGCCAGTTACCTGTATAATATTAGAATCGATGAGGTCTTGAATTTCATGTTTTAGACGCATGCATCGTTTAGTGTCATGTCCTACTGTGTGATGATACTAACAGAAGGCATTAGCATCAAATGATGGTCCTTGTATCCTATTACTATCAAATGGTTTCATGGGAGGGAGCTTCAAAAGATTGTTGCTTACTGCTTGATTCATGATTGATTGAAGAGAGTCAGATAATGGAGTAAATTGTCTTTGTTGTTGTCTAAGTTGAAATGGTGCCCATTTAGGATTACTGATAGCGGACACTTGTGATTGAAAATTATTTGAATGTTGTCCATTGATCTTGATGAAACTCTTGTTATTCCTCTTGAAATTGTTTTGAGATGTTCTAGTTGTGGATTGACCAACTTGAGCCGATGAGTTTTGATTCTCATACTGACTAGACGAAAGCTAGTAATCGTGAAGAGTTGTGCATAGATGTTGAAAAGAGCTATACTTCATCAATAGGATTTTATCACAGATGTTAGGTTGCAAATTCATAATGAATATTTTCTGAATATCCTCATCTATAATTAGATATTGTATTTGTGCAAAAAGAGCTTGCTATCGATTGATAAACTCAGTTAACTTTTCTTTTTGACCTTGTTTGCAATGAACTAAATCAATCAATGAGACTGTAGGTCCAATATTTGCTTGGAAATGTTGCAAGAATTGATCAACAAGCCATGAGAAAGAATGTATTGAATTCAGAGGTAATGAGCAAAACCATTCCAAAGCGGTATCTTTGAGGGATCGCGGGAAGAGCTTTGTTAGCAAGTCCTCTTCAAAGAAGAAATCACTACACATCGCTATGAGTACTGCCACATGAGTATTAGGATCACGTTTACCACTGTACTTTTCAAAGTGAGGAGTCTCAATATTATAAGGCATTTGAGATCTTAAGATTGAAAAAGATAAAGGATTACGAGCATGGTACATTGGTATACTAGGTTGAGAAGAGGCATTGGTCAAATTTGTCACTTTCTGCTGTAAAGAGGTCATGCCTTGCAAGAGTTGGTTTTAAATGGCATCATTAGGTGATGCAGTTTGTGGGTTAGAAGAATTGGAAACTATAGTCATGAAATTCAAAGGTGATTGATCATGAGTGGTAATGAAAGGTGGTTGAGAATATGTGGAATGGAGAGGTGGTTGAGAATGGTTATTCATGTAAGAAGACACCTTAGGTGCTAGCTTTTGATAATTGTAGCCCACAACCTTGTAATTCTGTGAATTAATGCCATTAGATACTCCCATGCTAGTGGTAGCATTACTACAAGCTTGTGCATTATTAGTGAGGATTGATGATGTGAAAGTGGACATTTCGGTAGTCGGTATAGGTGCCGATACCTATGTATGATTTGGTGATGACACATTGGTAATAGTATTCGCATAGTCAACCACTGACATAATGTTGTTACCTAATCTTGTCCTTCTTTTAATAACTCTCTTAGACTATGAACAATAGGTACAACCTCTTTAGCTATCCTTTCTTTTTCCACAAATGCTTGAAAATCAGCTAGCTCTTTATCAAGTTTCTTGATTTGATCATTAGGTACATGTGTTATCACATCAATAGGATCTTCAAGATCATTAAATTTTTTTTCTTCCATCATGGTAGGAGGAATGATATCTTGCAAAGTTTGTGTTTCACCCTTCGTAAAGTAAGTGTTCAGTGGATTTTCTGATGGTTGCATATCGGTGCTATTCAAAGCACTAGAACCCATTAGTCTATGACTTCTTTTTACAAGGATGTTTCTATTAGGGCAATGGGTTATACAACTCAGGCAAAAGAATACAACACTCAATACACAAACTAATAGAACAACCAAAAGGAACAAGGTAGTTATGCTTGTTGAAATACACAATGTGTAATTGAAAAAGGTGAAAGTTTCAAAGATAGGATGCAAAAGTATGCACTATGATCCAACACTACACCTTAAAATCAGATTTGAATGAATGTTGGAAAGGAGTAGCAAAATCTGAAAATCAATTTTTGTCTACAAACCCTAGTTTTTGCCAATGCTAGGTTATATGAAAATGCAACTTTTTAAGCAAAACCCTAGAAAATACAACTTGTAAATGTAAGATTTGATATGAATTATTGATGAATTTCTATAATAAAAATCAGATCTGATGCAAATATCAGAAAATTAAATCTTTTTATGATATGCAATGTAAAATATGCAAAACTATGCCTTAATGCAAGCCTAGGATGCTTGTTTTTTTTAAATTTTCAAATGTATGTAAAATTTTTCAATGCAAGATGATAAATATGATATGAATGAATGCAAGGATTGATTACAACACTCAACAAGATGTAATTTCAATAAAAACATGGGTTCACCAAAATGTTAGATGTAAAAAGTGGGAAGATGATAAATAGTGTTTAGATCTATCAAATCAAACCCTCCTTTCACACTAACACTCAAGGACAACAACCAAGCCAAATCACTACAGATGGAGAGAACTCAGCTATAGGTTGGTGTACTCAGGAATGATATGGAAAGACTAATTAGATTGAAATATTTACCAAACCCTAGATTCAATAAACTACTACAAATCACTGCACAAGAAGACACTCAGGAAGGATTAGAAACTTGCTAGAAGTTGGAGATGAATAAACTGCTATAGATCACAACACAAGAAGACACTCGGGAAGGATTAGAAACTCACCAGAAGTTGGATTTTCAGAGGCGAAGACTTTGCAGACTACGGGGTGAGTGCCCAAGATAGGGCAACTTTTTTGTAGATTTGGAACAATGAGCACTGTTAGATGATGTTCAGCTCTTAAGTTTGGGATGAATCGTGTCAGGAGGACTATGGGGCGGGTGCCCTAGTCTAGTAGGGTAGAATTACAACAACTTTTCCTCAAATCTTGAATCCTTATCCCCTAAAATACTTCTCTGCACCTACACTTTGCCAAATCCTGCACCTATAATCTGCAATCACAAAGAGAGGGGTTTGGCTCCAGAAGGACATTCAAGTCTTCCAACACCATTATTAAGTAGAGTGCATGCCCAAGGAAGGGCAGAGGCCAAAAAAATGATGAAATGAAATAATTGAATCACAAATAGATGTCACCTTAGAGGTGAAGCCCTCACAAAGATGAATATCCTTCAAATCATGAGGAGATGGATTGATGAAGCCAAATCTGCAATAAACAAACACAATAACAACACAATTCTTCTTTACAACACAATGAATGCCTTGAAATCCCTTAGCTCAATATCACAAGTTCACATTATCCATCTAGGTGTAAAATGAAGTCTTAAACATGTTTATATATGCATTCCCACTAACTTTCATAATTCAAATTGAAAAGGATGACAAAGAGAAACCTTTTGAGAGGGCCCAAGCTGACACATTTAAATTTGGGTCCCGATAAATCAGCCTAGACTTGGGCACGGGTGCCCAAGTCCCAAGGGCCTTTTTTAGTCTTGATTAACATTTAAGATAGGCCCCTAAGCCCCATTTGACATGGGTTTCAGGGGAATTTTCTATGGGATAAGTTTTAAACATGTAAAGTGTAAACACAGGGACCTAGGAGCTAAACTAGGAGGTAAAAAGGCACGATGTTACTTTTAACTCCATAACACATAATATATGTTTATTAATCTGAGCATATATTTACATTTCATTCATCCATTTACATAATATATGTTTATTAATCTAAGCATATATTTATCCATTGCATTACATCCATACATCTAAACATACATCTATCCATAATCATCACATTCAAAACATGCACAAATCATCACATACACCCATCAAAAAACATATAATCCATAGCAATGCATCATAATCCATAACATCACCACATCCATAAAACTATATACATCCATACATACATAATCCATCCATAATCATATAGAAATAAAACAAAGTAATTATCATCATAATCATACATCAATGCATCCATAACATCATAAAACACTATCACATATCATCATAAATTGTCACCAAAATCATATATATATGATTTTGATACCAAAATCATATATATATATATGATTTTGGTATATATATATATATATATCACTCAAAAAACTGAATGGCATGATACAAAAATGCCTCGAAGGCTGAAGTATATCAAAATACAAAGCCTGAAGGCATATAAAATAGTCAAGAACCATGGGCCGATGATCCCCTGATAGAGTCCGTATGAGAACTAGGAGGAGGTCTATATGGTTGAGGTGGAGGTGGCCCCATAGGCTATTGTTGCTGAGACAGTGGCTACTACAGAGGTAGTGCTTACTGTATAGACTACTGAGACCATCTAGATCTCTGTGAACTTGATACCCTAGACTAGCTGTGCTGGCTATAACTCAACACTCTTTGCCCCTCAGGAAATGTAGTGTAGTAGGCACCATAATAATACTCTACCATGGCTCTTTGGTTGGCTAACTACTGCTGCGCTGCAGTGTAATCTCCCCACATCTAGGCCATGTTGGTGCCAGCTATGACACCCTGCATATGTGTAACCTCCTACTGTAGCTGAGCCACCTATGCCTCAACCTAATGTGCTCTCCCTCAGCTCTCTATAGCCTAACCTCAGCCCCCTATCTCATCACAATCTTTACATCCCTCTCACTTGTCACTTGCGCTACCTACACCTACATCTGGCTATGAAGGTGGCCTATCTATTCATGTAAAATCTAGATCTGTGGATCTCCATCACGGCCACTCAAACCATCCAGAAGGGCACATATGCCCTGTAAGGTCTGTAACTGTGCCAGAGCATTGTCTCGCTTTGTGGTCACCTGTGCTAGATCCTGTTGCTATCTTGCCACCTGGTTCTCTAGACTAGCTACCTAGGAATGTAGTGTCGTCGTATCCTCCTCCTCATCTCCCTGGTGCCAAACCCACCGATGGACAACACACATAATAGGATAAGGTCCTGCTCTTGAAGGTCCCGCACCTGAGGTGCCTCCTTGTAATGGTGTACAGGTGCCTGATTAGCTGACACCTGTCCCATTTGACCCTATCCCCTGAAAACCTAAATCTAGGGAATCTGTGCCATAGGTACCTATGCAACCGGTACCTACCCTACCTGTGCCTGGTGCTGAGGAACCTAGCCTACCTGTGCCTGAACCTAAGGGCCTTGTCCACCAGGTGCCTACCCTCCTCCCACTACCTGTCCTGCAGCTGCCGTAACCAACATGTCTATCCCGTCCCCCTCTTCAATGGACACATCCTCATAGACATAGTCAATCTCTAACTCATCCCCCTCCTCTCCCTCCTCCTTCTCCTCCTCCTCAAGGTCAACCTCTAGATCTGTAAGACAAATAGGCCTCACCTATTGCCACCACAAATCATAAGTCAGGGTCATCCCTGCATCAGCTATCTAGCTCCCGCAGTCCCACTACACTGACTGTAGTGCCACCCAATCTAGCAAAGCCACCTATGGTGATAACTGTGCAAGACAGACTGGTACATCTATGGGCCCACAAGAAAATATCATCATCACTTGGGGCAAGTCTTGTACCAACCCAAATTGTCGCATCACTTGTGATGAAATATACCTATTAATCGTATGGTCTCCTTGCCCCACAAATACTGAGGTTGGAATGTGTAAGGCATATGTATGTCATCATCAACATATGGCTCCACACCTATATATGGTCACCAGATGACCGTATCCATGTCATCAATCTGTTGCCGCCAATACCTTAGCTGTCCCATGTGCGTGTGTCAGATAGGTAATCTATACAAAAATATATAGGCCTCAAATCAAGCCTTATGGTAGGCACACTCTAGCCACATGATGTGGATATGCTCCCATGCCCACACATGGAGCAGTGTCACACCCCTCCCCAAACTCACATCTATATGATAAACTACCAGATGCATCTCATGATACAATTGGGCTAATAGGTATGGGCCCCACACAAATATTGCATCCTGAGTGATCATGGCCTCAATCACTCTCCCCCAGCCAACTAAAAAGTCCCACGACTGTTGATCAGGAATCAATATGCCTCCGACCAACCCACAAACATATAGTGTAAATAAATCAACCCCAACTGCCTGAGTCTGCATATATCTCATCTCCCACCGGTCCCTGGTATACATTGGATGGACTGGTGCAAATGCTCTGTCCAAAGTTGCTACTCCAGAGCCTACCTCATATATCACCCTCTCTCCTCATATGGGGATCCTAAGGATCCTCCATACATCCTCTATGGTGATGGGAATCTCACTCGTAGGAAGTAAAAAGGAGCATGTCTCGCTCCACCTCTCCACTAGGGCTGACATCATGGCCCTATGTGCTTATATTTAGGACATCTCAGAAATCGTTTGTAGCCCTATCCTCCCAAGTTGAGCTATATTCACCAGAGTGAACTGCGACTTTAATGCTATCACCAACAGAACCTAATGCTCTCATGACTACAATATCCGACCTGGAATCTGCATCCAAAAAACCCCCAAAATTAGTTCATTTTCCAAAATAGCGCTATGGTGCTAAACTAGAGCCTTATAGTGCTAAACTAGAAGAGAGCATTGATCCCTAGCCATATAGTGCCAATCTAGATGGCACTAATCCTTGATCATATAGCGCTAATCTGGAGGATTACGCTAATCCCTAACCTTTTCGTGCTAAATGAGAGTATAGCGCTACTTCATGACTATATGGCACTAAACTGCCATCCAACCTAAAAAACCCCAAGTTTTCCCACGCTAATCCAGAGGATTGCGCTAAACCCCACCCATATAGCGCTAAACGAGAGGATAGTGCTAAAGCGCTAACGAATAGTGCTAAGCCAAAAAACCCCCAAATTTTGGTGCTAAACCAAACATTAGCGCTAAACCCTGAATGGATGGTGCTAAACCATCTAAAATTGCCCTTTTTCCTATGGTGCTAATCCAGAGGATCACGTTAAACCATTCCCTAATAGCGCTACATTGCTGCGCGGTGGCGTTAATCTACCTAACTACCCATTTCCTAAACTCGTAAGCTAACCTGAATCCCAAAATCATAAAGTTAGGTTTGGCTGACATACCTATGGGTCCACCTCTATCAATCAGCCATAGTCTCGCACCCTCTCAGATTGGTGTCAGTATCGCAGGAATGTAGGTTGTGCCATGTCTCCTCTTCTCTCATCCAATAAGCTTAGAGTATGCAAATGTGGCATTTTAGGCCCACACTTGCTATATATAGCCATCATGTCATCCCCCATTCACCTTTTTCTCTCCCCAGGCCACAAAACATAGCCTTTTTACTCTGTTTTTCTTCCTATTGAATCTGTTTTCTGTCCTGCATCCTTTTTCCACCACGATTCCTTCCTTTTCGAGAGTTCACCTAAAAAAATGAATTTTTTCACCTGACCTCTTGAGGGGGCATCCCTCATCCATTTTCACTCCTTCTCGGTAGCTGGGGCAAAAATTATTTGACTTGACGCCATTTCCCTACTGGGTCACGATGCCATGTCAAAGAGGTGCAAATGTAGACACCTAAAAATGTCTTAACTCTTCAACCATCATTCAACATCATCCACATCACTAATTTCTCATCCAATTAATTAAATAAATTCCTATTTAACTAATTAACCTACCTCATCCCTGATCATTCATCCATTCTTCATCAATTTACCCTCAACCCTGAATTAATTAAATTAATTCAACATTATACCTTTCTAACATCATCCTAATTAATTAATTAAATATGCAAATATTGATTTGATTAATTTGTTCACTTTCCTAAACCTGATTAATTAAGTCAATCACACTTATTTAATTAATCTACCCTACTAATCAGCCTAAACCTAGCCTAGTTGATTAAATAGCTATTATTTAATTAGCTACCCTAGCCTACATGATCGCTAGACCTGGATTAATTAAATCAATCATTATTTAATTAATCCTAAACCCTGTTTGGCCTATTCACTAATTTTTCCCAGCCACATTAATTAAGTTAATCACCTTGATTAACGTGGTCAAAGCATCATTAACTCATTCTCCCACAACCCACAAATTAAAAATTTCAAAATAATCTCATGGGTCACATGACCCTTCCACCTCATCTTACTATTTCCATGCTAAGCTCTTCTCTATGTCATGAGCTCACACATGTGAGTTCTAAAATTGCCCATGTGTCACATGACCTTCACACTCCCACATAAAATGGAATTTTTAATTCCACATCCTCCCAAAAATAAATTTTTAATTCATCACTTGTCTTAATCCTCATTAAATGCAAAGCATTCCCCAAAAATGAATAAAAGATTCATTGTTATTCTCCACCCTTCATTTTTCATGATCAAATCTCATCCCTCCATCTTGTGTTTTATCCTCCACCATTGATCTCAACTCTCAATCTCCACCGTTGGATCAAAATCCCTCCAAAAAGCCTATAAATAGGAGGTCCCACAAGCCACTTTATCATCTCATTTTCAAGTAATGTTATCATTCCAAAATAGCCTCCAATCCTCTCCATTAATCTTATTTTGTGTTGAGTTGTGAGCATTCCACATTCAATTGAATATCATTTGGGTAAAGCTAGGAGTTTTAGGGTGCAAGCTCCTCAACCTTATCAAGGAGTGATAAGGACTTCCAAGGCATTGTACAAGATATAATCATTATGTTTTGGTTTTCATTTGATGTTTTATGCTTTGTGAGCTTCTCATCATATTCAGTGGGATAATGTAGTAGTCATGCCCTTTCGATACTCTTTTTCCATTCTTTTTAACAAATTAAACAAAAAATTAGGAACATTTACTTGTCTTCCATGCCAAAGGTGGATTAGTAATTTAAAATGCACTGTGTAGAGAAAGGATTGTTTACCTTCTCAGGTAAGATATTTGATGATGTGGGTGGCCATATGAGCCCAACGAAGTGGAAAAAATAGGTGCTTGGTCCCTTGTGATGATAATTAAAATTGTTCCCCTGCCTCTGCAAACTCATCTTGGGTTGCGGCTACATTTCCTCTCTCAGGAAAATTTTCTCCAGTTGTAGGAAGCCTTGTAGCTTCCTCTATAATAACCTCTAAGGCATTTACTCTTAGCCCTTTTATCAATGCATCCCCATAATTCAATGTTAATGCAAATTCAGTTGTGACTGCCTCATTATACCCTTCTAGCTTCTAAAAGTAACCCATCCAACCTGCTTGTTGAAAAATAAGTAGACTTTCTCCGTCATTCGGGAGTAGCGTATGATCTATTGGTTCTCTTCTCACAAGGTCACCCCCATTCCTTATTCTTTGTTTTCTTACAATGTTTCCCAATTCAAACAAATTCCACCCTTATTCTTTCTTTTGTTACGTCAAACACTTGCTGTCAGTAATCTAGGGTTTCTTGTGTTTGGTTTGATGAGCTAACATTTTTTTTGTGGCTTCCGAAGCAAATGCATACAATATTTGAACACTTCCAATTTAAACATGTTGCATGTGTACAATTTATTATGGGTTGTGAGGGTGGTGAAATGTGAGGATGATAGTTCGTACAAGTGAGCCGGTGAGGTGAGAATGGTGGTTTGAACTAGTGAGTGAGCTAACAAGACAATCAACCCCCAAACTAAGCATGTCACATGTCCTTGCATGACAAGAAAGGTAGGAAGTTAATTTGACATGATGGGAGAGTGAAGGACGGGTTAAAGGGAATAATAAATGGAAAAACATGATATTAAATGTAAAATATAATAATAAAATTTGTAGTTAAAATAATCATTATCAAATATAATGAGTAGAAAAGTTGTTACGTAATATTACAAGTGGAAAAATTTGATGTTGGTGAGAGTCGACGACAGAATGATCAGTAGCTGACATGAGGATATCATTTATTGATGGGGTGTCATGACGACACTATGATGCAAGATATACGTTTATTGATGAAGCAGTGGGATCGACAGTGAATGAATGGTTGCTGTAGGATCAAAGAAATATGATGTGACTACAAGAACGTTAGTGAAGAGGTTGTAGGAAGTCACATGGTGGATGCAAAAGGAACTGAGGAGAGATGCTGCAAGGAACATAGTTGGTGATGCTGTTGGAACTCAAAGGGTGATGTTCTAGGGAAGACAACTTGTGATGCTGTAGGAACTCAAAGAGTGATGCTGCAGGGAACACGACTGGTGATGTTGTAGGAACTCAAAGAGTGATGCTATAGGGAATGTGGCTAGTGACATTGCAAGAACTAATGTACTAGTGAAAATGAAGCTGGGAAAGTCTGCAGGTGGCTGGCAACATTATTTGTAGTGTATTGGTAACCAACAATCCTTAAAGAGGTTTTCACTATTGGTTTTTTTAATAAAGCATGGCAATTATACCTGATTATTGATAGGGGTTGAGCTGGAAGGATCATCCTCTATCATTTCTTTTATTGTTGGTGATCCCATCCCTTAATGATGTACTAAATGTTGGATAAATTGTGCCCTATTGAGTGACTTCTTGTAAAGCTTAAGGCGATGACCATTGACCATTAATGAAAATATGATAGGATCAATGGTGAGCAACTTTACTGCTCCATTTGAAAATACTTCTGCTATCTTATAGAGTCCTAACCATCTTGTTTGCAAATTACCCTTGTGATCTTTATATCTTGAATCATTTAGTAATGCCCAATCACCTTGTTAGAATTCCTTGGTTTTGATAAATCTGTCATGCCATTTTATCCTTTATTTCTACAGAACCTCTGTGTGATGGAAAATTTCCTTCTAAAGTTCATCTAATGCATTCAGCTAAGTGATCCTTTTCTATTGTGCTTCTAAGAGATTTATGCCTAGCTCTAGTGTTGTTCTTAAAGTTTTGTGTTCAAACTCAATAGGGAGCACTGTTGTCTTGCCATATACCAGCTCATAGGGTGTGAACCTTGTTGTTATTTTCCATGTCCTAAAAGCCCAAATTGCTTCAGGAAGGTGGTTTTCCCAAGCCATGTAGTGTAGGGCTATAGTTTTAGTTAGAATTGCTTCTATTTCCTGTTATGTCATAAAATGTCCCCCTAGGAGTTTTACCTCCTAAGTTTAGCTCCCGGGTCCATTAATTTTAATCATGCATGTTAGAAATGAATCCCGAAACAAAAATCCCCTAAAACCCATGACAAATGGGACTTAGGGGATGTCTCTGAGCTTAATCCAGCCCCAAAATAGGTCCTAGGGCTTGGGTACCTGTGCCCTTGCCCTACCCTATTTGGTCGGGGTCCCAAATTTGAATGTCAGTTGGTGATCGTTAAAAGGTTTTCGTTGTCGGCATCTTGAGTTTGAATTATGAAATTTGTAGCAGGAATGCATATATAATTATGTTTAGGACTTAATCTGCAAACTAGAAGATGATTTTGAGATGTTGGCAAACTTATGATTTTAGAGCATTCAAGGCATTCATT
Source organism: Cunninghamia lanceolata (assembly GCA_027924645.1). NCBI lineage: Eukaryota > Viridiplantae > Streptophyta > Pinopsida > Cupressales > Cupressaceae > Cunninghamia > Cunninghamia lanceolata. Next base: position 11,823,866 of record BSBN01001119.1, read on the forward strand.
GTGTTGCAGAGTAGAATTGTGTTGTTGTTGTGTTTGTTATTACAGATTTGGCTTCATCTTCTCATGGCGTGAAATAGCTTCATATCCGTGAGAGCTACACCTCTGAGGTGATATCTATTTGTGATTCAATCTATTATTTTTATCATTGCTTTTGCCTCTGTCCTAAAAGGACACGCACTCTCTATCTAAAAATGGTGTTGGAAGGCTTGAATGCTATTCTGGGGCTTGACTGAGGCAAGCTCCTAAAAACCACAACCCCCAACCCCTCTCTTGTGATTGCAGGTGACAAGTATCAGATCTTACGAAAAGGAGTTGCAGAGGATCATTGCAGAGCAGAAGGATCTTGGATCTGAAGAAAAATGTAGAAAATAGCACAAAAAGGTCAAGGGCACCTGCTCTTTTGACCTTCATTTTCATAGCACTAGAAATCTTTGAAGTGGTTGTAGTCTGTAGCAGATTTTATCTTGAAGCCCTCAGAAAAAGTAGTACCTTGAGCTTGGGTGCCTGCCCCTTTGACCCTGACTTTTACGCATTCTGAAACTCAAATTTGGTATGTATCTGATCTATGTTTAGTGTCTTTTTGTAGAAGGATTTGTTGTGTTTCATCCGTTTGTTTATGATTTTGCATAATTAGGGTTTTACGCTTAATTGGGCTAAGAATCAACAAATCAATTAACAAATTCTAAATTTCCTTATCATTCCAAGTGATAGCCAACCTGATAGTTGATTCCTCTTGCAAAAGTTGTGATTCAACTTGGTTAAATGTCCTTGAATGTATTGAGTGAAAGGAGGACCTAATCAAACTATCAATCAATCTCATCAACCCTCTTTTCATACATTACCATTTGGTGAACCTGTGTTTCTATTGAATTTGCACCTTGTTGAGTGTTGTAGATCAGATTTGCATTCATACATTTCATTGTCATCGTATTACATTTGGAAATCTTACAAAAAAATTGAAAATTTTGAAAAAATCAAGCATCCTAAGCTTGCATTTAGACATAGTTTACTTTATTTTCATTGCATTTCATCTAAATCATTTAAATCTCTAAGATCTGATATAAATTGCAGCATTACATCATTACATAATCATTCACCTTGCATTTTCATACTTTATTTGTTAAGGTTTTCTTGAAATTGTGCATTTTTTGAATATAACCTAATCTTTGCAAAAGCTAGGGTTTGTGGTTAAAATCTGTTTCATATTTTACTACTCATTTTTAAACTCATTCAAATCTGATTTTGATAGTAGTGTTTCATCATAGTGTGTTTTTGCATTAACATTTCAAATTTTGCATTTACACATTGTGTATTTCAACAACCATATCTTGCTCCTTTGGTTTGTTCTATTAGTTTATGCATTGAGTGTTGTATGCCTTTGCATGAGTCTTATAACCCACTTTCGTAATAGAAATATCCCTTTAAGGAGAAGTATTAGATTAATGGGTTCTAGTGCTCCCGATAGCAAGAGTGTTCCTACATTGAAAAATCCATTAAACACCTTCTTTACAAAAGGAGAAACACAAACTTTGCAAGATATTATACCTCCTACAACTACAATGGAAGAACAAACATTTCATGATTTTGAAGATCCTATTGATGTGATAACACATGTACTTGGTGAGCAAATAAACAAACTTGATAAGGAACTAGCTGATTTTCAAGCATTTGTGGAAAAAGAAAGGATAACTGAAGAGGTTGTACGGTTTGTTATTCATAATTTAAGAGAATTGTTAAAGGACAAGATGGTGTTAATACAATACATGAATTGGCCCATATAGTACATAAAAACATTATGACGGTGACTGAATGTGCAAATACTATTAATATGTCATCACTAACTCATACACAAGTATCGACACCTATACTGACTACTAGAATGTCTACTTTTACATCATCACTTCTCACTACTAATGCACCTACTTGTAGTAATTCTACCACTAGTATTGGAGTATCTAATGGCATTAATTCTTAGAATTACAAGGATGTGGGATTCAATTATCAAAACTTAGCACCTAGGGTGACTTCTTACATGAAAAATCACTCTCAACCACCTCTTTATTCCACTCATTCTCAACCACCCTTCACTTATAACTATTCCCAACCACCTTCCACTCACAATTATTCCCAACCACCTTTTGTTACCAATCATAATCAATCACCTCAAAATTTCATGACCACGGCCTCTAATTCTCAAACCGCATCTCCTAATGATGTCCTCCTAAACCAACTCTTGCAAAGCATGACTTCTTTACAACAAAAGGTGACAAGCTTGACAAATTCTTCTCAACCTAATTTACCAACATATCATGCTCGTAGTCCTTTATCTTTTGCAATCCTTAGAACTCCTATGCCTGATAAGTTTGAGACTCCTCGCTTTGAAAAATATGGTGGAAAAGGTGATCCTAATACTCATGTGGTAGCATTCACTACTATGTGTAGTGATTTCTTCTTTGAAGAGGACTTGGTAGTGAAACTCTTGTCATGATCATTCAAAGACACTGCTTTGGAATGGTTTTTCTCTTTACCTCTGAATTCAATACATTATTTTTCTTAGCTAGTTGATCAAATCCTACAACATTTTCAAGCAAACATTAGACCTCAAGTCCCATTGATTGATTTAGTTCATTGCAAACAAGGTCCGAAAGAGAAGTTAACTGAGTTTATTAGTTGATATCAAGCTCTTTATGCTCAAATTCAATACCAGATGAATGATGAGGATGTTCATAAGGTAGTTATTAAAAATCTACAAACTAACATCCGTGATAAGATCCTCTTGATGAAATACAATTCTTTCCAACATTTATATACAACTCTTCATGATTATCGGCTTTCATCTAGTCAGTATGAGAACCAAAACTCATCATCTCAAGGTGATCAAGCTCAAGCTGGAAGATCTCACAACAATTTTAAGAGGAACAACAAGAATTTCATTAAGGTAAATGGGTAGAATTCAAACATTTTTTTGCAAATGTCCACTTTTCGAAGAGGGCACCGTTTTAGTTACGACAACAACAAAGAAAGTTTACTCCACTATTTGACTCTCTACATTCTATTATGAATCAAGTAATGAGTAATAATCTCTTGAAGCTTCCTCCCATTAAACCATTGGATAGTAATAGAATGCAAGGACCTCACTTTGATGCTAATGTTTTCTATCATTATCATCAACAACAAGGGCATGACACTAAATGATGTATGCATCTTAAACATGAAATTCAAGACCTCATCGACTCAAATGTAATACAAGTAACTGGTGTGAATGACAATGGAAATAAATCAATTGCCCTTCTAAATCAGAATCTACAGATCTTCACTAATCCATTTCCTAGACAATTGGAGAACAATATGGTCAAACAAAAGGCAATAGAAGTGGAATATGATTGTTTGGATTATGATGAAATAATTGGTATGATAGAAATGGATAAGGAGAAAATTGCAAATTTACCTCGTCGACAGGGAAAAGGTATCTATGCTTAGGTTCCTCCGTCGTTATCCCTTCAAGGATCAGGAGTGAACCAAGTTGCACCGAAGTTACAAATTGAACAACCATGAAAAAATATTATAATACAAGGAAAGGCTGCCACAGTGGAAAATACCCCATTTCACCGTGAAAAGCTTAACAAGAAATCAAAGGATTAGAAAAGAATAAGATAGTTATCATCAGTGGGAAATAGTAATCATTCCCTTCCTCACAAGCAATGGAAGATTTTGAATATACAAGGATTTGAGAAACAAACACCGCTTGATCATCCTGAAACTACAAATCAAACAACTATGAACTACTCACACTTTTTACAAAACTTGATGGAGCAATTGTCTAAGATGCTCACAAGTTTGAACCCTTCTTAGCAATAGGTAAGTATTTCTAACCCTGGTGGTCACCTTTGTCGTAGCATAATTTGCTCGTTTATGTGGCCTCCCCTCTTGTGTTGTGTTCCCCCATGATGTGTTATGTGTTGTTTAGGCCTCCTAGGATGACCCTTGATACTCTTGTAAGGTCAAGGATACTGGGAGATTGCCTCTATTGTGACCATTCCTCTATTTGTTTCATCATTCTTCTATCTTGCTTCTCCTCTATTTTATTGTTGTGTGTCATGCCTTAGGGTTATAGTGTTGCGGTTGATGACCTGGGGGAATCCTCCTATGTGGTGTTCCTAAAGCACTTGTTCTCCTCTCTCATTTTATTGTTTACCTTCTTCTAGTGATTCTATCTAGTCGGTGGATGATGAAAAATAAACAACTAACTGATACAGACCGCGTGTCCCTTTAGCAAGCAAGAAAAAATGGACCTAGTCCATACATGAAGATGGGGTTGATTTATATATCCAATGCTTGGCTAGTAAAATCACTCCGTGTGATATTGTTGTCTTATCTTTTCTAACAAATCATAACAATACATCTTCTCCATCCACTTTGATGGTCTTGTATCTCACCTTGTTGTTACAATCGGTTTTGAGATGTCTGTAGTATAAGCCCAATGGCTATACTTAGATTCAAACCCGTATGTGTAGCCTTGGTTTCTTTGATGTGATTCATGTATAACTTTCATGTTTTGGTTTTGGTTATTATCTTAGAGTAAGATTTGTAACCTCTATTGTTATCTTATCTTAGCATATCTTATCATTGTGTTTGTCAGAACATTCGGCAATCGTAAGCACATGTCACCTTGGGGGCATGGGATTTACAAAAGCTCTTGTTTCCTTGTGTGTTTTCTCTCTACCTTAACATGCTTGATATCAGTACATGACATCAATCACCTTAAGGTGGGGGCATATATAAGGTAATATGTCTGATGATTTTGGTACTAACAAAGCGTGTTTGTAAGTCTTCTACGAAGGCGGGATGTTGTATCTCCAACACAAGTGCACATCTTTATTTATATTGCAATCAAAGAAGCCCTCTGTGGAGGCATGATAACATATCTCTTGAGCTAGTACGTATCCTTTTATTCAAAATCCCTCTGTGGAGGTGGGATGGTGTATCTCTTGAGCTAGTGCACATCCTTTTATTTCAAAAGTCCTCTGTGGAGGTGGGGTTGGATCTTGAGACTATCCTCCCTTAAGCGTGTCTTTGGTGGTTGTTGTTGCATAAGCCAAACCGTTAGGTGTGTTTGCAGCATGTTTGAGATGGTGGGACTTAGCAATAAGTTCCTTCCAATGTCTTGTTTGTCATTTTTAAGACGTAAAGTATGTCTACAACATGCTATATGATGCTCATGTTTTCCATGTGTCTTCCATGTATTTTCCCCCTCGTGTAGTGTAAAGGGTGTGGCGATGAGTCCCCCCTATGGTTGGGTTTTGTATGGCATGTTTTTCCCCTGGTGTAGTGTAAAGGGTGTGGCGATGAGTCCCCCCTACGCTTGGGTTTTGTATGACATGTTTTCCCCTCATGTAGTGTAAAGGGTGTGGTGATGATTCCCCCTACGGTTGGTTTTTGTATGGTGTGTTTTCTTCGCTTGGTGTAGTATGAAGGGTGTGGTGATGAGTCCCCCCTACATTCTTAGGTTTTGTGTGTCGCAATTTTTATTTCCATGCATCTATATATATGAAAATGAAAAAATTATATCACTGTATTCATCTTGTTTTGCATGACTGCTCTCTTGTCTTCATCATGTTTTGCATGTCTTCAATACTATCTTCTCCGTGTCTTGCATGCCTGTTATTGTCTTCATTGTGTTTTGCATGTTTGTGATGTGTTTTCTAATGCTTACCTGAGATTGGGAGCTAGAAATGGTTCCTCAATCTTTGTGTATGCCTTAGCTTCAAGTGCCTGGCATGTTTGCTGTGTTTTTGACCGTACTTTAATGCATACATATGGGTCATAAGGTCATTCATACATTAAACTAGGGGCTAAATGTTATGTCATAAAATGTACCTCTAGGACTTTTACCTCCTAAGTTTAGTTGTCGGGCCCCTTAATTTTAATCATGCATGTTAGAAATGAATCTCGAAACAAAATCCCCTGAAACCCATGAAAAATGGGACTTAGGGGACATCTCTGAGCTTAATCCAGCCCCAAAATAGGTCCCAGGTCTTGGGTACCCACACCCTTGCCCTGCCCTATTTTGTCAGGGTCCCAAATTTGAATGTTGGTTGGTGACTGTTAAAAGGTTTCTGTTATCAGCATCTTGAGTTTAAATTATGAAATTTGTAGCAGGAATGCATATATAATCATGTTTAGGACTTCATTTACAAACTAGAAGATGATTTTGAGATTTTGCAAACTTATGATTTTAGAGCATTCAAGGCATTCATTATGTTGCAGAGTAGAATTGTGTTGTTGTTGTGTTTGTTATTGCAGATTTGGCTTCATCTTCTCATGGCGTGAAAGAGCTTCATCTTTGTGAGAGCTACACCTTTGAGGTGATATCTATTTGTGATTCAATCTATCATTTTTATCATTGCTTTTGCCTATGTCTTGCAAGGACATGCACTCTCTATCTAACAATGGTGTTGGAAGGCTTGAATGCCATTCCGGGGCTTGACCGAGGCAAGCTCCTAAACACCACAACCCCCAACCCCTCTCTTGTGATTGCCAGTGATAGGTATTAGATCTTGTGGAGAGGAGTTGCAGAGGATCATTGCAGAGTAGAAGGATCTCGGATCTGAAGATAAAGGTAGAAAATAGCACAAAAAGGTCAAGGGTGCCCGCTCTTTTGACCTTCAGTTTCACAACATCGAAAATCTCTGAAGTGGTTGCATTTTGTAGTAGGTTTTGTCCCAAAGCCCTAAAAAAAAGTAGTACCTTGGGCTTGGGTGCCCACCCCTTCGACCCCAACTTTTTCATATTCTAAAATTTGAAATCTAGTATGTATTTGATACGTGTTTAGTGTCTTTCTATACAAGGATTCGTTGTGTTTCATCCATTTTTTTATGATTTTGCATAATTAGGGTTTTAGGCTTAATCAGGCTAAGAATCAACAAATCAATTAACAAATTCCAAATTTCATTATCATTCAAAGTGATAGCCAACCTGATAGTTGAGTCCTCTTGTAAAAGTTGTGATTCAACTCGGTTAAATGTCCTTGAATGTATTGAGTGAAAGGAGGACCTAATCAAACTATCAATCAATCCCATCAACCCTCTTTTCATACATTACATTTCCCTATTGGTAACCTCTAAATTTTGAAAATGTTAGTTAGTGAGAGTAATGTTAGTGAGAGTAATGTGATTATTTTCACCTCAGATTGCATTTCACACTTACAATGTAACTTGTAACTTTTTGGCAAAGTGTGGGCTAGACCTAAACCATAATATGCAAGTTGCACTTCATTTTCATTTTGCAATTTGTAATTTTCAATAATATTTAGAAGGTGCAAATTGGATCTGAACACTGGTTTGCAACTTGCAAACTAGCCCCAAACTTTGATTTTCACAAAATCAATAAAATACTTGTTTTGATCATTTTCATCCATGTAGATTGAAATTTTAGTCTAAATTGACATTAGAATTTGTGCATGTGATCTTACAAAGACTTAAAAAATATAAAATTGGCTTTATACATTTATACTTAGATTTCAATATCCATAATAGTGTGAATAGGTTGTTGATTTAGATTAACCCATTTTTAGGATTGTTCACTTGAGTATGACCTCGTCTACCAAAATGAAGTAGGAATTCAAAGGGGTCATCCCAACATAAAAAATATTAATAGATTTTGTCAATGTGATGGACATCAACCTTGGGCATGTTGGATTAGAGGAATTCCATGCCATAATGGCTATAGATACTGATATTAGTTAGAGGACTCAAAATTTGAAAATGAGTGGACTAGTGCAAGTTGTAGGGTTTCAGTGATGGTGCAATCTATAGAATTGGTGATGACATGTGCTCAATACTACAATCCTAGTCTTTAAGAGATTAGAAATCCAAATGGGGATACAATATTGTTGATACAACCCCAATATAACAAGGAAATATTTGGACTCCCTACTAGAAAAGAATGTCACTATCACTATGAAGTCCTTGCAAAAATATTATGATGACCATATGAGCAACTGCTTGAAGGTTATAAATAAGTGTTGGCTCATCAAGCCAAAATCATCTTCCACTAGACTTCTAAAGAAGCTTTTTAGAAGCAAGTTTTGCAAGGAAGTAAAAGACATCATTACATTGTTGAGAAGAATAATAGGACAAGAGATGGTAAGAGAACTTCAATCTTAGTAAGAAAATGGTTCATTGATAGGGCAACACTAATTAGAAATAAGTGTCATGAGAAACTTTCTAATGTGATTCAAAATAAGAAATTTTACATGACATCATACCTAGTTTATGCCCTAGCTAGAAGATAGCAATTCTCTAGACTCCAAACAATGGGAGTCATGGGGTAATGACAATAGAAAGTGTATGAGTATTATCCCCAACTTGAGATTAGAGAAAGTGCCAAATAGTTTTTTAGGTTCAATGATGGCTTCATTTTCTATATTATTAGAATATGGGAACGAGACTGGGGTAAGAGAATTTTTGCAAAAGCAATGGCAAAGGTCAAAAGAGACAATTGGTATATCCAATCTACTACCTTTACATATATCAAGATTGGCAGTTTTGACAAAGCACCTTATAAGATTCCTTGATATGTTAGCAACAATTTGATACTATTAGAGTTGCACAAAAAACTATCAGAGGTTAAAAAATTATGTTCAAAAAGGAAAGTGAAGGGGGCTTCATTCCCCATCTCCATAAATAAGTATTCTTGTTTAAATACACAAGCTACTAAAAGTGTTGAAACTGAAATCACTCAAGTAAACTTGAAGACTTAGGAATCACAAGCTTTCTTTAACCCACGATTAAGCATAGAAGGGTTAAGACTTGTTTGTAAACATAGAGAAAGACTGGAGATTTTTTGGGCCGATTGTGATGATGAATATGAGGTTAGAAAAGAGGGTATTATCACTTGAATACATATCAACTAAAAATATATCAAATTATGAATGTTCCCAAGGAAGTTAAAGATGATGGGAATGTGTTGGATTCTTCTTATGAAAAAGATCAAATAGCTTCCAAGGCACTTCCTAGAGTTGTTTAGAGTGAAAATGAATACAAAGATATTGAACAAAGGACCAAAACAGTGATTAATATGAGTAGGGAATGGCTAAACATAATGAAAATAAAGTTAAATTTTCCCATTGGGGAATCGTCCCAAAATATAATTAACCAAATGGAAGAGGATCCTAAAAGAACCCCATCCCCTAAGTCTCCTCCACCTGCTCCTCCAAAATTTCCACCCACAAGCACCTCCCAAGTTGTCAATGAGAAATTACCAACTCCATCCATATAAAGAACACCTATGCCATCTCCCAAGATAACACCCACTCCTCCTCCTATAAAATCACTAACTCCTCTTCAAAGAACACTAGTTCCATCTCCCAAGAGAACACCTACTCCATCTCCTAAGAAGACACATACACCTTCACTAGAGAGAACTCCATCTCCTCCTCCTAGAATTCCAAATCCACCTCTAAGTACTCCAAGGGATTAGGGTATGCAGCAACCAATTCAAAAGGATGCATGTCTTGTCTTATGAACAAAATGTATTTAATTCTACACAAATTTTGAAAGCTCAGTTTGATAGTATGCTTCAAGCCAAGTCTCCAAAATCCTAAAGGAGGAAATTTTGATTCTTCATCCATAACTAGATTAATGCAGATCTGTTTAATATAAAAAGTGGTTCTAACTAACCTATCTTTAATCAAAATAACTTCCTATTGAACATTAGGACACTATCCATCAAAGGTGTTTGTCTCACTACTATCCAGTCAGGAAGAATAAGACTACCCAGGCTATTTCCTTTTGTTGCAATCAAAATTGAATGATTAAACAATATTGACTAAAACTAACTAAAACTAGAGAAAATAGAGGAAATATATGGATAAAAGCAGTAATTCATAGAAACAAATACAAAATTGAAAACTATAGAATACAGAGAACTTGTCACCAAGTGGGTGGCCTCATTGCCCAGGATGACAATACGTGGTGTGGATGTCTACACTTGGAACTGTAGTCTGTACGGTATCAAAACTCAAGAACCTTGATCTGTATAGGTTTCAATGAATCCCGTTGACAACAAATGCAATTATCAGTGCACGGAAATTGATAGATGAAGAAAATATAGAAGAAGGATATGAGAATAACAAAATGACAAGATTGACAAGGAAGGGAAAAGAGATTGCAAACACTGGTGTGTTCAAAGTCTTTGTCTCTTACAACCTGCAATCACAAATAGGGGAAAAGGGTTGGGTTGTATAGAGGTTTGCCTTAGTCAAACCTCGTTTTTGGTGTTTCCACCTCAACAACAGCTAGATATTGAAATGTTGATAAAAGAGTGTGTGTGCTTTGAATTATATCTATGTCTAGAATTGTGGCAAGTAGTGATAAAATGATATTACAATATTGATAAATGAATAAATAAAGCAATGAAAAGATATATGCTAATCTACTTGATTTGACAAAAGAGTTACGGAAGAGATTACAATGATCTCGTTGGAAGACTATGTCATAGGAGAACAAAATGATCTTTGTTCCAAAGGATAGTAATCACAAACGATAGCCTCACAGATAGCACAAAGCACATGACTAAATCACATCAATGTTTTGTTCTCAACAACCTATAATGAAAAAGAAGCATAAAATAACAATGATATAGGCAAGATGATTCAATAGCAATTTTAGCAGAGCTTTGCTATGGAAAAGATTCAATGGAAAATTTAGCAGCGCTTCACTACAGAAAGATTTTGATCCTTTGAATGGAAAAGTGGCAAGGTTTTATAGAAGAGGCATGAGACCAAAAGGTAGGGAAAGGAGTCGTTTGGGCATGGATAGACATCGGAAAAAGCTTGGAGTGCCATGCAAGTAAAAATACACCTTCTAAAAATGGTTGACGAACTAGAAAATGTTATTGGGATGCTAGTACGTGGCGCAGATGTCCATGCTTCTAGCACTTTGGTCAGTGCAACTTCAATTCTTAAGAGGTTCAATATTACTCAGGGCACTGCCAAGGCTAAATTATTTTTACAGTTTCTGGATAGGACAAGCAAAAGGGGTCAAAGAAACATTTGGAAAGCACACAAAGGAAGAGGGCACTAAAGTGAGTACCAAATAGAGCATGAAATTGTGGGAAAACACAATTTATGATGCTACATTTAGCCCCCACTTTAGCGAGCTCTACGTGCATATGCAAGCTAAAGTAGACAATATGAGAAGAAAAAAGGAGAGTAAACCTTTTCTACCTGTGGGCACTATAGAGAGTGCAGAATATTGCTAAGTGAGAGATTTGAAGCCCCCAGTTTAGGGTCCTACAAAATCACAATGTTAGGCCGAAAAATCAGCACATGAAATAGATGTCAGACGCACATGTATACATATATATAAAGAGCTAATAAGAAGGAGGATTAGACCAAATATTATTTTCTGAAACCCTTGTGATGAACAAATAATATAGTCTAATGCACATTAATCTAATACAAACACACAAAAAGAAAGGAAGGGTATGGTTCTAGAGCTAGCAAAATCTATTGTTTGCTAGGAACCATACTAAAAAGATTCCATAAGTCACTAGAGCTAGCAAAGTCTGTTGTTTTCTAGGTGGCTTATGGGAAAGTGCTAATAGAAAACGAAGCATCACAAACTAGCATTGCTTTGCTAGGTGAGCTATGTCAAACAAAATTAGAGATTACATGACTAGTAAAATTAGTTGTTTGCTATGTAATTCTGATAAAGGTGGTCAGTCTAAACAAATGTGTCTGCTTAGGACCTCAAATGCTATGGAAAGTGTTGTAGAGAGCATACCATTAGTGTGGTGTGTAATTAAGTGTGAGAGATAGAAAATGTATGCCCCCATATTAAAATAATTGCTTACATCTTAGAGGAGCAATTGATTTTAAGAAAAAGAGGGAAGAAAATGCATGAGAGCTTTCGGGAAGCATATGCCTAGAGGATATGTTCCAGAGAGCTACATCGTGAAGGGGTTACCCCCAAGCACAACAACCAAGGCGATGCTACAAGAATGATACACAATGGCTTGTGTAAACATGGCATGACGCTGAGCAACACAAATAGTTGTCACATAAAACAAGCAACATCAAAAACAAGCTAAAAGGGATCTACGTACTTTAGAGTCAGTACAATATATAACATGATTTGTGTCGAACAATATTTGTAATTGATTTTTGTAATTGTCATCATCCTCCTAAGCATGTAGAACTACAAACATAGAGGAAGAATGTCACAAGAAAATAATTTTTTTTTGGGTCAACATGGAAGGATGCTAAATCATCCAACAATTTGCATCATCCCAAAAATGTGGAAAATCACAAGTACACCATAGAGAAGAATGTAGAAACATATATAAGAATGCCACAAAATTTTCATCCCCCCTATATCCATGTGCCTACAAGGGAATCAAGGGTCATCCAAGAAGAGATAACAAATGATCAGTCACACCATACTTAGATGCAGGGATTACAAAACACAGATAAACCACAATCAAAAGAAAATGACATGAAGAGGCTGCACTCAAGGATTGGGCTCTAGAAGGTCATTTGCCTCCCAATATTGCTCATCATACAGGGATGGAGGATAGGTCGCTAGAGGGACCACATTAAGAGCAGTACTAGGCACAGTGCCTAGTTCATCATGTGAAGGATCAACTTCGAAAGGAGGATCCTGGCGTAACTCACCGAAGGCAAGGTCCATCGATCATGTGAAGATCGAGGACAAAGATTGTATCTCTTCCAAGGATGCAAATACATTTTCCTTGGGGGAAGGTTGATCTAGGTCACTATCAGAATAGATGACAATTAGTGGTCACCCAATGCTAACAGCAGGATTGCTAGCATTGGTGGCCACTGGTGGAGCAGAGGTCTCCATAGCCAGAATAGATGAAGTGAAAGAACTCAGTATCAGTGAGGGTGGCATGCACTTGGGATTACAAAAGGGTGGGGTGTGATAATGCCCACGCTTGTGTTTAGGTAGCAGTGGTGGGATTTCCATGTCTATAGTAGCAGGACACATAAGATCAAGTAACACTTGGTGTTGGGTACGCCACAGTGGGAGTGGCTCTGAGACAGTGGTACTAGGTGTTATGCTGATGTTTAGATGAATCAACAAAGAGGCAGGAGTGGGTGATGGGAGAGAATCACGCTGAAGAGAGGGTGTAGAAAGCTGAGGTGATGGTGTCAAGTCTAGGATTAGTTACATAGGAGAGAGAAGGGGTTCCTCCTTGGTAGCGTGCTCACAAGCTATAGCACAATGATGATGCTTGCAACCTCTTGCAAGTTGGTTACATCTAGAGTGGCTCAGAATAGGAGGAACTGGGGGGTCTCTCCACGTTGGATCCTTTTCTTCTGTCACTCTTGGAGTAGACAAAGGAATGGAAGGTGCCCCAAATGATGAGAGACTACTAGAGGAGGGTCTCTCAATATGGGCTACCTTCCTCAAGCTGCTAAAGGGGTTGTAGGAACAGATGCCACCATTGAAGATTGAGGGACTGAAGGGGAAGGGTCCCACACCATGGGCTACTTTCCTCTAGACTCTAATAGGTAGGAGGAATAGGAGAAACCACTGAAGGTCAAGAAGGCCTAGATTGCATGGGTTGTGTGCCTCTAGGTCTTGGGTAAGATGATGGAGGTGAGACCTCTACATAAATACCAAGTGCGTAGGTTCAGGGGACATCAATTGATTTGGCTTATTTGTCCTGCTCTTCCTATGGGGCAAGAGGAGGGACCTCAGGGATAGTACCCGGTTGAGTTGACGAGGAGGCACCAACAGAGAGTTGAGCGATGTAGTTAGCTTTGAATTTTGAGTATGATAAAAAATAGAAATTATTGCAAGATTGCAATGACTTAATTGGTGTCAGCCATAAGTAATCTAAGGAGAAGTTTCCTATAAATGTGAGAGGCTTGAACCCACTATGGTAAATAGTGTGCACCTGTCCGTCATGGGGAAACTTTAGACACTTGTGGATTACTGAGGGTACTTCTCTCATGGAAGAAAGCCACGGATGGCCCAATTTCACATGAAATTGGTCAAAAATGGGGATGATGGAGAAAGGGATATCCAGGAGTTTTGGTCCTACCTAGACAAGAAGAGTAATCGAACCTAAGGAACAATGAGAGGATCCATCATGCACTTGTATCAAGAGTTCTGATTACTCATACTTGTCTTGATATCTAGTTCATGTACATACAAAAATTCCTTTGTGACTACATTTACCATACACACTGGGTCAATTAGTACACCCTTGATGAGCTTTTCATTGACAAGTGTATAAACGTATAGAGGTCCATCATATATGTTCATGGGTGCATCGATGAGAGTGAAGGAGATGATCAGCTCGATAATGGGTCGCGCTCAACTAGGGTGAGGGTAATGGTCCACCATGTTAATCATCTTGGCTAGCGACGTGGTAGGGTCATCAGTAGGCACGATAGTAGCCATGGGATCAAAGGGAAGATCGATCAAGTTTGTGGAATGGGAGCCCATAACAGGAGGCATGCTCAAAGATTCCCACTGCCAAGACATCCCCTAGGAATGGAAAGATATAAATAGTTGGAATTTATGGCATCCAAAATTATCCCAATCCAATACCAAGCAAGATTAGGGGTAAGGTGCCTAAATTTCAAGGTAATAATGTTGTCACTGGTGAAGAACACCTCAAGATATTCATCAACGTAACTAATGAGTATGAAATTGAAGATGAGGATGTTATGATGAAGTTGTTTGTGTGGTCATTAGAAGAAATTGCAAAAGAGTGGTATAGAAGTCTTCCACGCAACAATATTGATTCATGGGAACAATTCATAAGAGTTTTTAAGTTACAGTGCAGAGATAGGATTGATCCTAAGTTCACAATCCTTGAGTTAGCAACAATAAAAAAAGGTGTGAATGAGACTATCATAGATTTCAACAATAGATTTATCATGACCATGAGGAAGGTACCTCCTAATGTGAGATCAAATGAGTCGATGTGCTTGGTTCTCTATTGTAGAGCATTTGATGCAAAATTAGGATATTGTCTCAATCAAAAGAACCCTCAAACTTTAAGAGATGCTTATACTATGGAAATCAACATAGAAAGCAACATGAGGTCATTTGGAAAACATGTCAAAAGAGATTATGTAAATATTTTAAAATTGGATGCAACAACTTCAATCAAGCCTCTTACTAATGAATACAAGCTACACAAGTTGATGGGGGAAATGAAATATTTGTCATAATGGTTGCATAAAATGAGAAGGGTTTACCTTCTAACAATGTTACTACTACTTGAATGAAGGGAAGAGGTTACATAAAAAGCCTTACAATATTGATTGGTCCAAGAGACTAGGATAGAATGATAAACAACTTGTTCCAAGGCAAGAAAATCCAAGGCTCCAAGACAAGGATACACCTAATCCTTTAAGAAAGGATCATGTGAATGTGCAAGATGATGTATTATGGTGTGAAGCATGCTTCCTACCTCACGATCTAGTAAACTATGTTTTTGTAGTTGGAATACTAAAGGAGAAAGAGTTCCCTAATAAGGAGGGAACCCTTAAATATTATGAAGATGTTGGGGTAGATCAATTTTATGATTATGAGGAAGATGAATTCTTCCAATATGACTTTAATGACCATCAAATTCAGTATGAACTGCCAGCCCATGACTTCCAACATCTTAAAAAACTCATGCAATAGAGATACAAAAGACTAAGGCCCTTAAATGAGGGACATTAAGGCCCTTACTAATGTGGCTATCATGCAAGTTCAAAGTGAATACCAACTTAGAGGTAGGAAAGTAAATGTACAAAGTGACAGTCAGAATACAACAACAAACATGTCAAATACATCTATTGATAAAGGAAAAAAGTGGACATAGATGCTAGAAGAGATGACAATACAAATAAGAGTATGAGAAAGATTGTGGAAAGGTCAACACAAAAGAAATGATCATCTACACCTAATATCCCTATGCAAAAGAAATATGTCTACCAGTAGATAAGGTTAAAAATCCAAAGGTGACAGAATTTGGAAACAAGTTGAATCAAGCAAAGAAAAGTTCTCAAGAAGGACAATCTGTAGCCAAGGTGATTGGAAATAACAAGGGTGGTCAGGTAATGCCTTTTATTCTAACACTCATGCAACAATTGTGCCCTTGTCCACCCCCCTGCCTGATTATGTCCCCATTGACATGGATCTCACTTTGAGCCAAATGAAAGTTCTAGTACTAGTACGATAGATGCTCAGAATCCATAAACATAAAGATAGGGACCTATTATATTAATGCTCCAACCATATTTGAAGACCAAAAAAATATTCTGGATGATACTACAACAGATACAATTGTTGAAATAATTTCTCAATAAATACCTGAGGTCAACCTTGGTATAGTGTCTATAAGTAATCAAACCATGGTTGACCCCTTTTATTGATAAATGGATGGTTGATGCGTAACTACATGTTGGATTTTGGTGCATTAAGTAATGTAATTCCATTATTTAAGTCATGAACTTTCTAGGATTGAAAGTTTCTAGGTCTTATGGAAAGTGTTATGTAATGGACACTCGAAAGGTAAATGTTATTTGAGTTGTCAATGGTGTAGAGGTAAGACTTGTTGTATATCCTGGTAAATGTTTTATGATGGACATAAATATTATTGATTGTCTATCCAAGCAGGGTATGATATTTTTAAGACAATGGGTGGCTTCAATTGGTGGTAGAATAAAAATGAACCTTGTGGACACCTAAATTTGACCATGTCCTAACCACACCTCTAACAATTACCCTTTTATCAAATTAATTAAATAAATTATGTTTATTTAATTAATTTAATCCTTTTCTCCATCACCAAATTTATTTAATTAATTTAATCCATTCTCCTCTTAGCCAAATTAATTAAATAAATCTTATTTATTTAATTAATTTATCCTCACACATCATCACCCTTCTCCAATTATTAATTAAATAATCTTATTATTTGATTAATTATTGAGAGTCACATGACATGCACAAAAGTCAAACTAACTTTGCATCTCCACCATCCATTTTCATACTAAATCTCTCAATCCTAGCCATTCACATAAAGAATGCCCTAGAAGCTTCTATCTCTCACCTCTTAATCTCAACCATCCATTGCACCTCTTAATCCTAGCCATTCATCCTATCACTCAATAGTCTATAAATCAATCCTCAACCAAGCCATTTTCAAGTCTCATGGTTATGCAAAGTTATGTTGTCAAAGTGAGCAACCAACATATCATTATCAAGAGCATAGCCATTAGAGCTTGGGTGCATTCCATTCTGCTCTACCAAGGAGAAAGAAGGGTTTTAGGTGAAGGTGTGCGTATTGCATTATCTTCTCTATTATTTACTTTTTTTTTTCTTCAGACCTATCCTATGCCACCATACCGGTCAATGAAAAAGAGGTTCAACTACATAGGGAAAATAAAATTTTACACATTGTGGAAGACCCAAAGAAAGTGAATGATGAGGTGCACTATGCAGAGAGCGAGCCTAACATAATTGGGAATTTTGATGATGATGTTAATAGTCATGTCAACCTTGCCTCATACCCAAAACCTTCTTGCCTAAGAAGCAATGATCTATGGAAAATGTATTTTGATGGTGCCTATTTAAAGTAAGGGAAAGGTGAAGGCATTGTTTTAATTTCTCTATATGGCATATCCTACAAGTTTACTTTCAAATTGAACTTTGGATGCACAAATAACATTGCATAATATGAGGCTTTACTACTTGGTTTAAATGTTGCATCTAGGTATGGAATTAAATGTCTAAGCGTGTTTTTTTGATTTTGAGTTAGTAGTGTCTCAGGTTAGAAGCTCATATACAACCAAAGAGAAAAGATTGAAAATGTATAGGAATGTTGCATGGGATTCTATTGAAATGTTTGATGCTTTTGATATCAAGTGATTGGATAGAAATGAAAATTGCAGCTAATGCCCTTGTTGTCATGGCCTCAAAATTTAATGCCTTTTTTTATCACCTCATTCCACTTACAATGTGGAAGTTCTCACTAGGCCTAGCATTCTTGATAACATATACATCTAACAATTATTTAATGATGACAAGAAGATCTATGATTTCTTGAATAACATAAGTGAATTTGAGAACCAATAGATTGATTAGCAACCGATGATTAAGGTAGAGGATGGGAAGGAGACTTTGTTTGTAAATGAGGTCATTCAACTCAAGACCAATATCATTCCAACAGGTCTTGTAGCTCTTGAAAGAATGTTTGATAGTAATGATTGCTACAAGAGAAGGAGCAAACCAATCATCCTAGGTGATGTTGAAGGAGTTAATCTAGGAACTAAATCAACTCTAGAGATGATCTACATTGGGAAGAAGTTGAATCCAACAAAGAAGCAATTATTGGTTAGTCTGTTGAGGAAGTTCAAGAAGTGTTTTGCATGGTCATATGATGAGTTGAGAGCATGTAAGGAATATTTTTTCCAATATACCATTCCTTTAGAATCGGTACGAAGCTATTTAGGCAAAAGAAAAGGCCTATTAATCCTACACTAGCTCCTCAGATGCAAAATAAATTAATGAAGTTGAAGGAGGGTGGTGGGTAAACCCACAATACTAAGTCCCAAACTTGAGACATTAAACTTTTGACGTTTGCAGATGTAGAAAAAATTTGCAAGGTACCTTCATTCGAAGGTATTTCTTTGAGCGAAGATACCTTCATTCAAAGATAAATTAAAAGTCACCTTCTAATGAAGGTGAACCTTCATTTGAAGGTTTTTATGTGAATGACCTTCGAGCGAAGGTCATTTCCAAAATATGAATAAAAGGGACCTTAGAATGAAGGTACCCTTTTATTCCTTTTATGGAAATTTCCAAAAAAGGAATAAAAAGGAATCTTTGAATGAAGGTCCCTTTTATTCTTTTTTTGGAATTTTTATCCTCATGGACCTTCATTTGAAGGTATTTCAAATGAAGTTTGTAGAAATGGCCTTTGCACCTAAGTAGTCCTCAGATTTTTCTCAAAATTTTCTATTTCAAACCTTGGATTGGACCAGGAAATAGAGTCAACATGACAAGATAATTTGCAGGATCGTAGCCCTCAGAGTAAGCTTTCCAACAAGTATAATATTGAATATCTTTATTTTGATTATTACATTTATTTTCTATTTTCTAGTGAACATAGGTTTTTCTCTGAACATGAAGGTCTCTATTCGATACACGTGGAAAAATAGTAAAATAGAGAAAAAAAATTTGAAAAATATGTGTGCACTAGGTATTGATGTCCTTGTTTCAAAAAACAAAAAGAAAGTGAATTTGGATACATACAGAAAAAGTTGTGTTGTATGTTATAAACCTATATCTAAATTATAATTAATCTCACTTCAAAAATTAATTAAAAAAATATGCATCAAAACATTATGAAAAAATATCCATGCACTAGATATTGATGTTAAAAATCTATATTTCAAAATTTAGAATTTTATCCTTTCTATTAAAAAAGTTATGTTGTATGGTATAAACATCACTTTTTAAAAATATTGTTAACTATAAGAAACAAGTTATTAAAAGTTACGTAAAAAAATTCACAAATCACTTTTGAAAATATAAAATCTACATATTTAGAATCTACACACAAAATCTCAAAAATCACTTTTTAAAATTCAAAATCTACATATTTAGAATCTACACACAAAATATCAAAAATCACTAGTTCACATCATCTCTGAATTCTTAACGGTTTAGTTTCTATAGATGTCAAAAAGTGAAAATTTGGTTAAAAATACTAATTTCAATGTCCCACTTGACCAAAAAGTGGGACACAGTATTGTGGGATCACCTTGGTATAATTAAAGCAATCATGCATTCATAATGGGTGTCTAACCTTATCCCAGTGAGAAAGAAGATTGGGGACATAAGGCTTTGTGTAGATTTCAGGAATTTGAATATTAAGTCCCTCAAAGACAACTACCCATTGCCTAGTATGGACCATTTGCTACAAAAACTGACAGGTTTTGAATTAATATTAATAATGGATGACTTCTTAGGATATAATTAGGTAATGATCAAAGAGTCTAAGCAACATAAATCAACCTTCACAACCTCTTGGGGAACATTTGTCTATGTGAGGATGCCTTTTAGACTCAAGAATGTTAGAGCCACATTTCAAAGGGCAACAAATGTTGCCTTTGTAGGATTGATAAATAAGATCATGGTAGTATATCAAGATGATTTGACTAACTATTCTAAAGATAGAAATGACCATTGCAAACACTTAGAGTTGATTTTCCAACGATGCTTAGAATATGGGATTTCCTTAAATCCTAAGGAGTGCACTTTGTTGAAATACACTAGACAAATGAGAGGGGGGGTGAATCAGTTGTCACAAAAACTTAATTTCATATGAATATCAAACCATCAACTACTTAATTACTGATAATCAGATTTAACCATGAAAGCATGAAACCATAGACTTAATCACAATTACACATCCAACACAGTAGACACCAGATTTTTACTTGGAAAACACTAAAAGGGAAAAACCACGGTGGGTGTTAGCCCACAGAATTATATGAGTTATGACAATACCAAAAAATAGAGGCTTACTACCTAGAGGGCCACTGCCCAAATTGCTCACTGCCAAAATGGTGAACTGATTAAGTAGCATCTACTCCATGCCTAGGTTCAGTTCCATTGAAGCACAATATAACTTCTCTGCTCTACTCTTTTACACCTTCACACTTATCTCATCATTTTCCCACCTCACATTCTTTTTCACAATTCATTACAAGTCTTTATACAAGTCATCAACCTTAGAATGTACATCAAGGTTGGCAATACATTCATCAACCATTAGAACAATCTCCAAGGTCGGCATTACAAAAACATACATAGAAATAAGTATGGACCTAATACAAATTTTCTAAGGTAAATATGTATGCGGATCATGTTATACCTTAGCTAGGACTCAAATGCAATCCTTCATGCCACAACAAGCTTCCACAATCCTCAATGCATTTCCGCAAGAAGTGAAAACAACCAAGTAGACCAAGACTGGTGTTAACATGAAGTCTTCAAGGAACAGACTTCATCCACGATCCAAATTTCTCTTTGCAGACCAATCCAAATGTAGGAACATGATTAGAAGACATCCACAAGCACATTTTAATCACCAAGAACAACCGCACGATCTCTAACCACTCTGTCAAGAAGATTCTTCAAACTGAAGCAGAAGAACAACACTGTCAGCTACTGTCATAAGAAAAAGATCGCTTGTGGACCACCAAATCACAAACCATTGGAGTTGAAGGCACATAACATCATCTCAGACTTAACTCTAGAACCACAAATCAAAATACTTCAATGCGAAGGAATGCAGAGCATAATACTTTCTCCCTGTCACCACCAAACATGCAGGAAAAGTAGTTTTCACTCTGGTGAACATAACTCACTCAAATCTTCATACTAGAGGCTCAAACTTGGAATATAACATCTTTAGATAGACTTCTAAATAACTTCCAATCCGCAGATAAAGATATTCATCCTACAAGAAATGCGGAGCAATCTTCTGGACTGTTCTTCTATATGCAATACATTGTTTCCATTGCAACTCACTGTTTCTACAAGAGGAGCTAATTTTCTCAATATCCTCAACATCAAGATCACTTACATATGTAAATACAAAGCATCTCACTTATTACAAGCAAGCAACAAAATAATAGCACAATTGACACCAATGACAACATAGATATGTTGACATCAATGACAACACCGATTAGGCACATGCAACAATCTCCCCCTTTGTCATTGATGGCAACATATGATGTGAAAAACTATAAAGACCATTATGACAGGACTCTCCCCCTTTCTCTTTACATATCTACACTCTTTCTTCCCCTGAGTTTTCACATGATTTCTCTCCCCCTTTAACATCAATGGCAAAAGGCACATACTTGCATTCTGCTGCTCTGATTCAACTGAGTTGTTAACAACACATCTAGCTACTCCCCCTAAGAGGTAGCTCTTAAAACATCAATCTAGATCAAAGAATGAGACTTTGAACACCACTGGATTGATGCATTCTCATGCATCTTAGTTTAGGGCAGGAGGGGTAATGACCCCTAACTTTTCTCTGAGATACTCAAAAGTATCCTTAGGCAGAGGCTTGGTGAAGATATCTGCAATCTGATGCTTTGTGGACACATATTCCAACTTTACTTCATTCTCTGTCACCTTTTCTCTTAGAAAGTGATACCTTATAGATATATGCTTTGTTCTTGAATGCATCATTGGATTCTTTGAAATATTTATAGCACTTGTATTGTCATAGAAGATTGAAATTGGATCTTCATACACAACTCTTATGTCCTTCAAAGTATGCTTCATCCATAACACTTGAGTACAACAACATGCTGCTACAATATACTCTGCTTCTGTAGTTGACAAAGAGATTGAATCTTGTTTCTTGCTCAGCCATGAAACTAATTTGTTACCTAAAAAGAAAGTGCCTCCACTTGTACTCTTCCTATCATCAACATCTCCAACTCAATCAGCATCTGTATAAGCACTAAGAGTGAAATCATTATCCTTTGGATACCATAAGCCATGATATGGAGTGCCTTTTAAATATCTCAAGATTCTCTTTACTGCCATCACATGTGATTCTCTCAGATCTGCTTGAAATATTACAACAAGACAAACTACATGCATAATATCAGGTCTGGTTTGAGTTAGATAAAGCAATCCTCCAATCATGGATCTATACTTTTTCTTATCAGTCTTGGGTGATTCATCAGTTTTGCTTAATTTGTAGCTAGTCACCATGAGAGTACTGTTGCAAGTATGTGCCTAATCGGTGTTGTCATTGATGTCAACTTTATCTTATTCTATTACTTGTTTAAGAAGACTTGTATGTTGAGGATATTGAGAAAATTAGCCTCTTTGGAAGAAACAAGTGAGTTACAGAGAAGTGCAATACAGACAGTGAGTTGTATGCTGAAGAACAGTCTAGTAAATTTCTTCGCATTTGTTCTTGCTTGAAGATTGTGGTTTGCGGATTTGAGGTAAGTTAGAAGTATGTTTGAGGATGCTACATTCCAGGTTTGAGTCATCCGCATGAAGATCAGAGTGAGTTATGTTCACCAGAGTGAAGCCTGCTTTTTTTGTAAGTTCAGTTGAGACAGGAAGACAGTATTTGGCTCCGCATTCCTTTGCACTAAAGTATTTTGCTCTGCAGTTCTAGAGGGAAGTTTGGGATGATGATAAATGCCTACAGTTGCAATGGTTCGTGGTTTGGTGGTCCACAAGCTATCTTTCTTTTACGACAGTTGAAGACAATGAAGTTCATGTGTTATGATGAGAAGATTCCTATGGATAAAGTGGTTAAGGTTCGTGCGGTTGCTCCTGATGATTATAACATGCTTGTGGGTTAAAATCACAAAGCTGTGTCACACTTTTATAAAGGAAATGGCCAACACTGATCCAACTTTTAAACTTGAATCATTAAAAAGTGACATATATGTTTTGAATTTTGAAATGATGTAAACTAATAAAATATTTATTTTTTAGTATATTTTATGTTTGTATTTTTTGAAAAAATTAAAAAAATTATTTGAATATAGTTTTTAATAAATTGACACTATAATTTAGTTGCTGATAAAATGCTGAAAAATGAAGTTACATGAGACATCAATCTTTATATAGTAATTTTTTTTTCTTCAATTTTTTTGTGTGTATTTATAGCTTGAAACTTTAGTGCATGGATATATTTTTTTCCAGTTTTGATAAATATATATTTTTAAATAAATAATAAAATGTTCGTGTATTAAAACGTAGTTATTTCTATTCGACGTCAAGTTTCATATTAACTATTTATCTAAAATAGAAAAAAAAATATACCATCTTGATATAGATTCTTTTATCTAGTGCATCATATTTTTTTTAATTTTTTTAAATAAGTTTTACTATTTTTCCTTGACATGGTAATCAATGTAATATTTTGTACTGATAACCTACTTTTAGTAAAAATAGAAAGGAAAATATAAATCATAATTAAACTATTAATATATATATATATTTGAAAACTAAACTTATAGATCTACAAAAGGGTATTTTTATATTTTTAAAAAAATATTATTTACATGAGTAGAAGTTGTTGAAATATCAAGTTTTTGAAATAATTTTATTTTTTTGGTAAATTGGCCTCAAAGTGGTGCTACATATGCATTTAGCCAACAATTTTAGTTGGAAAAGTTGTGGACATATCTAACTTAGCTAGAATGAATCTTACAAGATCACATGTTTTACCAAAATTGATTTTTAGTTAGAAATACTTAAATTTTCTTGTGCTGATAAGTCGGCTGAAAGTGTGACACAACTTTATGCTTTTACCCTGACATGGATATCTCCTAATCATGTTCGTATTTGGACTTTGGTTAGCATTAAGAAATTGTGGTGATATGTGAAGATTGTTCCCAATTAATGTAACGTGTAACTAGTCTTGGCCAACCTGGTTGATCCTAGTGATTGCGGAGATCTCTGGAAGATTGTGGAAGCGTGTTGTGGTGTGGAAGACCATGTTTGAGTCCCAGCTAAGGCATGGCATGATCCGCATTTCATTCCCTTTGCATGATATTGCAATAGGTCAGGGCCTATTTTGTAAATGTTTGTAATACCAACCTTGGAGATTGTTCCAATGGTTGATGCCAACCTTGATGATCATTCCAAGGTCGATGTAGTGTATAATACTTGTAGTTGAGTCATGGAAAATGTGTCCTTGAGCAAAAATGAATATATATTAAGAAAGGTCCAAAGGTAAAGCAGAGGAGGGGCAGAGGAAAGAAGAGGAAGAGCAAAGCAAAGGAAAGGCCGTGTAGGAAATTATTATACTTTAGTTGCAAAAAGTGAAAGGTGTTGATCGTGGCAGTGAATAGGGTTTAACATCCCTTATTGTAATCTTTCTGGTTTAGGGTTGTGGCGGTGAGCCTGCTAGACCTAGTTGTTCTTCATGGAAGTAAGCCAGTATGTTTAGGCCTGTGGGGTGACGAAGCCTGAACATCACTATTTGAAGATTGCAATATATATTGAGAGTTAATCCTCTCCATGGTTTTTCCCCACCTTGGGGTTTTCCACGTAAATCTGGTGTCTCTTATGTTTGATGTTGTATTTGTGGTTAAGTTTCTAATTTCATGCTCTCATTGTTAAAACATAATAATTATGGATAAGTGATGAATGTTTGAATTGCAGAAAGTGTTTAAGTTTTGTGACAACTGATTCACCCCCCCTCTTAGTTGTCCAGCACATATCAACATGTGGAATCAAAGCAAGGTCCCTCTGAAGAAAGTTTAATAGCTTGAGGAAGATCTGAAATGTCTTACAAGAAGGAAGCACCACATTTTGATGGAACGAATTATGTTCTCTAGAAGGCTCGGATGAAAAGCCATCTTCTTTCTCTTGGTGTCAAAGTTTGGAAAGATGCAGAAATAGAATACACCATACCTCAAAATGGTTTGATGACTGAAGATGAAATCAAAGAATATGAGATAGATATCAAGGCAAGGGATGCTCTACTAAGCTCATTAACCGACTCAATACTGACTAAAGTGGTGGATCTTGAAACAACAAATAATGTATGGAAAAAGTTGAAAATTTTGTATGAAGGAGATGACTCTGTGAAGGAAGCCAAGTTGCAAAGTCTGAAAGTGAAATATGAAAGCTTGAAGATGAACAATAATGAAAACATATCAGCCTTTATGCAAAGAGTTGATGAACTTGTTATAGGGATAAAAGCCATAGGTGGAACTCTCGAAGAAAAGGAAATTGTCATGAAAATACTCAGATCTCTGCCCAAGTCCTATTGTCACAAGGTGGCTGCGATTGAAGAATTCATGCAAGTAAAAATAGTTAATGAGGATCATTTGCTTGGTAAGCTTATTTCTTTTGAAATGAGGGAGTTAGATGATGCTCTGCCAAAAGTTGAGACTGCCTTCAAAGCCAGTACTCCTAAAAGTACTTCCAAATCAAAAAAGTATAAAGTAGAATCTAATGATGAGATAGATGAAGTTGAAGCCAACTTTGTGGACAGGCTTCAAAGAGGATCCAATAAGTATAAAGGCAAATTACCTTTCAATTGTTTTTCTTGTGGTAAAGTAGGTCATTTTTCTTCCAGATGTCTTGAAAGAATTGAAAGAAATAGAAGAAGATATGAGAACAGACCTAGGACCCAAAAGAAGTGTTATTATGTTGGAGATTTTGATGATGATGGAGTATCAGATAATGGTGAACCAAATAATGCTAATCCCTCTATAAATGAATGTTTGTTCATTGCTATTAAGGAAGATCTTGTGTCTACTAATTCTTCTAGATGTATGAAGGAAGAAAAACTAGTGGAAAGTGCTTTGGCTGCTCAGGTCATTAAGGACAAAGATGAATGGGTTATTGATAGTGGTTGCTCTCACCACATGACTAGTGACAAAATTAAGTTTGTAAGTTTGGAAAGATATGATGGTGGACTAGTTAGGTTTGGAGATGATACAGCTAGTAGGATTTGTGGAAAAGGATCTATTTCTTTTGATGGCAAGCATAATACTGAAGATGTCTTGTATGTGAAAGGTTTAAAGCACAATCTTCTAAGTGTGGGTCAGATGTGTGACAAGGGCTATGACTTAAGCTTTAAGGACAATGGATGCAAGATCAGGGAAAGCTCCAGAATAGTCATTACAACTGGTAAGAAGACCAGAGGTAATATCTATCATTTGAAAGGAACCGAGAACTATTGCTTGTTGACTCATATTGATGAGAGTTGGTTATGGCATAGAAGGTTGTGTCACATAAATTTTGATAATATTATGAAGATAAGTACTGCATAGATTGTTAGATATTTTCCTAAGCTTGTGAAGCCTACTAATCCAGTTTGCAAGGAGTGTCAATTTGGGAAACAAACAAGAAGAAGTTTCAAAAGAAAGGATCAATCGGTTGGAGGACTACTTGAACTAGTGCATACAGATTTGTGTGGACCTACCTGAGTAAGAAGTTTGCAAGGAGACAGGTATTTCATGCTGCTAATTGATGATTATTCTAGAATGACTTGGGTCACCTTTTTGAAAGAAAAAGCTGAAGCTCTAGATAAATTCAAGGCATTTAAGGCAATGGTTGAAAATCAGATGGATTTGAAAATCAAATGTTTGAGATCTGATAGAGGAGGAGAGTTCACATCAAATGAATTCAATTTCTTTTGTGAAGAGCATGGAATAAAGAGACAGCTATCTGTGCCCAGAACTCCACAAAAAAATGGAGTTGTTGAAAGGAAAAACAAAACAATTCAAGAAGCTGCTAGAACCATGATGAAGGAAGCTCATCTTCCAGAAGCATATTGGAGAGAAGCAATTCACACCACAATATATATCCTAAACAGAGTTCAAGTAAAAGGTAACAGTTCAAAAACTCCCTATGAATTGTGGCATGGTAGAGTTCCTACTGTGAAATATTTCAAAGTGTTTGGTAGCAGAAGTTACATCAAAAGAGAAGAAGATTTAGGTAAGTTTGATGCTAGATGTGATGAAGGAATCTCTCTTGGTTACTCCACCAAGAGTAAGGCCTACTGGTGCTATAATAAGAGGCTGAATAAGATCATTGAAAGTGCAAATGTTAAAGTTGATGAGTGTAAGGAAAGGTCTTTAGAAATATCAAATGGATATGGGTCAGATGATCCAAATGTTTCAGAAGTGGTGCAACATGAAAACAACACAGATGAAGAAGAACAAGCTCCAGTAAGTGGTACCAAAACTCCAAGATATGTAAGAATCAGTTATTCTGAAAATCAAATCATAGGAGATAATAACAAAGGAATCTTAACTAGAAGAAAATCTGTAGAAGAACAAGTAAATTCTTGTCTGATTTCTAAGATTGAACCTAAAACTGTGGATGAGGCTTACAAAGATGAAAATTGGATAAAGGCTATGGAAGAAGAATTGATGCAGATAGAGAAGAATCAGACATGGGATCTTGTTCCTAGACCAACATACAAGAATGTAATTGGTACCAAGTGGGTCTTCAGAAACAAAATGAATGAGAATGGTGAAGCGGTAAGAAACAAATCAAGATTGGTATGCAAAGGATACACTCAAGTTGAATGAATAGACTTTAAAGAAACTTTTGCTCCAGTAGCAAGGATTGAAGCAATAAGGATGTTTCTGGCTTTTGCAGCATACAAAGATTTCAGGTTGTATCAAATGGATGTGAAGTCTACCTTCTTAAATGGAGAGTTGGAAGAGGAAGTTTATATTGAACAACCAGAAGGTTTTCAGTCATCAGAGCAATGGGACATGGTATGCAGATTGAAGAAAGCATTGTATGGATTAAAACAAGCTCCCGGGGCATGGTATACATGGTTGGACAGGTACCTGATACAAATAGGGTTCAGTAAAGCTATGATAGATAGTAATCTCTACTTCAAGATCAATGATGAACAAACCCTGATTGTTGCTATTTTTGTTGATGACATTATTTTTGGAGGCAATGAAGGTATGTGCTTAGTTTTTGTTGGAGAAATGCAAAGTGAATTTGAAATGTCTATGTTTGGAGAGATGAACTTCTTTTTATGTCTATAAATAAGTCAATCAGATAAGGGTATCTTCATTTCTCAGTCTAAGTATGTGAAAGAGTTGTTAAATAAATTTGGGATGGAAGAATCTAAACCAGTATGCACACCTATGATAACTGGTTGTAAGTTGAGCAACAATGATAACTTACCCATGGCAGACCAGAAAAAGTATAGATTTATGATTGGAGGATTACTTTATTTGACTCAAACCAGACCTGACATAATGCATGCAGTGTGCCTTGTGGAAAGATTTTAGGTAGAACCCAAGGAATCACATGTGATGGCAGTCAAAAGAATTATGAGATATTTAAAAGGCACAATAGATTATGGTTTGTGGTACCCTAGAGACAGTGACTTTGCTCTTAGTGCATATACTGATGCAGATTGGGCTGGAGATGTGGATGACAGAAAAAGCACAAGTGGAGGTGCATTTTTCTTGGGAAAAAGATTAGTATCTTGATTGAGCAAGAAACAGGATTAAATATCCATGTCTACTGCAGAAGTAGAATACATTGCAGCAGCATGTAATTGCACTCAAGTATTATGGATGAAGCAGACGTTGAAGGACACCAGAGTTGTGTATGAAGATCCAATTACAATCTTTTGTGACAATACAAGTGCCATCAACATATCAAAGAATCCAGTGATGCATTCAAGGACAAAGGACATATCCATTAGGTATTATTTTTTTAGAGAAAAGGTGACATAGAATGAAGTGAAGTTGGAGTATGTTTCTACCAAGGATCAGATTGCAGACATTTTTACCAAGCCTTTGCCTAAGGATACTTTTGAGTATCTCAGAGAAAAGTTAGGGGTCATCACCCCTCCCGCTCTAAACTAAGATGCACAATAGTGCATCAGTCCAGAGGTGTTCAAAAGTCCATTTTGATGCTTCTTAGGGCTACTTCTAAGGGGGAGTAGTCAAAGAGTTTAGAAGAGAGAATAGATTGGAGTAGAAGAGTACAAGTATGTGCCCTTTTCCATTGATGCCAAAGGGGGAGAGAAGTCATGTGAAAAACTTAGAGTGCAAATGTGTAAGAGAAAGGGGGAGAATTTTGGAGAAAGAAAGAATGCAGGTGTGTAAAGAGAAAGGGGGAGAACTTTGGAGAAAGAAAGAATGCAGGTGTGGAAAGAGAAAGGGGGAGAATCTTGTCTTGATGGTTGTTGTAGTTTTTCACATCATATGTTGCCATCAATGACAAAGGGGGAGATTGTTGCAAGTATGTGCCTAATCGGTGTTGTCATTGATGTCAACATATTCTTGTTGTCATTGGTGTCAACTGTATCTTATTCTATTACTTGTTTAAGAAGACTTGTATGTTGAGGATATTAAGAAAATTAGCCTCTTCGGAAGAAATAAGTGAGTTACAGAGAAGTGTAGTATAGACAGTGAGTTGTATGCTGAAGAACAGTCCGGTAAACTGCTCTGCATTTGTTCCTACTTGAAGATCATGGTCCGTGGATTTGAAGTAAGTTAGAAGTATGTTTGAGGATGCTACATTATGGGTTTGAGTCATTCGCATGAAGATCAGAGTGAGTTATGTTCACCAGAGTGAAGCCTTCTTTTTCTATAGGTTCAGTTGAGACAGGAAGATAGTATTTGGCTCGGCATTCCTCCGCACTAAAGTATTTTTCTCTGTGGTTCTAGAGGGAAGTCTAGGATGATGATAAGTGCCTACAATTGCAATGGTTCATGGTTTGGTGGTCTGCAAGCTATCTTTCTTTTACGACAGTTGAAGACAGTGAAGTTCATGTGTTTTGGTGAGAAGCTTCCTATGGATAAAGTGGTTAAGGTTTGTGTGGTTTCTCCTGATGATTATAATGTGCTTGTGGATGTCTCCTAATTATGTTCCTATTTGGACTTTGGTCCGCGTTAAGAAATTGTGGTGATATGTGAAGATTGTTCCCAGTTAATGTAATGTGTAACCAGTCTTGGCCGACCTGGTTGATCCCAGTGATTGCAGAGATCTCTGGAAGATTGTGGAAGCATGTTGTGGTGTGGAAGATCATGTTTGAGTCCCATCTAAGGCATGGCATGATGTACATTTCATTCCCTTTGCATTATATTGCAATAGGTCAGGACCTATTTTGTAAATGTTTGTAATACCAACCTTGGAGATTGTTCCAATGGTTGATGCAGACTTTGATGATCATTCCAAGGTTGATGTAGAGTATAAATACTTGTAGTTGAGTCATGGAAAAGGTGTCCTTGAGTGAAAATGAATATATATTAAGAAAGGTCCAAAGGCAGAGCAGAGGAGGGGAAGAGGAAAGAAGAGGAAGAGAAGAAAAGAGGAAGAGTAGAGCAGGGGAAAGGCAGAGCAGGAAATTATTATACTTCAGTCGCAAAAAGTGAAAGGTGTTGATCGCGGCAGTGAATAGGGTTTAACAACCCTTATTGTAATCTTGCTAGGTTTAGGGTTGTGGCGGTGAGCCTGCTAGACCTAGTTGTTCTTCATGGCAGTAAGCTAGTATGTTTAGGCCCGTGGGGTGACCAAGCCTGAACATCACTATTTCAAGATTGCAATATATATTAAAATTTAATCCTCTTCGTGGTTATTCCCCACCTTGGGGTTTTCCATGTAAATCTGGTGTTTCTTATGTTTGATGTTGTATTTGTGGTTAAGTTTTTGATTTCATGCTCTCATTGTTAAAACATAATAATTGTGGATAAGTGATGAATGTTTGAATTACAGAAAGTGTTTAAGTTTTGTGACAACTGATTCACCCCCCCTCTCAGTTGTCCGACGCATATCAACAAGTACATACCGATTTAGAGTCTTCCATCCCAAACTTCTTCAACAACTCTTTCACATACTTAGACTAAGATATGAAGATTCCTTTATCTAATTGATTGATTTATAGACCTAGAAAGAAATTCATCTCACCAAACATAGACATCTCAAACTCTTTATACATTTCACTAGCAAATTTCATACACATACCTTCATTGCCTCCAAAGATGATATCATCAACAAAGACTTCAACAATCAAAATTTGATCACCATTAATCTTGAAATAGAGATTATTGTCAGAAGTACCTTTACTAAACCCTAACTACAATAAGTACTTATCCAACCTTACATATCAGGCCCTAGGAGGTTTCTTGAGTCCATACAATGCTTTCTTCAACCTAAATACCATGTCACCTTGATTTGATAGTTGGAATCCTTCTGGTTGCTCAATGTAGACTTGCTCTTCTAACTCACCATTTAGAAATGCATACTTCACATCCATCTGATACACTTTGAAATCTTTGTGAGCTGCAAATGCTAGAAACATTCTGATTGCTTCAATCCGAGCTATTGGAGCAAAAGTCTCTTCAAAATATATTCCTTCAATTTGAGAATATCCTTTGTACACAAGCCTTGCTTTATTCCTTACAACTTCTCCATTTTCATTCAGCTTATTTCTGAAAACCCATTTGGTTCCAATAATAATTTTGTTAGTGGGTCTAGGAACTAATTCCCAAGTTTCATTCTTCTCTATCTACATTCATTCTTCCTCCATTGCCTTTACCCAATTTTTATCATTGTAGGCTTCATTCACAGTTTTTGGTTCAACTCTAGAGAGAAAATAGTAATTCACTTGTTCTTTTGTAACCCTTTTCCTTGTCAGTACTCCTTTTTCTTTGTCTCCAATAATTTGATCTTCAGAGTGATTGATTCTTACATACCTAGGGGTCTTAGCAATTTTCGTAGCCTTTTCTTCTTCATCTTGACTGCCTTCTTGTTCAACTTTTTCTTCATAAGTTATAGCAGTAGATTCATCTAATTCACAGTACTATGATCTGATGTTCTTCCTTTGCCTTCATCCACCTTCACATATGCACTCTCAACAATCTTTTTCAACCTTCTGTTGTAGCACCGGTAGGTCTTACTCTTGGTAGAGTATCCAAGGAAGATTCCTTCATCACATCTTGCATCAAATTTCCCTAGGTCTTCATCTCTTCTGATATAGCATTTTCTTCCAAAGACTTTGAAGTATCTTACTATTGGAATTCTTCCATACCACAATTCATAGGGGGTTTTAGTACCATTACCTTTCACTTGAACTCTATTTTGAATGTAGACAACAATATGTATAGCTTCTTTCTAGAAAACTTCCGGCAGGCCTCCTTCCTTCATCATTGTTCTAGCTACCTCTTGAACTATCATGTTCTTCCTTTCCACAACTCCATTTTACTGAGGAGTTCTAGGTGCAGACAACTGTCTCTTTATTCCTTGCTCTTCACATAAAATGTTGAATTCATTTGATGTGAAGTCACCTCCTCTATCAGACCTCAAGCATTTGATTTTTAGTTCTATTTCATTTTGAACCATTTCCTTGAAGGATTTGAACTTCTCTAGGGCTTCATATTTGTCTCTTAGAAAAGTAACCCAAGTCATTCTAGAATAATCATCAATAAGCAACATGAAGTACCTGTCACCTTGTAGATTTCTTATCCTTGTAGGACCACATAGATCTGTATGAACTAGATCAAACAAACTGACAAAAAATTACTCTTTACTCTTGAAACTTGTTCTTGTCTACTTCCTCAACTGACATTCCTTACAAATAGTATTGGTGGGTTTTACAAGTTTTGTTAAATCTCTCACAGTATGACCCAAACTTATCTTTACCAGATTATCAAAATTTATATGACACAACCTTCTATGCCACAACCAACTCTCATCTGCTTGGGCTAATAAACAGTAATCATTAGTTCCTCTTAATTGATATATGTTACCTCTGGTCTTCTTATCAGTAGCAATCACAATTCTGAATCTTTCCATGATCTTGCATCCATTGTCTTTGAATCTCAAATCATAACCTTTGTCACACATATGACCAACACTCAAAAGATTGTGCTTCAAACCCTTCACATATAGGAAATTGTCAATATTATGCTTTCTATCAAATGAAATAGATCCTTTTCCACAAATCTTACCAGTTGCATTGTCTACAAACCTAACCAGTCCTCCATCATATTTTTCCAAACTCACAAACTTACTTTTGTCACCGGTCATGTGATGTGAGCAGATCCACTATCAATAATCCATTCATTCTTATCTTTTTCAACCTGAACAGCCAAAGCACTTTCTTCCACTATTTTTTCTTCCTTCACACAACTAGTAGGATTAGTAGACACAGGTTCTTCTTTAATAGCAATAAACAAGCATTCATTTGCACTAGTACTAGCATCATCAGATTCATCATCAGTCACACATTCATCATCAAAATCTCTAACATAGTAGCATTTTTTGGAGCTCTAGGCCTGTTCTCAAATCTTTTTCTATTTGTTTCAATTCTTTCAAGACATCTAGAAGGATAATGACCTACTTTACCACATGAAAAATATTTGAAAGGTAATTTTCCTTTGAACTTACCGGAACCTCTTTGCAATCTGCCAACAAAGTTAGCTTCAATTTCATCAAAGTCATCATCAGGTTCCACCTTATATTTCTTAGCTTTGGAGATCTTTTCTGAAGAACTAGCTTTGAAAACAGTTTCAACTTTTGGTAAAGCATCACCAAACTCTCTCATCTCAAAGGTTGTAAGCTTTCCAAGTAATTGATCTCTATCAATAGTTTTCAAGTCATTACTTCTTCAATTGCAGCTACTTTGTGACTGTATGACTTTGGTAGTGATCTAAGAATTTTCATCACAACTTCCTTATCACCAATAGTACCTCCCATACCTTTTATTCCATTGACAAGTTCATCAACCCTTTGCATGAAGGCTATAATGTTTTCATCCTCATTCATCTTTAAACTCTCATATTTTGCTTTCAAGCCCTGTAGCTTGACTTCTTTTATAGAATCATCTCCTTCATATGGTTTCTTCAACTTTTCCCAAACCTCATTTGTAGATTCTAGATCCATGACTTTTATCAGCTCAGTGTCAGACAAAGCACTTAACAAGGCATCTCTAGCTTTTATATTCAACTCATATTCTTTGATTTCATCTTCAGTTGTCAAACCATTTGGAGGCAAGGTATATTTTGATTCTACAGCTTTCCACACTCTATAAACAAGACAAAGGAGATGGATTTTCATTCGTACCTTCCATAGAGCATAATTTGTCCCATCAAACTGCGGTGCTTCCTTTTTAAAAGATATCTTGGATCTTCCTCAAGCTGTTAGGATTTCTTCCCAGGAACCTACTCTGATACCAATTGTTGAAACACACTGGACAACTGAGAGGGGGGGGAGTGAATCAGTTGTCACAAAAACTTAACTTCATATGAATATCAAACCATCAACTACTTAATTACTGATAATTAGATTTAAACATGAAAGCATGAAACCATAGACTTAATCACAATTACACATCCAACACAGTAGACACCATATTTTTATGTGGAAAACCCTAAAAGGGAAAAACCATGGTGGGTGTTAGCCCACATAAATATATGAGTTATAACAATACTGAAAAATAGAGGCTCACTGCCCAAATTGCTCAGTGCAAAGAACGGCTCACTGCCAAGGGGTGGCTCACTGCCAAAATGGTGAACTGATTAAGTAGCATCTACTCCATGCCTGGGTTCAGTTCCATTGAAGCACAATATAACTTCCCTACTCTGCTCTTTTACACCTTCACACTTATCTCATCATTTTCCCACCTCACATTTTTTTTTGCAATTCATTACAAGTCTTTATATAAGTCATCAACCTTGGAATGTACATCAAGGTCGGCAATACATTCATCAACTGTTAGAACAATCTCCAAGGTTGACATAACAAAAACATACATAGAAATAGGTCTAGACCTAATACAAATTTACTAAGGTAAAGATGTATGCAAATCACGTTATGCCTTATCTAGGACTCAAATGCAATCCTTCATGCCACGATATGCTTCCACAATCCTCAATGCATTTCTACAATAAGTGAAAACAACCAAGTCAGCCAAGACTAGTGTTAACATAGAGTCTTCAAGGAACATACTTCATCCATGATTCAAATTTCTCTTTGTGGACCAATCCAAAGGTAGGAACACAATCAGGAGACATCCAAAAGCACATTGTAATCACCAAGAACAACCACACGATCTCTAACCACTTTGTCAAGAAGATTCTTCAAACCAGAACAGAAGAACAACACTGTCAGCTACTGTCATAAGAAAAAGATCGCTTGTGGACCACCAAATCATGAACCATTAGAGTTGAAGGCACATAACATCATCTCATACTTAACTCTAGAACCGCAGATCAAAATACTTTAATGCGGAGGAATGCAGAGCGTAATACTTTCTCCCTATCACCACCAAACATGCAGGAAAAGCAGTTTTCACTCTGGTGAACATAACACACTAAAATATTCATACTAGAGGCTCAAACTTGGAATATAACATCTTTAGAGAGAATTCTAAATAACTTCCAATCCACAGACAAAGATATTCATTCTACAGGAAATGCGGAGCAATCTTCTGGATTGTTCTTCTATATGCAATACATTGTTTCCACTGCAACTCACTGTTTCTACTGGAGGAGCTAATTTTCTCAATATCCTCAACATCAAGATCACTTACATAAGTAAATACAAATCATCTCACTTATTACAAGCAAGCAACAAAATAAGAGCATAGTTGACACCAATGACAACACAGATATGTTGACATCAATGACAACACTGATTAGGCACATACTTGCAACACACTTTTGGTGTTGAAGAAGGTCAGCTGCTTGGGCATATTGTATCCAAATAAGGGGTGAGGATTGATCCAGAGAGAGTCAAAGTAATATAAATCATTCCCCAACCCAAAATAGTTAAAGCAGTGCAGTCCTTCTTTGGACAAATTAATATTTTTAGGAGGTTTGTTCCTGACTTTGCTGAAAAGACAAAGGCTACTTCCAAGGTACTTAAGAAAGGACAGTCAACTAGATGGGATAAGGAATCAACCAATTCCTTCATGGATATCAAAGATGCACTTAATAAGGCACCATTATTGGTTAGTCCTAATTATTCCCAACCTTTTCAACTGTTTTCTTTTATTTCTTTTTACACCATTGCGGTAGTGTTGCTTCACAAAAGTGTTGATGGATATGAGCAACCTATTTCCTTCTTTATAAAATCACTGCAAAATGCTAAGTTGAAATATTCCATCATGGAAAAGCATGCTTATGCTCTTGTCAAGGCTTTAAAGAACTTCATGCCTTATATTATAGGAGCCAAAATCATCGCTTATGTGCCTCATACAGCTATGAGGGATATCTTGGCTAAAAAATAAGTTTTAGGAAAGAGGTGTAGATGGATCAATAATATCTAGGAATATGATATGGAGGTACAAAATACAAAGCTAGTTAGAAGAGAATCCCTTGCCAAGTTAATGGCAGATATAAACTTGGATGTAGCTAAAGTACATTAGGCAACTTCTGGTCTAGCACTTCCTCCTTGCTCTTCAAAAGATCATCCTTGGTACAAAGATATAGTTTTCTATTTAGAAAAATGTAGTTTCCCTCTAGGATTGAATGATAATTAAAGGAGAACCTTGAAGTTGGCATCCTAGAAGTATGTGCTGCTGCAGGGCCAACTTATGTGGAGAAACCTTGATGGATTGCTTCTCAAATTTTTAGATCACGAGAAATTTGTTAAGGTCATGAATGAATATCATCAAGGAATTTGTGGAGGACATTTCATGTCAAGGACTAGTGCCCACAAAATAATCATAGTAGGATATTTGTGGCCTACAATGTTTAAGGATGTGCCCTCACATCTGCATTAGTTGAGGCTCCATTTGAGCAATGAGGTTTTGATTTTATTAGGGAGATTGTTGAAAAATATAGTAATGGATACAAATGGATCCTTGCAGCCACTAACTACTTCACAAAATGGGTGAAAGTAATACCTACTAGAAATGTAACATCTAAAGTAGTGATTGAATTCCTAATGAACAACATCATCATGAGGTTTGGCGTGCCTACAAGGATAGTTGTTGATAATGCAATGTGTTTTAGATCCCATGATCTCCTTAACACATGTTCTAAGTATGAGATAGCTTTAACACATTCTTCCCTCTAACATCCACAAGGAAATGGTCAGGCTGAATCTAGTAACAAGAGCACCATGAATATCATAAAGAAGACATTTGAATCAAACAAGAAGAGGTGGGATGATAAGCTCAAGCTTATTGTTTGGGGAGATAGGATAAATTTGAAGAAAGCTATTGGTAGGAGCCCCTTTGAGTTGGTTTATGGAGTAGAATCTAAGATGCCAATAAATCTTGAATTACCTATGTACAAACTGCTACAGTAGATTGAAGAAAATGAGGATGATGCCATTTCCTTAAGAATACATGAGTTGACTAAACTTGATGAATCTAGGAGGACTGCACATGAAAGAAACTTGTTACAACAATAGAAGATCAAGCATTTATTTGACAAGAGGGTAGTCTATAGGAGCTTCCAAGTTGGTGACCTAATCCTCATGTAGAATTATAGGGCTAAAGATAAGTGAAAGCATGGAAAATTTTAAGTCTTGTTGTTTGGCCCTTATTAGATTGCGGACAAGTGTAGTCAAGGCACTTTTTACCTCAAGAGTTTGAATGGATAATTCATGGACATGCCATTCTATGGTTAGCACTTGAAGAAATATTTCTCTTGATAGTTTGAGGCTCTCTTGGGGCCTATGTATATATTTTTCTTTCTTTATTTATTGGTCTTTTGCTCTATTTTGTGGTTGTTTTATGTTGGTCCTGTGCTTACCTTTTTTCTTAGCTTTTTAGTTTGCTCCTAGAAACAATTGAATTCTTGGTGTGCCTACATGAGCACATGTCCCAACTAGAGCCAATGGTGGCACCTAGTTTAACAAATGCAAAAGATTTTAGGTCTTGTGCCCCCTTTGTGGTCTTGGAAGTTTTTACCCATCATTGATAATTGATCTAAGATGTCTTCAATGGGTTATACCTTGGTAAAACATTGTGTTGAAATGGTCCTTTGTTTCCCCTATGTTTTCATCATGCTTTGCCATGTCTAATAAATCCAAAATTTCTAAGTCTGGGGGTCTTCCATTCAATTTCCTAGGCTTGGGTTAAATTTTAAAATTTCATAGTTTCTCATACCATCATATCGACATGCCTTTTCCCTGAACTCCTAAAAATTACAATAAAATTTTAGAGGTTCGTACTTTTCCTTTCCAACATACTTTTTTGGAATTTTTCCTTCATGACATACCTTTCCTTTCATTTCCCCATCTCCCATTTACATCTTGGTCCATTTTCCTCCATCCTTCAAATTTCAAAATTTCAGAGTTTCTCATACTGGCATGCCTTTTCTCTGAACTCCTACAGATTACACTAAAATGTCAGAGGTTCAAACTTTTTCTTGCCAACATAATTTTTTGGAGTTTTTCCTTCATGGCATGCCTTTCCTTCCATTTCCCCATCTCCCATTCCCATCTTGGTCCATTTTCCCCCTTCCTTCAAATTTTAGAATTTCAAAGTTTCTCATACCGTCATATCAGCATACCTTTTCCTTAAAATCCTATAAATTACACTAAAATGTTAGAGGTTTGGACTTTTACTTGCCAACCTACCCTATGAAGTTTTAAAGTGTTTTTTACCTTCTTCCCCCTTTGGCATGCAATGTCTCAAAACTCTGTCGTTAGAACACAAGACCCTACCTACCTCCTTGCATGACCCAAGATTCCATTAATGGCCTCAAATAGATGCGACTAAGAAGATGAAGACTCCCATACTCCTCCAGGTACTAGTGGACCTCCTCAAGGATGTAATGGCATGGGAAAATGACCCAAATGAATATGATTTCAGATGTGAGCCATGTGAAAATGACGCAAGAAAGCATGGGCAACCATTTTCACTTTTAGACGACCGAGACTCTTCTTCCATGATGGATTGTTTACATGGGATGGAGTATATAATGCATTTACTCATTCATAACAAGGGGATGGAATTTTGGTTGTAGAGCAAAAATAGAAGAAGACAAACTTGAATATCTAGAGTTTCTTTCAATGGTTATGTAAAGAGCATTTTTATTGTAATTTCTTCTGGGTTTTCTCTAAATATTATGAGAGGGCATTGCAATACTCAAAGAATACATTTAATGTGCACATTCATCATCTTGTCAACTATCTCCATGAACACTATAAATTTTTGGTATTCTATCAATTTACCCTAATCACATTTGTTTATTTGAGTATTGTTCTTAATTAGTTGATAACTAGAAATTGTAAAACACCTTGCAATGCTTTTGCAAGGTCTCTTTTCATGACAATACATGAAGTTTTTAGGATGTTTATGGATTATTAAAGAATGCTTGAGTTGATGTTTTGAAATTCTTTCCATCTATTTGTTAGTATGTGTAGAGCTTAACTTATGCATTAAAAATTCAGTTGTAGTCTTTGTTGGTATCTTGGTTAAGATATCATAGTTTGATTACATTAGTGTCCCCTTTGATTCAAAATCTAGACTCTATTGCCCTCGCTGGACAAAAGCACCAATCTACATTTTTTTC
This sequence comes from Cunninghamia lanceolata, assembly GCA_027924645.1. Lineage (NCBI taxonomy): Eukaryota > Viridiplantae > Streptophyta > Pinopsida > Cupressales > Cupressaceae > Cunninghamia > Cunninghamia lanceolata. The sequence goes on from BSBN01001119.1 coordinate 11,863,881, forward strand.
AACCTCTTTTCCCCCAACACACTTAAAATATAACAAAATCTCAATCTTTCATTCTTTTGTGTTGTTTGTAATACCCATTGTCATGCTCCAAGCTGTCACACTTGAGCATGAACCACAAAACTTAGATTAATACCACAATTAATTTTTAAATGTTTAAATTTGGTTTTAAAATATTAAATTCATAAGAACAAAATTATAAACTGATATACAAAATCATACATGCATTGAACAAATTTGTGCAACTAACAGAATTTTTGTATCATTCATATAAAATGGCAATAATAGGTTTAAACATTTCTTTCACAACTATAATCAACACAACACAATAGACAACAAGCAAGATAGAAAACTTGAATTACGTACAGTAAATGTCATGACACAAATCTCAAATGCATAGGTCAACATAGAAAAGATTAATCATAGAATGGACATATGGGATACTTATCCTGTAAGGTCTATTTTATCAAGAAAATTTTGAAAAAATTATATATATATATATATATATATATATATATATATTTGACAAACTTCTAATTTGATTTATACTAAGTGAGAACAAAACACACAACAAAACCTTAACATAAACTCAATATGCTCTTTTATGTTAACGCATCAATTGTAGAGAAATATATCATTCTAAACCTTTAGTATATGAATTAAACATACAAATACCTTCCTACAATTGCCAAATATAATTTCTATCAATAATCCACCAAATGGTAAGTAATATTATTACATGTTCAACTCTTACCATACAACTATTTTCTAACTAACATCCCTTGAAGTTACCCGATAATCAGAAAAAGCAATTCTAAAGGATTAGATAAAACAAAATACAAATCAAACATTAACTTAAATGTAATAACAGAAATGAAATGATTCATTTATACCTTCACTTTACCTTGTGCCAATCCAAGTTAGTTTACCCTACTGCGATGTTGGTACTCCTATTAAGTTCTATTTTCTACAACACTAGATAAAACAATTAGTCTCCTCAAATAGATAAGTTAATCGTATTACATTTCCAAACATGATAAAGAAAGGAAACCTAACCTAAGGGCTAGACCTAATGCCTTGGGGGCTCATCCGTGATGGCCTTGCCTACATATGCACAATACAGAGGCTTCGTAGTTTGGTCACATGAAATTTTGACTAAAAAGTTGACTTAAATACAATAATTTATAAGGGAACTAGTTACATTAATTCATATTTCATTGTGTAAAAGTGGAAACAATAACTAGTCTGAAGAAGGAAAATATAACTTGACTTGGGATAATCAAGTCAAATTCACATGACATGAATAACATACGTGGATGAAGCCATTGTAGACTTAACTAATGCTCTCAAGCACTCCTGTCTCATCTCACACATAAGATACACTAGTATAAATTTGCCTTATAAAGAAAAATAACTGAGGAAGTATAGAAACACAATTGAGCTTAGGATTACAGACAAGTTAATTACTTATCATTTCAATACATATATGAATAAGGAGATACTAGTATTTCTCATTCATCTCGTAATTTTAAACACCTTATTATCATCTTCAAACTATCCTTGAAATAAATTACCAATAATTCTATTCTTAAAAATCAATTACAAGAAACTATTACTATCAAGAATCTGCAAGTGCCAACTTAACAATTATCAAGATAAGATTTCCATAATTACATCCTATCATATTATTCTATTACAACATCAACTCAACATTCTATACTAGTTTAAATCTAAATCAGAAGAGTTAAATCTAGTTACGACATCGTGTCTTTCATAAACTTACTATAGAGTTAATAGAAGGAAATCAGAGTACATATAATGTAGATTTAATTTCTCCTTCCTACATGAAATTCAATTTTATGATCCCTAAATATAATTCAATTTCATTATAAATATAATGCAACTTCATATAACTTCTAAGTAAATGCTAACTCCACAATGAAACATTACAACCAAATGCATACAGTTATAAAGCCATTGTACCACAGATGCAAATTTTATGTAAATGACCAACATAATGTCACATCAAACACAATGGACATGTATATTAAAATGTTGCAAATCATTTGTAGACATTCCAGTATACTACAATGTCACTATATGATAGAATAAATCGTTTATAAATTTCAAATAAATTTAACGTCACTATTTGGCAAATGGAAACATAAATATGTATTAACTAATCTGAATGCCATTTTGTGGCATAAATGAAAAAATATATACATTTTATCTATTTCTAACGCTATTTTTATGGTAATAAAATCATATATAAATCATCTATTTCTAATTACATATTATCTAATCTAATGCCATTTTATGGCAATAAAAACTTATATAAGTATTATCTAATCTAACACTATTTTTATGGAATTCTCTTATGGTTGGCACCCATAAAAGGAAAGATTAAACATTAAATCTTCTAAGAATTCCTTTTGAGTCGATGCCATGTTGGAAGACAGGTATAGCAACTAAATTTTTTTATCTTGGAAATTCTATATTGGTTAGATGCATATCCAAAAGGTAGATTAAATATATTAAACTCTATTACAGATTTACATCTCAACTTCTAACTAAGATTTGCCTCCTTAAAAGAATGGACTAGATGTAGATTACACTGCTATTTATGGGTCGACAACTTATAGAATGGAAACTAAAAGAAATTTAAAATTTTAACTATGAGTTGACACCTCATAATGGAATCTAATTTAGTTTTAAACATTGTGAACTTTTAAGAATAAGAGTGACACCTTTAGAAAGAGATCTAAAGTAGATTTTCCATTATCTAATTGAGTTGACGCCTCCAGAAAGAAATCTATTACAGATATATTGTATCAACACTGCACATGGCATTCAACATAGATATGAATAGAACCATCAATTTTTACAACACCAAAAGTGATATGTTGAATAAATATGACTAAACAGTTTATTCAAAATTCCCAAATCAAATTGTATGAAGTCAAAGTTTTCAATCATTCTACAAAATACATTCTACCACTTCATAAACAATACCACTAAATCAAATTACCCAAATTAGTTGTCACAAATTCCATGCATACATCATTCTTTATGAAGCATACAGAGAAGTTATATTATTTTTGCATACCTCAAATAGAATGACCAAAATGCCTAAATCGTCTATCATATTATTAGTGCATAAAACATTCTATACAGATGATCAATTAAGATTCTCAAGATCCAAATTGATTAGCATATAAATCGACGCATTTCAACATTCTCTAATATATATATATATATATATATATATATATATATATATATATATATATATATATAATGAACAATCATACCATTCAATATGTTCAAGTCAATTATCAAAAATTGAAGCATTGTACCTAAAGTATAGAGATACATTCTAAAACAAAACACACCTGGTAAATTTGTACAGAAGGAATTATCTCTTTGCAGCCCCAATCGACATTTTCCTCAGACCTAGTTTATCATTCCTCAACCCAACAGTCATGAAAGAATACTCTTTATGGCTGTTTTAACAGCATCTCTATCTGTACCAAGTGAAGTCATTCATTTTCAATAGAACCTAAATTTTTTTTCCTCCATCAGAAATCCAACTCCACAAAGAAATAAAATACCAATTTCTCATAAGAAAGAAGGAAGGAAGTCCAAGAATAATCCCCAAATCACCCTTTTAATACCAAGTAACATGACTCTTTGTCCTCCAAAGGATAGTGACTCTTCAAGAGGAGATGACTCTTCATCTGCCAATCCCATCACCTATTTTCTTATGAACTAAGAATGGGTTAAAACAATTCTAAAACACAATTTTAATGAATAAACAAGTACCCTACCCATAGGTGATTGACCTATGGACTTAATTTTACAAAAATAATGATAAAAAGAACTCTTATTCCCTACAACACATGAAAACAATTAATTTAAATCAATTAATCAACCCATATCAAGACCTTAATACTAAATTCTAATCACTATTAGAACTTCATCACAATATAATTTATATCACAACTTCATAAGCAAGTCTATCAGATGCATAAGAAATTGTTAGTATAGATTAGGCCTTACACCCATATCCATGTCTAGATGTATCCAAGTGCATTAGGGTCTATCAAGCCATCATATTTAGACTCTTTACATGGTTGTGTATCTACTTTTTGAAGGTGTAATAACCTTTTGTTCTTCAAATCAACATACAGGTGCTTAGTGGCAAAAAAATGGAGTATCATGAGCATTGGGCATGCTTTACAACAAGGTATAATTTCATGATATTATTTGTTCTATCTTCATACACCTTAGGGAATCCCCCCTTGCCCTAGCAGAGCCAAAAGAAGAAGAAGGTCTTACCCACCTTATCAACGTTGTTCTTAGTTTCCTCATCCTAAACATAATTTGAAATCCTTGTCTTGAATTTGACACCCCTATCATTTAAGAACTACTTGGCTTAAGGGACTTGAGGAGCCTCAACTTTGAGCACCAATAGACTTAGTTTGTACAAAAGTACTATTTTATTGTACAATGCATGCATAAAACTAAAATAATGTGCCCAATCTAACACCCCTTGTAATAACCATAGCACCTCTAACCATCTTGCATCTAGAATAAAAATACAATTTGTACACTTGCATCAATTAATTTTCTTATAGATAAAAGGTTTCATGTTAATCTAGGGATCTATAATACACTACTAATTTCCTTAACTCTACCATCAAGAAATTTAATTTAAACTCTACTATGACCAACTATTTTCAAGTGGGAATCATCGCCCAAGTACACCTTACCTCCATCAAATTCCCCATACTTTGTAAACTAATCTCTATTAGAAGTCATATGGAAAGATGCACCTAAATGTATTAACAATGCATTATCACCTACACAAGTTGCCAAAGATGTAATAAAAGCATCACCATCTTCCTTTTTCATATTTAGAATTAGAATCATGTTTTTCTTCTTTTTTTTCTTTACATTCTTCCCAAAAGTGACCAGGCTTTTTACAATTCTAGCATCTCACTTTGGACTTTCTAGGAGACTTAGATCCCCCTTGGATTTGGAAATATACTTATCTTGTTATTTCCTGTCCTTCTTACCTCTTTCCTTCAATCTACCACAAACATGCAAGGCCTCCTTAGAATTGGTAGAAACTTTCATCCTCATTTCCTTTGAAAGTAAGGTGCCAACAACATCATTAACCTTCAAAGTTACAAAAGGAATCCCAATGGCCATTAGCAGGTGGTCCCATAAATTAGGTAGTGAACAATCGATCTTCATCATCCATTTTAACACCCATTGAGTTCAACTATGCCACCAAAATATTAAATACATTCAGATGGTCTACAATTTGTCCACCTTCCTCCATTCTCAAAGATTAGAGCTTCTTTCATAGAAAAAGCTTATCAACCAGGGACTTTGCTTGATAAATTTCACCCAACTTTTTCCACAATTTCTGAGTAGTGGACTCCTCATGGACATTTATTAAAAAATAATATACTAGGCCTCATAATCTGATAAGACCTTTAGCTCTTTGGTCTATAATATCATACTATGCAACTACGATTGCATCAAACATTCTAGAAACATTTTCATCTATTGCACCCCATAAATCTTTGTCTACTAGTAAATCTTCCATTGCTCAAAATTTATGCCAAAAAATTTCTCTACCTCACTTCTCCTTGATGTTCTTTCCATCTTTATTTCCTACAATAAGATCACAAAGTTCTCTTTTACATAAGCCCCCACTTAAATTTGAATCAGCTCAAAAACCCCAACAACTAGAATCAAAGGTGATTGAGCTTTGATACTATTTGTAGAGAAGAAATTGGAGTGAAATCAACTTCCTACACTAAACCTTGAGAGGAGTGATGTAAAGAAACTTTAAAATCTGATCCAAACAATTATAGAAAATTTAGAAACACATATAGAGAAATAAAATCAATGCAAACCATTACACAATGATTTACATGGGGAAAACCTTTCGATAAACAACCTCACACTCCAAAGTAACCCAATGTGTTATTCAATAAAAATACACTTGTAGAGAAATTTTTTATAGGAGTATAATAAACAACCTAATTCTAGAGTGATTTCAATAGTATTCCAGCTTGTAGATTACACCATACAAACTACAACTCCAAGCACCAATTTATAGGTAAATTCCAAACCATAAACCACAAGTGGTTTACAAACACCAAGTGCCAAAACCATGAGCCCAAATGTGGCACCCAAATTGGCACAAGTGCCAATAGCCACCTTTGGAAAAGTCTTCTGACTATTATTAGAATATGCTCTTATAGTTGTCATAACCTATTCAAAAAATCTCCACAAGTTGAGCACCCAAGTTTGGCATTTACCTTTGATAGAAAGATGCTTATGATGTGCGTCATAATGCTGGTAAAGATTCCAAATCTAACTCCCCATATTTTTACTCACTTACATGTCATAAGAATTTTTCATAAGATCTTTTATTTACCCTAAAAAATAGAGCATTCCTTTTATGCTCCAAATATTCCAACTTATGACATCTTACACACCTCTAAGATATCTAACACATGGCACAAAATGCCAACACAAAGTGGGATGCCTCATTTCCCAATATGAGGCCAAAATAATAAATAAAATATGAATAATAAATAAATATGAACATTGGAAATAGATGGTTGAGACACCTTTTCCCAACAAGTTTTTTCTTTGTGGTTTGAATTAGGGTTATGGACCATTCTAGTTTTTCAATATTAGTGAGTGAAATGTCCATTGAGCATCCATATACATATATATTAGGGTTTTCTTTAGTTTCAGCCCTCTTGGTGTGCTCTCTAGATGTCTCTCACACCTTCTCTATCCTTTTCGAGTACCTTTCCTCTCTTTCCCTAGTCTATTTAGCCCTTCTTCTTCTCTCTACTTCTCAGCCACGATCAACTTCTATCTCTCCTCCAAACCAATCTTGATATCAACAATAATTTCTCTTTCTCTCTTATATATCACCCTTTTCCATAAAAAATAATTACTTTTTATCTATCTTTAATCCCTTTTTATTCATCCCAAGCATCAGACTAAATTTGTCTTAGTAGTTAGATCTTTTTGGATCTCTCCACATGCTATCATCACCCCCTAGGTTCTTAACCCCTCATCAAGGGTTAGCACCTACTATGTGCTAATGTACTCACTGAATATGTGCTAATGTACTCACTGACTATGTGCTATCATACTCATCCATCATTATCATATTTTCTAATTATTTTCCTTTTTCTAGTAGTATTCTTTACTGTAAAATTCTCTCTACATTTCTCTAGTTTTCCTCCTATGCACCAAAAAACTAGGGTCCTAGCAATGTAACCAAATGTTGACAATATATACAAACCCAAGATATAAATAAATTAAGTCAAAATGTTAACCTTGGGGTGTTTTAATAAGAAGGAAACCAAAATAGTTGCAATATATGAACATATAAGAAAAGAAAGGTTATAGACATTCGTACATATCATAGAGCTACTCCATCTATATATTCATATCATATATTTCTCATACATAATGTACATTTGAATTCTATAAGCATAGATATATACATCATATTGTTAAACACACAAGAATACTGAGAGGGGGGGTGAATAAGTATTCAAACAATTTTCAATTTCAACAACTTCAACTTATCCGGAGCAGATTAAACCTTAAGCATCACAATATCAACATGAAAGAATAACACAATGCACATAAACACATAACACCAGATATACATGGAAAACCCTAGAAGGGAAAAACCACGGTGAGGATTAACTCACAATATATGAAGCTCAAATAATAACTTTGTTTTAGGGGCATTAACCCAAGGAAGATGCTACTCCCTAAGTAACTTTGATTTAGGGTCACTCCCAAGGAAGCTTCTACTCCCTGATGACTTTGTTTTAGGGTCACTCCCAAGGAAGCTACTACTCCCTGAAATGAGAGCACACTTACAAAAGATTACAGTATGATAGTATTTCTATTGTTTGAAAACTGACATTGAAACTCACACTTTTGATGATTGCACTTCTACATCTTCACACTTTCTTCTAATGATCTGATCAGTTAGGCACACTCTATACTTGATCACTATCACCAATATGTCTTCAAGATGAATCCGGACAGCATCCACGACTTCTACTCTTTCTCCTTCAGTCACACATTAACAATGCATTTATTCTTCTTTTATTTGCTTGCAAACTTTTTCAATCAATTGCAATCACACTTTACCTCACTCACTATTATTCACTATTTATACATGATATTATATTTATTACATACCTTTTTGACTAGGTACAATATGAAAAATACATTTACAAGTTGGCCAAACAATACACAACATGAAACATGCAGAAGATAGGTCCTAAGTAAAACCACACGTTGCACCAGCAGAAGATTCAAGCCTTGTAGACATCAACACTTGCTTAATTAGGTCCAAAACATCCTTCATAGCTTCAAAAATCAAGAAATTACATCCGCACACTCCACTCATTTGGAAATAGGACAACTTTAAGGAAAACACATGAAGTCTTGAAGTATAACGACCATATCAACTTGACAAACCTTGTGTGGTACATGAAACAAGAAAGATCTTCATGAAAATTGCCTAGATGAATCCACATGACTCATAAAACATCCCCAAACACTCCTTTACCACCACACATCAAATAATTGTGCCACACAACTTCAATCATTAACATTGAGAACAATCTATCATCTGGAACACACTGCAACATACTGTCATTTGAGAAATTGGGCTGCGGACCATAAAAATCCTTGGAACTACAAGGAAGCATGTAATACACATCTAGAAACATATCCTCAAAACCACAATGGCAACCATTCATTTATGGAGGAATGCAGATCATTCCAATAGGCCTTCAACACTGCCTCACTCTGCCAAGACACATACCGATACTCTATTATGCATAACTTTCATAGCGGAAGGGAAAATGATATTAATATCTAGAATTATCATCTTCACTGAAGTCTTAACATACCTTTAGAACCACATAGCTAAGTCTACAAATGCAGAGAAATGAGGAGCATTCCATTTAGTCTTCATCATCACATCATACTACCAGAGCATGAACCAGAACTCAGTTACTTATATCTTTCACAATGGTGGAACAGGTGATCTGAACCATTGGATTTAGAAATTTTACATCATACTAGACTTAACTCTTGAACCTCAAGACCATATCTTCAAAACTAGAGGAATGCGAAGCATTCCATTACCATGCTAGAAACACCTTCACAGAACCAACACTATCTTCAACCTTGTCAATAGAAAAATATACATCTGATAATCAAAACATCATGAAACTTGGAGCATACAAGATTTGACATTGTAGGAAGATATGTTCAAATCTGTAGAAGCACAATATTAATATAATGAGAATGCAGAGCAATCTCCCAGACAGTCTTCAAAGAGCAGTCATCCTGAATAGAAATTGTTATCAACTTCCGGAGGCCAAATCTTCTTTGTACCAACACATACAACTAAGGAACATTAGGATGGAACATTCAACATGCTTCAGGCCACCAACAACATATCTGATCCTCTTAGTGCTTCTCCTATTAGTGCTTATGATTCTCATCTCAATTTGGCATTGATTAAGGCATGACATCCAACCATGAACACCATCACACTTCCATTATAGAGTTGACATCAATGGCAACCTTAATGATAGCCTTAACAATCTCCTCATCCTTGTGACAATGTTGACATCAATGACAACGACCTTAGGCATCATGTGTGCAACAATTTCCCCCTTTGGCATTGATGGAAACACATACCTACTCATTCTCCTCCTTTGGCATTGATGGCAACACATACCTGCTCATTCTCCCCCTTTAACATAAAGGACGAAGGGCATCCAAAGCTATCTCATTAGCAACCACTGCTTGCTCATTCTCCCCTTTTCAACAACAACCACATATCTGCACACTTCTTCTTGCAATAACAAACTCCCCCTATCATCAGCAACCACTACCTACTCCCCTTGAGAGATAGCCATCATCAGTCCAGGACAAAAAGATATAACATAAACTCCTGCTGGACAGATGCATCACTATGCATCTTTAGCAAGAAGGAGGAGGGGAAATTACCCCTAACTTCTGCTGGAGATCCTCAAAGGTGTCCTTTACAAGAGCCTTAGTAAAGATATCTGCAATTTGATCCTTTGTTGGAACATATTCCAACTTCACTTCCTTATCTACAACCTTCTCTCTCAAAAAGTGATACCTAATTGCTATATGCTTGGTTCTAGAATGCATCACTAGATTCTTGGAAATATTGATAGCACTTGTATTATCACACAAAATAGGAATAGACTCATCATGTAATACCTTGATATCCTTTAGAGCTTTCTTCATCCACAACACTTGTGTACAATAGGAGGTTGCTGCAATATACTCTACCTTTGCAGTTGATAAGGACACTAAATCTTGCTTCTTGCTTTTCCATGAAACCAATATGCTTCCTAGAAAGAAAGCACCACCACTTGTACTTCTTCTATCATCAACATAACCAGCTCAGTTAGCATCAGTGTATGCACTCAAATCAAAGTTATTACCTTTTGGATACCATAGACCATAGTTTGGAGTTCCTTTCAAGTATCTGAATATCCTTTTCAATGCCTTCTCATGTGTTTGCTTAGGATTGGCTTGATATCTAGCAACCACACATACTGCATGCATAATGTCAGGTCTAGAAATAGTCAAGTACAACAATGCTCCAATCATAGACCTATAAATAGTCTAATCCACCTTCGGAGACTCATAATCTTTTCTCAAGTGACATCCAGTGACCATGGGAGTACTCACTAGTTTTGAATCCTCCATACCAAACTTCTTCAACAATTGTTTGACATACTTAGCTTGAGAGATAAAGATACCATCATCTAGCTGGGAAATTTGAAGTCCAAGGAAGAAAGACATTTCACCAATCATGGACATCTCAAACTCTTTTTACATCTCTGCAAACCTTTTACACATATCATCATCTCCACCAAAATGATGTCATCAACATATACTGCAACTATCAAAATCATGTCTCCTTCCTTGATATAAAGATTACTATCTGTGATACCTTTCTTGAAGCCCTGCTAAAGTAAGTACTTATCTAATCTTGCATACCAAGCCCTAGGTGCTTTCTTGAGACCATACAAAACCTTCTTAAGTTTACATACCATGTCTGGATCTTTTGATAACTGGAAACCATCTGGTTGTTCAATGTATACTTCTTCATCTAGGTCACCATTCAGAAATGTTGACTTGACATCCATCTGATATACTTTTAATTCTTATGAGTAGCAAGAGCAAGGAACATTCTGATTGCCTCCATCCTTGCTACCAGAGTATAAGTCTCCTCAAAATCAATGCCTTCTACTTGAGTGTATCCTTTTCATACTAATCTTCCTTTGTTCCTTACAACTTCACCTTCTTCATTCAGTTTGTTCTAGAACACCCATTTTGTTCCTATACTATTCTTGTTTATTGGTTTGGGAACCAATTCCCATGTTTGATTCTTCTCAATCTAATCCAATTCTTCTTCCATGGATTTTATCCATCCATCATCCTTGTTAGCTTCAGAAAAGGTCTTAGGTTCTACTTTTGATAACAAACACAAGTTTTACTACTCATGTGTCTTGGCAAACCTTCTCCTTGTCTACACACCTTCATTCTTGTCTCGAATGATCTGCTCTACTGAGTGATTCTTCTAAACATACTTTAATAGAGTCTTAGGCATCTGCTTTGGTTCTGATTCCTTTTCTTCTTTCACTTCTTCTTCTTCATCTTCAATGCAAGGAAAGATATCAGATCCAGTGTCTTTTGAATCTTGTGAGATCTGATATAAGTCTTCATCTACTTTGACATTTGTTCTTTCAATCATCTTTCCCAACCTTTTGTTGTAGCATCTATAGGCCTTGCTTCTGGTTGAGTAACCAAGAAAGATTCCTTCATCACATCTTGAATCAAACTTTCCTAGGTCTTCTTCATCTCTTTTGATATAGCATTTGCTGCCAAAGATCCTGAAGTATCTAACAATGGGAGGTCTTCCATACCACAACTCATAAGGGGTCTTTGTGTTGTTGACCCTTAACTACACTTTGTTAGTTAGATAGGCACCAGTGTGAATTTCTTCCTTCCAGTATACATCGGGCAGATCTGCATCTTTCAACATTGCCCTAGACATTTCTTGCATAGTCCTATTCTTCCTTTCCACAACTCCATTTTGTTAGAGGGGTTCTAGGAGTAGGCAAATGCCTCCTAATGTCATGATCTTCACAAAACTTTTCAAATTCATTTGAAGTAAACTCACCTCCTCTATCTAAACTTAAACATTTGATCTTAGTATCCATTTCATTTTCAACCAAAGCTTTGAAAACTTTAAACTTATCAAGGGCATTAGATTTTTCTCTTAAGAAAGTAACCCAAGTCATTCTAGAATAATCATCAATGAGCAACATAAAATACCTTTTACCTTGTTGACTCTTTACTCTTGTAGGTCCACATAGGTCTGTGTGAATCAGCTCCAATGGCTTTGAAGAAGAGTACTCCTTGCTTTTAAAACTTGTCTTTGTCTGCTTTCCCATTTGACATTCCTTGCATCTAATGTTTGCAGGCTTGATTATCTTAGGCATATCTCTCACTGCATGAGTAGAGCTAATTCTTACCATATTATCAAAATTGTTGTGTCCCATTCTTTTGTGCCACAACCAACATTCACTAGATTGAGCCAACAAACATGTTCTTCCATTTACCTTTTCCAAGTAATAAATATAACCACATGTCTTGACACCTTTTGCAACTAGCTTTCTGGATCTTACCTTCTTGATTTCACAACCATTAGCATGAAAAGTAATATTGTAACCTTTCCTGCACATCTAACTGACATTGAGAAGGTTGTGCTATAGTTCTTTGACATAGAGAACATCCTCAGTCCTATTCTTTCCATCAATAGTTATGACACATTTTCCACATATTTGAGTTGATTCATCACTTCCAAACTTGACAGCTCCACCATCCCACTTCTCAAGGATGATAAACTTCTCTTTGTCACCAGTCATATGATTCGAACAACCACTATCAATAACCCAAGCTTTGGTTTCTTCTTTTGCATGGAAGGCAATCTATACAACCATTGATCTTTCATTGTTTTAGACTATTTGCAAGGTATTTGTTTTTCCACATTTTCTAACATCATCCTTTTTGTCACCAACACTCATGGCCAAGAAAAGGGTTTCATCATTTGAATTATCATGATCCTCATCTTTTGAAGAACAACTGTCTTCTATGGAAAATAGACTCCTTTTGAATTTACTATTTCTATTATTTCTCCTAGCTTCTTTAAGAGGACATTTAGAAGCAAAGTGGCCAACCTTTCCACAATTAAAACATTTGAAGGGTAACTTACCTTTGTATTTGCCAGAGCCTTTCTTCAGTGTTCTTACAAAATTTGCTTTAGCATTATCAGGGATTTTATTTTTCATCAACAGTCTCATCCTTTGTCTTTTTACTGGCTCTAAAAGCAACTTCTTTCTTTGGAACATCACTGTCAAATTCTCTCATTTCAAAAGATGTAAGGGCCCCAAACATTTGGTCTAAAGAGTATTTATCCAAGTCTGCAGTCTCCTCAATAGAAGATACCTTATGACTATAAGATTTGGGAAGAGATCTCAGAACCTTCTTCACAATTTCATCCTCTTTTATCTCACCACCAAGACCTGTGATGCCATTGATCACTTCATTCACTTGGAGCATAAATCCAACAATATTTTCATCCTCTGTCATCTTTAGGGTTTCAAATCTGCTTCTAAGGATTTGCATCTTAGCTTGCTTTACTTTCTTATCTCCTTCATAAATGGTTTCAAGTTTATCCCAGACTTCTTGAGTAGAGCTACAACTCATCACCTTTGAAAGTTCTGAATCACAAAATTTTCCTTGGCATTGTTATCATACTTCTTGATTTCATCTGCATTTGTAGGAATAGTAGCAGGAACAGTGTAACCTTTCCTGATAGAATCCCAAACTCCACACCCTAGAGAATTGATGTAGGCTTCAATCCTTAGCTTCCAAAAAGCATAATTGGGTCCATCAAACCTAGGTATCTTACTGGATCCTCCTTGTGCCATCCCATACCTTCCTCAAGTGGTTAAGCTTCCCTTAGAGGAACTTGGCTTTGATACCAATTGTTAAACACACAAGAATACCGAGAGGGGGGCTGAATCCGTATCAGGGCTTAAATTTGACAGTCCACCTTGCCTGTCAAGGAATTTTTTTCCTACAATTTAGTCTTCAGTATTGCCTATCATGTGACAATTATTTTTTTTAAAGGCAAGTCAAAATTTTATATGTAAAGTTGAAGCTTTCTCAATTCAAAACAAATTTATAAAAAATAAATTTATTTCTTAAATAATAGAAGTTCATATTAAAAAATTTAAAAATAAAAGCAAAAAAACTAGAAATTTAGAATGAATATATTCTATAAAAAACAAATCTATTTCTTAAATAATAGAAGTTGCTATTAAAAAATTTAAAAATAAAAGCAAAAAACTAAAAAATTAGAATGAATATATTCTATAAAAAAATAAATCTATTAGGGAAATTTTTTCTTAAATAATAGAAATTCCTATTAAAAAATTTAAAAATAAATGGAAAAAAATATATATATTATATAATTTATAATGAATATATAATTATATTAATAAAAAACAAATGTAAAAATTTGGGATATATTCTATTAAAAAACAAATCTAAAAGATATATATTTAGAATGAATATATAATTATACTCATAAAAAACAAATCTAAAAATTTGGGATATATTCTATTAAAAAACAAATCTAAAAGATATATATTTAGAATGAATATATAATTATACTCATAAAAACAAATCTAATTATATATATATATATATACTGTCAGATTTTCATGTTAATTGTTTTTGTTACAGTTTTTAAAATAAATTACTTGTATATCAATACAGTCAAATATTTATTTTTATTGTATTTTATAGCTAAAATCTTTAAATACAGCTATACAACTATCAAATTTAAGCCCTGATCAGTATTCAAACAATTTTCAATTTCAACAACTTCAACTTATCCGGAGCAGATTAAACCTTAAGCATCATAATATCAACATGAAAGAATAACACAATGCACACAACACATAACACCAGTTATACGTGGAAAACCCTAGAATGGAAAAACCACGGTGAGGATTAACTCACAATATATGAAGCTCAAATAATAACTTTGTTTTAGGGGCTTTAACCCAAGGAAGTTGCTACTCCCTAAGTAACTTTGATTTAGGGTCACTCCCAAGGAAGCTTCTACTCCCTAATGACTTTGTTTTAGGGTCACTCCCAAAGAAGCTACTACTCCCTGAAATGAGAACACACTTGCAAAAGATTATAGTATGACAATCTTTCTACTATTTGAAAACTGACATTGAAACTCACACTTTTGATGATTGCACTTCTACCTCTTCACACTTTCTTCTAATGATCTGATCAGTTAGCCACACTCTATACTTGATCACTATCACAAATATGTCTTCAAGATGAATCCAGATAGCATCCACAACTTCTACTCTTTCTCCTTTAGTTGCACATTAACAATGCATTTATTCTTCTTTTATCTGCATGCAAACTTTTTCAATCAATTTGTAAGGTCTGAATATATCACATACTAAAAATAACCTTCAAAAAGCAATTCAATCCCAAAACAATTAAATAGAATAAAATAATTATAAAATGGTGCAGAAAAAGGAAAATAGTTAAATAAGTTTCATCATTATATTCAAATAAGATTACATACATCAATGGATCAATAAAACAAGGCCATGCCTTTACAATATTTAGCCATATAGGCTTACACAAGAATATCATATTAGCAATATATAATGTCATTCCACATGTGTACCATTGAACCTGGGAGAGAGTATCATCGTGGTGATATCCACCCTACCACGAAGCATTAAGCTTCCCCATGCTACCCTGCTGGGAAGCCCGACCCATCACGAGGGGTCTAGCAAACTGAAGACAACTTAAGTGAAGGAATCTGGTGCTCTTCTCAAACTTATTATACATAAATGCAAGAATGAAAATGCATCTACAAATCATACATACTTTCAAGAAAGGTAATTTACATATGCAATGAGACACTATTCTTCTCAAGAAATAGTCATTCATCCTTAAAATCAAGATCATAAATCATGGATACACTCCTGCCATTAACAATGAATTAGAGGTTGAAAACATTTATCTTTTAAGGTCAATTTAGGTCTCTTTCCCAAAAATGTAGAAAAAGAAGTGCATACATAACTCCAAAACATAAGACATAACACACATCTAATACATCGATGGACTTATAAGCATGACTCAAGCATGTGCAATTGATTGAGAACCATAGTCTGAGAGTCTATGTCTTTTGGCATACTGTCATTTTGATTTCAATACCAAAACTTTTAATGAAAACTAATATTTATGCATTTTACCTAATCCAAGGTTATGTGTATCAAAACCACAATCTTCTTAATCATATGACCGTTCTAATATAAATCGATCTCCTATATTATAGTTTACAACACAAGATTAGAAAGATCATCCTCCTTTCATTCTTTTCAATATATTGACAATTACCTCCACTGGTTCTTCTCAAAAGATACCATTTAAGCATACTACTTATCATACCTTACTTTCATAAGTCAAACATGAAAATTCATACTTTCTATAGTAACACAGTCCTCATGTCAACTTCAATTATTCTTCTAAAATTAGACTTTAAGCTTATAACATAGGTGTGTCTAACACAACTGAACACAAGGTTGATAATATTATTCATTTAAACATTAAATCGACCAACTCACTACTATATTGCATGGTCATGTCTTAAGAAACAAAGTTTACATACGATACTCATTCAGATTTAAATAACTACAACTCCAATACTATAAAAAGAAAGATTGTGTTTCTAATTATGTAATAGAGAATAATTGTTTGAAAAATCAAGTTTACTAGTTTTTCTTATACTTTATAACTATGAAATCATACTTTCCAAAGCACTATAAGTCACTCAACTACATATGGGTTTTCCAATTCATCTAAAACAATTGCAATTACTAACCTTAAAACTAGTTTAATATTCCACTAGTAGAATTGTGGTAAATAAATGACTACGTGACTAAAAATTTTAGTCACAACAACTAAAAATGACTAAATTCTAGTGATTTTGTGCAACATAGCTATAAATGACTAATTTGATCATCATAAGTGACTAATTTGATCGTCAGGTAAAAAACACAACTAAATAATTAGTCACACAAATAAAAATGACTAAATAATTAACACTTTTATTATGTCTTGCTTCTTTGAAAAGCATAGTGTTAAAATTTTAAGCACTAAAATCAAGCACATTTTTGATTGAAATGGAAAATCAAAATATATTGGAAAATTGAATATGTTCAAAGCTTAGGCGCCAAAGTGGGAAATAGTTTTAGTTGCAGATATTTTCAACCTAGACATTTCTTTGATTGTTTTTTGTTCATTGCCAAGCTAATAATCTCACATATTTCTTTGTGCATGTTTTACTTCATATCCAGGAGCGGTTTCAGACAACAAAGAATTTTTTGAGGTTTTAGGGTTTGCGACAGCCATACTAGTGGTGGGTAGTTGTGATTCAATTAGAAGCACATGGGCTTAGAGTCTACCAAATTAGTGGTGGACTATGTTTGTGGTTGAGGCTGATTTAGGGTATCTAAACAGATTGAATATGAGTCCAATGAATGTAACGAATGTGATGGTGTTGGACAATCCTGAAGCATTTCTCAATCCCTTCCAGTTCAAGATCTCATATGAGTGCCTTCTTCCTCTCAAAGATGGTGTGTGCATTTATCTCTGGTCCTATTTTGCAACATTTTAAGGATTACTGTCTGTTAATGGTTTGCTTTAATAGATTTACCGTGTGGTTTCTTGTCCTTTGTTATTTAAAAAAGATTTTCTTAAATTATTATTGGTAATTAGGAGAGACTAAATGTAACTGGGGCTTCAATCCCATTTAACATGGAGTCCAAGCCTATGAAATGAGGGCATGAAGCCTGAGTTCACCTGGCTCAAGGGAACTTCAATGCCACTTTAATAGATCTACTGGATGTCTTCTTGTCCTTTTGTTTTTAGATTGGTTGGTAGTTTTGAGAGATTTAATGAAATCGAGGTCCAATCCCATCAAACATGAATTCCAAGCCTGTGAAACAGGGGCACAAAGCCTGTGAGTTCAGTTGGCCTTGTGGGGACTTAAATGCTACTTTAATAGATCTACTAGGTGACTTCTTGTCTTTGTTATTTCTTTTTAAAGTTTATTTTATAAGCCTTTCCTTTATTGCTTTTGAACACTTTTGAGGGAGTCAATGAAAGGGAGCTCCACTCCCCCCAAACATGGGGTCTAAGCCTATAAAATAGGGATACAAAGCTTGTGAGCACACTTAATCCTATGGATTTTGGTACTGTTGACTACTGTAACAGTGCACCCCAATACCAATACACTATGCTATTAATGGTTTGTCCTTGATATTCTTATTGTTTTAAAAATCTTGGAAAGCCCAATGACATGCTTTAATTTTGATTTTCTTTTCTTTTCAAAATTAAAAATTAAAACTATTATCTAGGACTCCAAGATCATGGAAGAGATTTACTAAGGATTCAAACTCCATTGAGGATTGAGTAGGAATCATTAAAATTATTTCAGTTTCAATTGCACACTCATCGCTTGAATACACATTGTGTTTTTTGCTTTCATTGTTTCCATGTTTTAGAATTGATGATCTTTGTATCAAGGCTAGAATGGAGTGTTGAGAGCTTTGGGAGGATGGTTGAATCTCCATGCAAGGCCATGCATGTGATATAGTGCTCCTAAGCCTTTTCAAGATCATGCAATGGAGACCATGTTCATCATTACAACACTCTAAGATCAAAAAAAGTCCCTTGAACCCTGCATGATAACTAGATTTTGTCAAAATGTAAGAGACAACATGCAGTATAAGAGTTAGTGTATGCAGAGAATAAAATGATTAAAAGATATAGTATGGCAATGATTGAAGACGACACTAAATGCATAGAAACCCACAAAGCCAATACAAAATACAACTTAAAATGTCATAGGAGTTGTAGATCCAGAGTGTAAGCAAGATCTTGGCAAAGTATACACTTCGACTAAGAGAGATATCTAGATAGAGACCTTTGATAGAGAGATCTGAGGTAGGTATATGGTGTAAGATAGGGATACAAATATTATACAAGTGTAGGCCAGGTGATAAGAGAGTTTCACAATCATTTCAAAAGATAAATGCACATAGCATAAACAAGGTATGTATGCAAAGATTGTGGGTTAGGTCAGAGATTATTAAATCTAGTTAGGCTTTTGTATTTTAAATAATCTTGTTGTAAAGCCCAAACCATCTTTGCAGTCTCATATTACATCCACTCTAAACTCTGTACTACCAAACCCTAACATTCTGCATGAGTTTTGAAGTTTTTGAGACATTACAATGACAAAGAAACCAAGAGACCTATAGGTAGATGGTATAAAGATATCTATAGGAAGTGATAGATTAAGGGGTACTAGGTATAGTTTTGATCCCTTTCATAGTATGCATGGTGACTTAGGTTTGTAGAAGGTCAGAGAGATAGAAGGGGATTGTTGTTCAAACATCTCTCAAAGAACATCCACACCAATTGTTGAGAAAAATAGAGATAGAGGTCTACATCTATAGACAGACTGTATGGGACAATGTATGCAAGTCATAGACAAAGACCTTAATCAAGGTATGAGTCAAAGCTTAGAGGCATGCAATATGCTAAACATGCATGAAGTCTCTAGGGTTTATCAAGTTTGACAGACAATAAATAAGGATTGTTAGAAGGTTTCAAGAGCTTGTATGTATGAAGAGAGTCTTTTATATCTTTTTAAAGTTTGTTAACCTTTTTGAAAATCTTTGTATAAATGTCCTAGAATCCTGTCTATCATCAAAACACCATGAGAAGTATGTTTGAAACTAGCATGAAGAGCTTCTATCATACATTTGGGGCCTGCACCAGTATCTTTAAACTTATGAGAGTAATAGAAGTTGGAACTGTGGCCTTAGGTCTGTTAAAGGTTATAAAAACTTTAGAGTTACAGAGATCTACAAGGTTATAAACCTTGTATACACCTTGTAAAGAACCCTACAGAAGTTGAAGCAATTGTGAGATATCTTGATAGAGATATCTAAGAGATAGACCATGAAAGGTATACAAAAATATCTTGATAGTGTTGAAGAGCTCAGTGATCATCAAAGGACCCTACAAATTAGTGTAAGAGACAAGAAGACTAAGAAAACAAATGCCTATAGAGATCTGTCAAGAAAGGATAAGAAGACCTTGAAGACATTGCCATGTGCTCAAGAGATTTCCTACTATTTGTAAGTGTATCAAAATTGTGAAATTTGAATACATGATCAAGGACAAGGACCATAGAGTGTTGACAGGGCAGATTTAGGGGTGGTTGACAAAGTGAAGACACTTGAAGAGTGAGTCCATGAGGAAATTATCATGAGCCAAAGAAATAAGAGGTTCAAAGCATCTGGGGATTATTAGTATTTCAACCTAGTTGAAATACACACTATGGTTTACCTTTTGTCAAATCAATAGAGGAAAGGACGATTATTCATCACTTCAAAGGCACAAATTACCTCTCCAATGACATTTTCAGGTAGGAAGGAGATGCCAGAGGTCCTGTATATGATAAAAATATAGAGAAAGTGAGTTATGAAGGCATGAAATGATGATTCCTAGTGTAGTTTGAAGTCCTAGAATAGTCAAACTCATCTGTCATGCCCACAAGGAGTCCTAATTCAATTTCAACCTTATGAAACATGATGTATAAACATGCAATAGGTAGTTGAAGTGAGTTAGTGTAGTTGTGATAACACAAGAGGTAGTTTTGGCATCTTGCAAGCATCTAGGAAGTTGAGGAGTTGATGTGGGAGTCTTTTCAGGAGCATGCAAAGGAGAAAGAGTTGAACAAATCAAGGAATCATACCCTTAATGCCTTCCTAGAGAATTTCAAGGAGTCAAACTAGGAGATCAATTTCCCAAGTACCCAAGGAGAGTTGACCAGGTTGTTAAGGTAAACAACCATATTTATTTTCCTAAGAACATGTCATTAGATTCTCTCATACTATTGGATATGCAAGAGGATACCTTCTAGGAGAGATTTTATTCATTATTCTAAGTTTTCTAAGTGTTGTAACTCATATTGTCTAAAAAAGAATATTAAACTTTGATTTAGAGAAATATTGTATTCTCAGACTTGTACTCAATACATATGACCTTTTTGATCAATAAGAAAGCCATTTTTTTTGCCTTCTCAAAGATTGTGTATTTAGTAATTTCATGAAATGATTGATCTTGTCTTGTGATGAATTTGTTTGTCCGTGATTTGTCCCAGATAAAATTAAAGCAAGTCAAAATTAAAAATAACATTCTCCCAGATAGCAGTTTTAATCTCTCTTTTATTCACACTTCTTCAGCAACCCTGATTTCTTGCATCTTAATTACTGTCCTATAGAAAAATAGCACTATCATGAAGGAACTAGAGAAGTGCTAATTTTGACAAGGAACTCTACTATATCATGATTTTCTAGAACACCAAAGTCATTTAGTTATTCCGTAAATGAGTTTATGTTTGTTAGTTAGAGTTTCAAAGTTGAATAAATAACTTAAATAGTTGTCTGCATGTGCATGTGGGCGTGCACAAATGTAAAATATCCAATTGATATAAGCATTTGAACTAAGTTGTCAGTCCTGGTATGGGGACGGGTATAGTTCTCTGTCATGCACCTATCTAGCTGGCAAAGGTTGTGCAGTCTGGCTTTACATCTACCAATTGCATTTGCTTGAAAGTTTCTAGAGATTTTTCAAAAAATCCAATTTGTGTGTATCCTACATTGATCATTACAGTCCATGAGACCACATTTTTTTGAGGCATTCTATCAAACAATTCATGTCCCTTGTCCATGGTTCCACATTTTGCATACATGTCTACCAGGGCAGTTACAACTACAACATCTAACAAAATTCCTCTATCCTTCATGCTTTGATGGATGTCCATACCCTATTCCAAAGCTCCCATTTTGGCACAGGTAGGGAGGATGATGGCAAAGGTTGTGGAATTTGGCTTTACACCAGCCAATTGTATTTTCTTTAAAAGTTCTAAAGCCTTTTCAACAAATCCATTTTGTGCATATCATGCAATCATTGCAGTCCATGAGACCACATTTCTTTGAGGCATTTTGTCAAACAACTCACGTGCCTTTTCTATGCTTCCACATTTTGCATACATGTCTAACAGGGTAATTGCAACTACAACATCTAACAAAATTCCTCTATCCTTTATGTTTTTATGGATGTCCATATCCTATTCCAAAGTTCCCAATTTGACATAGGCAGGGAGGATGCTGGCAAAGGTTGCGAAATTTGGATTTACACTAGCCAATTGCATTTTCTTTAAAATTTCTAAAGCCTTTTCAACAAATCTATTTTGTGCATATCTTGCAATCATTACAGTCCACGAGACCACATTTCTTTGAGGCATTCTATCAAACAGTTCACGTGCCTTGTCTATGCTTCCACATTTTGCATACATGTCTAACAGGGCAGTTGCAACTACAACATTTGACAAAATTCCTCTATCCTTTGTGTTTTGATGGATGTCCATACCCTATTCCAAAGCTCCCATTTTGACATAGGCAAGGAGGATGCTGGAAAAGGTTGTGGAATTTGGCTTTACACCAGCTAATTACATTTTCTTTAAAATTTCTAAAGCCTTTTCAACAAATCCATTTTGTGCATATTCTGCAATCATTGCAGTCCATGAGACCACATTTCTTTGAGGCATTTTGTCAAACAGTTCACGTGCCTTTTCTATGCTTCCACATTTTGTATACATGTCTAATAGGGTAGTTGCAACTATAACATCTGACAAAATTCCTCTATCCTTTATGTTTTGATGGATGTCCATACCCTATTCCAAAGCTCCCATTTTGACATAGGCAGGGAGGATGCTGGTAAAGGTTGTGGAATTTGGCTTTACACTAGCCAATTGCATTTGCTTAAAAATTTCTAAAGCCTTTTCAACAAATCCATTTTGTGCATATCATGCAATCATTGCAATCCATGAGACCACATTTCTTTGAGGCATTCTTTTAAATAGTTCACGTGCCTTGTCTATGCTTCCACATTTTGCATACATGTCTAATGCCTTGCATCACCCGTATCACCCTCTCTCCTGCAAGCACTTTAATTCATGCCTGCAGTGATGCAGGAAATCCCCACATCACCGCAAGCATGACTTGAAGTGCTTGCGGGAGAGCGGGTATCCATGATATCACAGGTAGGATGTTGGCAAAGGTTGTCAAATTTGGATTTACACCTGCTAATTGCATTTGCTTGAAATTTTCTAAAGCCTTTTCAAAAAATCTATTTTGTGCATATCATGCAATCATTGCATTCCAAGAGATGACATCTCTTTGAGCCATTCCATCAAATAGTTCACGTGCCTTATCTATACTTTCACATTTTGCATACATGTCTACCAGAGCATTTCCAACTATAATATCTAACAAAAATCCCCTTTCCATTATGTTATGATGGATGTCCATACCCCGTTCCAAAGCTCCCATTTTGGCACAGGCAGGGCATGAGACCACATCTCTTTAAGGCTTTCTGTCAAACAATTCACATGCCTTCTACAGCTAAATGCGGTCGCACAACTCCCATTGATGAATTGCAGTAGGAAATGCATGTTGTCATTAAACTTTCATGCTGTAGTTGTATGTAGTCATTCAATAGTTGTCAACCTTCATTCTCTAGTTGTACGCAGTCACTCAAAAGTTCAACACTTCCTTCCAACTATTGTATGCAATTGAACATTTGTTCCTTCACAATAAATTTTTGTGTCCCAAGATCCACAATGGTTGTGTGATGTCTCAGATGCCCCAGCCATACAAATTCATCTTTGTTGATACAAAGATCCCAAATCACACTCACATATACACCATTTAGTTCAGAACAATTAAACATGGTCCAAGAAAAGGACATGATTCTAAAACATTTTATACAGCCCTTACATTAACTTGCAAAGATCATTGTTTGCTATAGTAGGCACACTGTACATGCATAAAATAAATGACAATAGCTTAAACAAGACAAAACATCTTAAATACAAAACACATACATATTCCATTTGAAAGTCTTATTTAACCATGTCTATAGAATAAAAAGCTTCAGATCACACTAGTCTAGCAAGCAAGGACACCAGTTCTCACTTCTATAGACTCAACTATCAAAATGGGGGAACAACAGACCATGACATATGATACTGTAATAACAAGACACATGAAGAGTCCATGAGTGAAGCTTATCTAGATCATTGAGAGAATTAAATTCAGCCACATCACCAGACCAAATGACAATCTAAATTCCACCACAACGACAAAGAATGTGTTGCAATCATTGTAGTCTATGAGACCACATTTCTTTGAGGCATTTTGTCAAATAGTTCACATGCCTTGTCTATACTTCCACATTAGATTTTGCATTGAGGCTTTTGGTTTGAACTTAAGTGTTATTTATCTAGTTTGGACCCATATATTGGAAGAAAGTCTATGCAACATTGGTGAAATAAGGAAAATAAGGAAAATAACAAGTAAATACTAGATTGATAGTGGCACTGGCAAATATTACAATGGTTGAAACTTCTTACCTTTATTCTAGATTTAAATTTTAGACCAATCACCACAATAGCTGAAACATTTTCACCAAATATAGAACTAGGGACATTTTTGGCCCACTGCGACATGTTTTTTGTGGGTAATTGAATGTACTGAACTTATATTTGTGATTGAATCTTAATTTTAACCATATGGTACATTTTGTTTTTGAAATGTGGTAGGTAAATCATGTTTAGCCCCTAAGCTTGATATTGCAAGACTAGATACCTTTCAAAATTTAGACTAGTTTTTATTGAAGAGGAGACAGCTGGAAAATCATAGCCTAAATAGATTTGATAAGACTATCAAATGAGTGAAAGGTGCAACTTTTTTCCAAAGGAAGGGATTTATTCAAATTAAAGTTTTAAACTTCTACATTTCCTCAAGTGAATACATTCTATGGTAAACCAACCCAGTTTTGCATATTGCACATTCTACCTATTTAGCTGCATGGGTCTTCAAAGATTTAATATTCTTAGCTATAGTTATTAGAATTAATTTGAGTTATGGCAAGAGATAAGACAAGAGTTATGGCAAGAGTTTTGCATATTGCACAATGAGCAATTTTGTTTGTACATTATCCTTTTTGAGAAAATCTTAGGGCTTCTAGTATACTTTATTGTGCATGCATTGATGACTTAGCTGCTTCTAGTATTCTTTCTATTTGTTACAGTGGACATTTATGCATCTCTCATTTACTTTTGCAGCATACTGTACTGGTCTCTTGTTATCCCATTAGGTGTTGAAGCAGTTGGAGATGGATGATGAATATGTTGGCAATGAGGAGGTGATGCATGAGTTATTTGATGCATTTTCTTATCTTCTGTGGAAGAGTTATCAGTTAGGCAGAGGGTTTAAGTAAATCTTAAGACTATCTTCCTCTTGACACTAATCACCATGCTACAATATAGATTTTTGGATTCTCAAGAAGCTTATAACAGATGCATGTCAAACTCTTTAGGGGCCTTTTCCACATTGGTAACCACAAGTATATGCATTCACTATCATTGGATCTCTAATTCTGAGAATTAATACAACAGATCCAAACCTATCCCCTATTTCAATTTCCAAATTCTAACAATATCCTAATTGCCTTATGGTAAG
Organism: Cunninghamia lanceolata; assembly: GCA_027924645.1. Taxonomy (NCBI): domain Eukaryota; kingdom Viridiplantae; phylum Streptophyta; class Pinopsida; order Cupressales; family Cupressaceae; genus Cunninghamia; species Cunninghamia lanceolata. Next base: position 11,889,779 of record BSBN01001119.1, read on the forward strand.
GCTTAACAAGGCTAAAACAGTAGCTATAAGAGATAAGGACAGTTTATTGCTATAGGTAACAATTCACAGTGGCAGCTTATGAACTAGAGCAAGTTGGGTGCATGAGATAGGATCTCTACAAAGATTACAGTGTGATCTTGAACTAGGATAGTGAGCTTCATGGGATAGTTGTGGATATGTGAAGAAGGCATCTATGAATGTCTTTGTGCTTCTATGCTCAGTGATACTTAGAAAATCAGTTTCTTGCTCATTCTTTGAACTATGTATTGTAACCATGAAGGTTTTTTTAGCAAAGAGAGAGATTGTAACTTATTTTCATATCTGTATGTTGTTTGTAAGCATTTTTTATCAATAAAACAAGCTTTATTTACCTTCTCGAAGTTGTTTCATTGTGCAAGCTTCAAAATATACTACTAAATATACTAATGACTAAATGCAAGCTTTCAAATGACTAAATATACTACTATTTGACGTTAATTAATAATTAAATTGACTAAATATACTACCAATTAACAGAAATCAATGAAGAGTGAATAAATATGACTAAATATATGACCAGTGTTAAATCAGTGAATAAAAATGACTAAATATACTACCAAATTGATCAAAACGATGATTAAAATTAATGACTAAATACACTACCAATGGACAGAAATCAGTGAATAAAAATGACTAAATAAGTGACTAGTTAACAACAATCAATGACTAAATATATTAGTGAATAAAAAATGACTAAATAAGTGACCAAATTATAGCAATCAATGACTAAATCAACGACTAAATATACTACCAAATCGATCAATCAAAACAACCAATAAATGACTAAAAACGGTTTAGTCATCAATTTGGTCATGTTATAAATGACTGGCAATAAACTACTAATGGTCGCGTGACCATGTTTGGTCATTTATAAGTAGTTTTTAGTAGTTTTTTTAGTAATATATTGCTCTTTTTGTACTAGTGTTCACTCAATGTTTTCTGTGTATTCTACAGATAAATGTTTGTTTTTATCTAAATGAAAGCACAACAATTGCTTATATATATCTTTTCCTATTTGAACTGGTTAAATGACAACTAATATATCAAAATTTCCATCATTGAATTTATACATTGAATCTAAACTATGCTGGAATATATATATACCAGAGTCGCTGGCATGAAATTCATTTTCAGCGAAGAAAAATCATATAAATTAGAGTTTGAAATAGTTTTTAAATTACAATTGAGACTGCAATATAAAAGGAGACGCATAAAATAGGAGTATGAATTTAAAGTTTATATCAAAAAGATTTTTAGAGTCATATGAGTGGCGATGACCTCTTAAGGGAGAGGCGCAACCTTTAAGGCTACGTGCTCCCTTGGAGGTCACCATGGGGGAGGCTTCGACCTTCCCCACATGCCATAAAGGCCTATGGGAGGCTACAACACCTCGCACGACTCTCCTTAAGAGGTGTCGTTGGGTCGGCAAAAACACCTAACAATTTCATTTCTATATCTCTTTTTTTTATATATAAAGTTTTCACAATATAACTTTGCAGTATGAAAATTGGTACAGTCTTGCTAAAATTAACAATATATACATAATAACAAATATCAATAATAACAAGTATAAAAATAATATTAGTCTTAAAACAATAACTATTATAAATAATAAAAATAATAAATAATAACAATTACAAAACTGTAACCATAATAAACAATAACAGTAGTATTTATAATAACAATTACAATGCTACTACAGTGATAAAATAATAACAATAACAACATTAATAATGATAATATGATAATAGCAATCAATCTCTCATTTTTATACAGTAAGAAAATAATAACAACTCGAAGTACAATGAAATCATTACAGTCACACAATTTTGGACAATAAAACTATTCCAAAAATCCAAAATTATGACATTTATATATTTAAACAAGAACCTGGTAGTTCACTTTCCAGAGTCTTGAATTCTTTTGGCTCTCCTTCCCTTTCTCCCATTCCTATTTTGTTTCCTTCGATTTGTAGATCTGTCTTTTCTTGGCTCTCTTGCTTGGTTTATGAGAATGAGAAAATGAGAATTGAGAATGAGAATGCTCTCATTTTGCATTAATCTTTCCTTTTAATATGTTCTTCTCCTCTTACATCCATTCTTTCTATCTTTTTCTAGTTTTGATTTTTGATTTTTGCTTTTTGTTTTGTTTTATTCTAATTTGGTGTCTTTTTCTATTATTTTTTCTTTATTTCTAAATTTTGTTTTATTTCTCCTCTTTTTGTTTTATTTCTAAGTTTTTGTCTTTCTTTTTCTATTATTTATCTCTATTGTTATAAAAAAGAATAAATTTTCTAATTTCATTTCATGCATAAATTTTTATAACTAAACATAATTTTAACAATTTATTTTGCCACACACACAATTATCTAAAATAATAAATTTAATAAATATAATTTCTTTCCTCCACATACAATTTTAAATTAAAACCAATATATAAATAAATTAAATCTACTTTTATTTCAATAAGAGCATATTAATATTTAACTAACAATTTAATTAAATGGCAACTCTAAAACATAAAGGTGATATATTTTTCTACCAAAGACGAGAAGGCAATTTATTGACATAATTTATTTATGCAAAGACAAATGCAACTATAATGCCAACTAGGTGCTTGTGTATGTAGATTCCTTTCACCACAGTCACCATCAATCGGCTAGACACCCTCTCCTCAATGATACTCTCTCTCTGTTGAGAGTGTATTCCTATCACACACATGAGTCAAAATTAGTCAACGATCATTAAAAATAGTAATATTTAAATTGAAAATTAATTATTGAGACTAGGGGTTGTGACACAATTGCAATCACACTTTACCTCACTCACTTTGATTCACTATTTATACATGTTATTATATTGATTACATAGCTTGTCCTCCAAGTACAATATGAAAAATATATTTACAAGTCAACCAAACAATACACAACATGAAACATGTAGAAGATAGGTCCTAAGTAAAACCACACATTGTACCAGCAGAAGATTCAAGCCTTGTGGACTTCAACACTTGCTTAATCAGGTCCAAAACATCCTTCACAGCTTCAAACATCAAGAAATTACATCCGCACACTCCACTCATTTGGAAATAGGACAACTTTAAGGAAAACACATGAAGTCTTGAAGTATAACGACCATATCAACTTGACAAACCTTGTGTAGTACAGGAAACAAGAAAGATCTTTGTGAAAATTTTCTATATGAGTCCACATGACTCATACAACATCCCAAAACACTCCTTTGCCACCACACTCAAAGAATTGTGCTGCACAACTTCAATCATTAACATTGAGAATAATCTATCATATGGAACACATTGCAACATACTGTCATTTGAGAAACTAGGTTGCGGACCACAAAAATCCTTGGAACTGCAAGGAAGCATGTAATACACATCTAGAAACATATCCTCAAAACCGCAATGGAAACCATTCATTTTTAGAGGAATGTGGAGCATTCCAACAGGCCTTCAACACTGCCTCACTCTGCCAGGACACATGTTGGTACTCTATCATGCATAACTTTCACAGCAGAAGTGAAAATGATCTTAATCTCTAGAATTATCATCTTAACTAAAGTCTTAACATACCTTCAGAACCACATAGCCAAATCTACAAATGCGGAGGAATGCGAAGCATTCCATTTAGTCTTCATCATCACATCATACTGCCAGAGCATGAACCAGAACTTAGTTACTTATATCTTTCACAACGGAGGAGCAGGTGATCTGAACCATTAGATTTAGCACTTTTACATCATACTAGACTTAACTCTTAAACCACAAGACCATATCTTCAAAACTAGAGGAATGTGAAGCATTCCATTACCATGCTAGAAACACCTTCACAGAACCAACATTGTCTTCAACCTTGTCAACAGAAAAGCATACATCCGATAATCAAAACATCATGAAACTTGGAGCATACAAGATTTGACATTGTAGGAAGCTATGTTCAAATCCACAAAAGCACAATATTAATATAATGAGAATTCAGAGCAATCTCCCAGACAGTCTTCAAAGAGCAGTCATCCTGAAACAGAAACTATCATTAACTTCCGAAGGCCAAATCTTCTTTGTACCAACACATACAACTGAGGAACATTAGGATGGAACATTCAACATGCTTCAGGCCACCAGCAACATATCCGATCCTCTTAGTGCTTCTGATTCTCATCTCAATTCTGCACTAATCAAGGCATGACATCCAACCATGAACACCATCAGACTTCCATTATAGAGTTGACATTAATGACAACCTTAATGATAGCCTTAACAATCTCCTCATCCTTGTGAGAATGTTGACATCAATGAAAACAACCTTAGGCATCATGTGTGCAACACATAAATGCTTGAGTAACCTACCTCTTATATCACATTCATTCTACCATATTTTATCCTTTATTCTCCACTTCACTATCTCTCTTTGTAGTATAGATAGATCTAATATAGCTTATAAAGATGTATGGGCATGTATGTTTATTTCTCTTTGTGTCTTATCAATCATTAAGAGGTACTTCTCTTTGTAGTATAGATAGATCTAATATAGCTTATAAAGATGTATGGGCATGTATGTTTATTTCTCTTTGTGTCTTATCAATCATTAAGAGGTACTTCTCATTTCTAGGTGTTGTTGTAATGTACTTTGTGAATCCTGTAGTAACTATGAGTTGTTCTATTCTACTTCTAGTTACATGCCGGTCAACACCTTCCTATGAAACAATATGGCTTAGATTATCCACTTGTAGAAGCCAAAGGCACAATTAGAGTGCTTAGAAAATAGGGAATGCTCTATTAAAATCCAAAGGGCTACCTCCACATGGCATAGATAATCAACCTAGTTGTGACTATATGTGAGAATGTCATTCAAGAAGACTAAGATGAATTTGCATAGGAAACCTTGAAACACTATGTTCATAAGGATCTAAAAATTAAAAGGAGAATTGGTTAAGCCAAAATTCAATACCAAGAATTTATAATGGCCTTCATGAGTCCAAAATATCATTTTGGGAACATCTACCTCTTTGACACAAATTTGGTGATGGCTAGAATGAAGATCCAATTTTGTAGAAAAGTTGGCCCCAAAAAAATCATCCAACAAATCATCAATAACTGGAATAAGGAGCATATCCCTGATGGCTAACTTATTGAGTTCATAGAAACTAGGGCACATCATCTAGCCACCATATTTATTGGGAACCATAACTAGAAGACAGGAGTAAGGACTAGTACTATGGAAAATGACACCCACCACTTGTATCTCTTTAACCACCTTCTCAATTGCATTCTTTTGGTCAAATGGATATCTTTAGGGATAAATATTTAGAGGATGACTACCAAGAATGAGGAAAATGACATGGTCATGGGACCATAGGGGAATCAATCCTTTGGGATCCTCAAATACTTGGTGATACTTATCTAGGAGGATTTAGAAATTTGATAGAGGAGAATGATTAGAAGGAGGTGGAGCTTCCATAAAGTGGAATTGGTCAAGAATTATATAAAACACCCCTTCTTTAACATTTTCCATATGATGAGAACTAACCGTTTGAATATCACCTACCTTTAGACCTTGTAAAGTATACTCTCTTCAATCTTAGTTGAATTTGATCCATAGCTAGGAGTAGGCACAAGTGAGTAGCCCTAATGTTTATAGTCATTAGATCCCCAACAACACATCCATGCCACCCAAGGAAAGAGCAAGAATATCAGTGGTCATTTGATAGTCCCCTAGAGTAAGTTTCATATTATGACACTTGCCCCCATAGGACATAGTATTACAACTAGCTACCATAATTTAAAAATTGTTGCAAGCATGGAGAGTAGTGGATCTAGTTGGTAAGTTTTCTACTAATGAAGTTATGTGTGCTACCCCCATTAATTATAACCACTACCTTTTGTTTTTTAATGTAGCTAATAAATTTAAGTGTTTGCGAGAAGTGAATCTAACAAGAGCATGTAGAAATATGAGCATCAAGAGTGGACTCATTTTATTGTGAAGCCAACTCTTCTTCCTCATTTGAAGATTCCTCCAAATCACTACTCACCCCTATAGAATAAATGAGATACAATTGTTGTTCTTGATATTTGTGACCTTTTTCCCACTTTTGATCACAATTGGAACATATCCCCTTAGCCTTTTTCTTAAGCAACTCTTCTCTAGACAACATGTGAATAGTGGTGGGTTTAGTAGCCCAATCTATCACATTTTTTTTAGGCCTAAAGGTCAAAGAAGATGATCTAGAGGAGGATCTAAAAAATATTTTTGGGCTGCAAATTTTATCCTCAATGAAGTGAGCCAAAGTAAAAGCATCACAAAATATGGTTGGTTTAAAAATTAGAACCTCTACCTTGAGATATTCTTTTAGAGCACTTATAAAATAAATTTTGAAAAATTGTTCATGAAGGCCACAAGTTTTATTTACTAATTTCTCAAACTATATTTGATATTCCCTTACTAAATGTTTTTGCCATATTTAGTGAGGGATCATGTAAAGTCTTCATATGCACTAGGGACAAAGTGGCTAAGGGATTCCTTATAAAAGTCATCCCATGTGAGAAATGATTGATTTATATATAACATTGAATGGCTTTCTTTTCCAAGTGAAAATAAGTTATAGAGAGCTTTTGATCATTTGGAATTTGATGGATTATAAAATACTAGTTTTCTCTAAGTAACCAACTGGTAGGATCGGTGCCATCAAATTTAGGAAAGTTGAGTTTAGGGGGTGTTGGAGTTGACCTTGATTTGAGGAAGTGAACACATTTACAATATTAGAGGATTGACCCTTGTCACCCTTGAAATGGTTAAGCGCAACAAGCCTATTATTGACCATGGGCCTACATCTCTCCCAACTATGCTATTAGATTTATTCAAGCTAATCTCTAGTGGACATGAAATCCTATAATTGGTTAATTCTATCATTGATAAATTCCAAAGAGAGCCCTAGTTGGTTTAGAGAGTGATAACCACCATCCATAGTGACAATCTAGAGGTAGTAAAAAAGGTAACTTCTAGAGTTATATGTGAAAATGATCAAGACATGGAGATGATCATAATTGTGTAGGTTCTTGAATGAGGAATATAGGGGCTTGAGCTAAAAAAGGTTATCCAGAGTTATATACAAAATTGACTAGCTCTAAAAGACAAGCGTAATTGGGCAATACACCAGAAGGGATAAAATTTGGCCTAGACTCTTTTTACTAATTGGATAACCTATGGGCTGATTTTTCCCTCAAAACTAACAAATTATGGCTGGATTGAGATAATTGTACTTCAAAATTTCATGAATTTGAGAGTAGAAATTTATTGTCGAGTAAACTAGTGGCTGAAAATGGATTTCAAGAATAGAACATAGCATGTAACCTGGAAATTATCTGCTATTTGAAAATAAAACTAACTATAACATCAAAAATTTCATACCCTTGTAATTTCATTCTATATTTTGGCTTTGCTTTAGTTTCCATTCCCTTATTTTATTTGTAGTATAATTCTAGCCCTTGCATTAGCCTTTTTCCCTCCCATGGTCCTTAGGCCTTGTTTCCTATGTTGTCCTTTCATCAAGTTTTATTATCACCTTTGTGTTATCCCTATGATGTTCTAGTGTCTCATCAATTTTTTACCCTAAATTGTTCATACACCAGCGCTTCGCATGAATGTTCCCATGATGCACTAGTGTCATGTGACAGTTTCTTGTTTGGTATCCATTTCTGATCATTTCACCACTTGTAACCTTCCCAGGTTAGTGGTAATGGTTTAGGATCATTAGAAATGGCTCATTAGCATGTTCATCTTCCCTCCTCTCTTTTTGAATCTATCATTTTCATTCTTGCATTCATCTTAGCTCTCTTAGCTCTCTCTTAGAACTTTCTTCGCTCTACAACTCTTTATAGCTCTCTACATCATTATCCTTCAGCTCTTTTATCTTCTTGGATTCTTCAAGCCTCTATAAGTGATATTGTTCTTGTTTTATTTCAACCATTTATTTTGTTGTGCCCCTAAGTACCCTGGGATTCTCATATCCTTTCAATCTCTCATTTTAGTCACTATTCTTATTTCTAGATGCAATTAGATTAAGAACACACTATTTTTATTTATCTATCTATTGGCTACTATAGAGGTAGAAATACCAAAGTAGGGGTTTGACTTAAAGGAAAACCCCAAAACGGCCCCAACAATTTTTCTTATCTTTAGCTATAGGTATTTGGAAGAGTATTCAACCGCACAAATGTTTTTTTCTAGAATCTCTCCCCTTCTCTTGTCCATTCTATTATTTCGTTTGATTTAGTTATTTTTTCTTTATTATTTTCATTTCTGTTATTATCTGGTATCTTGCTGGTGTGTTCCCTTATTCGAGTTTTGCAGATTTGGGCAAACTGTTGGAATTTCACATTTATGGGTTGTATAGATGACAAAACTTAGCACAAACATCTATGCAGGCATCCGAGACACTGGTGAACTCCATCTTTCGGTGCCAAATTCCTTTACTTTTGTAATTTACAATTCTGAATTCAGTTTTTCAATTCTGTACTTTAGTTTTTTGTAAATTAGTATTTTCCATTCCAACTCATATTTAATGTAATATAGACGTTAATTGTAGCTTAATTTTTATATTACACTAACATCTTTCCCATGGAGGAAAATCACCAAGTTGCTAATATACTAATTGCCGATGCCTATATTTGACTACACACAAGTGAGGATAAGAGGGAAGGTTCTATAGGGTGTGTCTAATTTGTGATCTTGCTAATATACTAATCTTTTTCATAAATAGTGTTAGCCCAATGTTTTAGACCACTAACTATGGAGGATTAGGACCATACTTGTAGCCCACTATCCTCTTTATGAGGTATGAGGTAAGAAACTTCTTGAGGCTAACTAATTATTAGTGCATCATAGAATTTAAATGGCTAAAGGCTACCTAGGATGAGGTTGCAAAAAACCTATGAGGTCTTTTGATATACCCAAGGGTACATGGAAGCTCATAGACATATATAGAGGTTATTTGAGGCTTAGGTATTGGAGTCAAATTACTCCTCACTTCACTAAACCCATTATGGGGAATCTAGCTTAGAAAATAATGAAAACTCTTTTGAGGATATTTGAAAACTCCTAGCATAGGGTTTATAGTCTAAAAGTAAAAAAAAATCACATAGACATTTTTTTGGTAGAACTCATACAATAGATTTAATGCCACTATAATTGTAACCACTTTTTGATCACCAATATCCTTAGAGGATGAAGTGAAAGCATTTGGTGGAAAGTTGTAGAAATCCCTAAACTAGTATTTTTTCTTTCATAAATAACCCTAGAAAGAGCTCTAGTATGACTTCTAAGGAACCTACAAGAAAATATGACCATACACACATAAATACGTAGAATATAGAGAAACATAATGCTTTATATTATCTTCATAGTGCCACTTCAAGGGGGAAATGTCCCAATAGAGATTACACTCCATTTAACTTTTAGGAAATACACACATTTTTAGATTTACAAATTTATGTATGTTCACAAATTTTAGAATTTTCACATCTATAGGTTTATCCAAATACACAGACATAATTTCTAGCATTCATATGAGTCAATTTTACATTTGGAAATGGACCCTTTGTTGGCAAGAGACACTATATGGATTCATGGTTGTTGTCATTGATGGCAACAAAGGTCATCCCACATATCCGCAAGTCATGATGTGTCTCTACCGGAAGTCAGAATAAAGAATGTTGTGGTCCGGTGAAGAAGAACAGAGCATGTGGCAAGGTCCGACAGATTGGTCCGGATCTCTCAGAGGAAGTGTCTTGGTGCAGTGCGGATTTGGGGAAGTCAAGAGGACTACCTTGAGTGGTATATTCCAAGGATTTAGCCTCCGGTGATGGACAAGGAAAAAGATATGAATGGTTGAGTACCGAATTCCTGAGAGACAGTGAAAACAGAGGAAGAACTGACTGACAGAGTATCAGACTGCTTTCCGGATGTGTTACTGTTGATAATAGAGGTTGTGAAGGCATGAATCATGTTTGGCCGACATGATTAATGATATCTACAAGTATATGCTTGATCCGCATTGCTTGGTGAGGAAGGATTCAGCCGACAGAACAAAAGTTTGTAAGAAACTAGACTGTTCCGGATGCCGACTAGAAAGGTGATGAAATTACTTGTGCGGATATATATAGAGGATGGATTTAGTTGTGAAGAGAGTGTGGATGTGGAGATATATGCGAATAAGTCCAGATAAGAGCAGAGGTAGCAAAAAGGATCCGGTATGTGAAAGGTAGCAGAATAAAGAACAGAGGAAAGATGAAGTGCAGCAGATCAGTGTACTGAGCCTAACCGGAACTGAACTCCAGCATATGCAGATGCTTCCAATCAGTTCAAGACTGTGATTCTCATCACTTTGTAGACAGTGTGTCTTCTTGTAGGCAGTGGGCCTCTTGTGAGCAGTGTGCTCGGGCAGTGAGCCCTAATTGGCAAGTGCCATTTTTGTAATTTCCTATTCTTCTAACAGAGAATAATTTTGGGTTAATCACCCCGTGGTTTTCTCCCTTAACAGGGTTTCCACGTCAAAAATACTGTGTCATGTGTTTCTTATTTCATGGTTAATGTTTTTGTGTTTGATTTTATGCTGCATCAATTAAAAGGAAAGTTCAATAAGGGAAATAATTAGGATAACTGATTCACCCCCCCTCTCAGTTATCAACAATTGGTATCAGAGCTAAGTTCCTCCTAATAGAGCCTAACAGCTTGAGGAAGATCTGGGATTTCAAATGGATGCATATGGTTTAAGGGAGCAACTCAAGACTGCTCTTGAGGATCTTGAACAGTCAAATTCTGAAGTCAGTGAATTAAAGGAAAGACTCAAACAGGCTGATGAATTCATGAGAGAATTAAAAGACAAATTAAGTCTCTCTATGAAAAAGAGAAAGGAGCTGCTTCAACAGTTGGCAAGACAAAGTGAAGAAAGCAATACAAATGAAGAATTGACTGAGCAAACCAAGTTATGTGAAAAGTTATCAAAAGAAGTCATTATGTTAAGACATGAAATGGAATCAGGAACTATAAAGTTTACTCAAGAAATTGAAGAAAAAAGAAAGGCTGAAGACAATCTAAGACAATCTCTTAAAGAAAAATCAGAAGAATGCCACCAGATGGACAGGATTATCAGACATCTTGAATCTGATCTTGAAGATGCCAAAGATAATGAAGGAAAACTTGAGGATCAAATTGCCTCTCTCAAAAGAGACCTTCAAACAGCAAATGAATATAAAGAGAAATTCAAGATAAGTTCTGCTCAACTTGAAGTTCTTCTTGGAAGTCAAAAGAGGACAGATGACAAGTATGGTTTGGGATATGAGAAAGGAGAAAGCTCCGGATCCGGTCAGAAGAATCTTGGATCAGAAAATCCAAGGAGCAGGCCTAGAAGACCTCCGGTAAGACAGCCAAATGCTCAAAGATATCCATCCTTCAATGGATACTGCCACAGCTGCAACCACTTTGGTCACAAAGCTGATCAGTGCAGAATGAGAATGAATCAGATTAATTCATCCTTCTCCGGACAGTGCTTCAACTACAAAAGGTATGGACACAAATCCCATGAATGCAGAATTATGCAAGTAAACAAATCATTCAAAGGTAGATGCTTCACATGCAATAGAGTAGGTCATATGGCTAATCAATGCAGATCAAGAGGATATCAGTCAAATATGCAAAGAAAAGTTATTTGCCAAATCTGCAATAGGTCCGGTCATAATGCTAAAGTCTGCAGAAACAAGAATCAGGACAAAAGAGGTCCGGTGTATAATCAGAATCAAGACAAGGGTAAACAAAAGATGAATGCGGATGAGGTTAGGAATCAGATGAGCAAGATTTGGGTGAAGAAAAGTTCAGAGAATGTAGAGGTTGGATCCGCACCAGACTCTGGTGCTGATATTTCTTCCAGAAATTAAAAAGTGAGCTCAGGCTCAGGGGGAGACTCAAAGAAAATCTTGTTCCCCCAGCCAAACAAGTTGTGCCGGATGTGGCACAAGATGCGGATCAAAGGGTTTGTAGATATGAGTCTTGAGATACTTCAGTCAAGTTTTCAGAGGTCCGCATGGAGTTATGAAGAAGCTGTGATCGATCAAATAAGACCTGTTCAGGGAGATGCTCCGGTATGATAAAGGATTACAAAAAGGTCCGGAAAGATCCGGAAATGCACTATCTTGTTCTGCGGATTGGACAGAGTGTTTGGGATGTTCTTGTAATATGTTACCTCGATTTATTCATGATTAAAAGATCCGGATGATATCCACAGATCAGGACTAATCCGGGATACTCCAAGCTATCCAGACAAGGCAAACCGGAATGATGTAGGTGAAGCATTTATTGCAGACAGATATTAGGGTTCGCGGAGCAATTTAAGGGATTTCTCAAAGGTCATTTTCTCATTCTGCACTCGAGAAGAAGTGAAAAGTGGAGCTCTGCAACAAGGTTCATCAAGCACACCAAGGATCTCCTGCCGAAGTTATTGCATAAAGAAATCAATCCAACCACTCCGTGCAAACCGAAGGCGCATAAGGTATTCTCCGTTTTTCATTACCTCACTGCAAATCTTTGAAGAATGGCTACTCCAAACATAGTTAAGATCTCTGATAGACCTCGCCCCTCATTCAAGAAACATCCCTACAAATCATTGGAGATAGATCCACTAGGAGCCTTCTCTAGTGTTCCTCACGGAGTTTTACATACCGAAGACATTAGGGTTTACATACATGCAAACATTGAGGAATTTGGGGAATTCAAATTAAGAGACCTCTATCACAAGCAACTGATAGACAATGCTTTCGAGCTTAAACCAGAGTATAAGGATATCCAGAAGAAACAATTTGAGCAATTTATTCATTTCCCCTGCTTTGAAGAAGATGAATGGGTCCGGTATGTACTGAGCAGGATGCATGACAACTTTCTATGGCTAGATAGACCCTGCAAGATCACAAAAGAGGCAATTAGAGCAGTAACTGGTCTATACTCTTCCAGAGGGGTACCTATCCTCAAATCTGTCAAGAACAACATTGTAACTGAGGCCACCGGATCAAAATTTGATAAGAGGGCAATGACCATTGAAGATATTTCGGATCCGGATATCAAATATGCATCAATGATAATAGGATACAAGATCTATCACTCCAGCAGGGAGAATTCTGTATCCGGAACTGCAGTATACACTGCCTTTGAAATGCTAAGAAAGAATGCAGAATATGATCTCTGCGAACTACTGCTAAGCCAATTAATGGAAAATATACAGAAAATCAAGAAGGATAAGAAGAATTCCTTCAAGTATGGTACTCTTATTGTATGTCTATTCTTCTACTTCATGAATGAGCTACCCGGAACAAGTGGATGGGTATGGCAGAATGACAAACCTGTTGCAGTCCAGATAAGAGACTACTTGCATGGACTTGGGGATGCAAAGGCGAGAAATACAGCTCTATGGGGATACTTCAAAAACTTTCAGAGCATGATGCAAGCAAGAGAGAGAATTCCCCAGTCTCTTGTTGAAAAATACAAAGACTCAGTGTGTTTTATGGTTGACACTGATCAGTGCCTAATGGAGGCAGTGGAGCCAAGGACTGTCTGGATCATGCCCATGGGGTATGAAGTGGATGAACAGATAGTGGAGCTGCATGTTCAACACATGCTAAGTCAGCCCAAAGATCCTAAGGCAGAAAGGTTTGGAACCTTTGAGGAACTGAGTGTAAAAATACATGTAGAACTCAGGGAACCTGAGATTAAAAGAAAGGTGAGAAAAGAAGTAGAGCACATTGCTCAAGGCCTAGGCATCTCAAAGGAGGCACTTGATGCCAGCCGGGAAAAGAGGAGGAAGGCTGAGGAAGAAGAGAAAAGTAAAGAAAGTGCTCCGGTTGAAGCTCCCACCCGGACCAGATCATCAAAGAGACCTGCACCTCCCACAACCAAAAGTTCAAAACTGGAAGTCCAGGCATCCGGTAAGAGATCCAAGACAAAAGCCACAAGGGCTTATGGAAGCCAAAAGGATGAAGAGGACACAGAGTCAGATGAGGGAGTTAAAGAAATAAAGAAACAGAAGAAGAAAGGATCCGGTAAGCCCTCCACAGGCCAAGACAAGGATGAAATGGCAGAAGGATCTGTTGAAAAGCCCACTCTGTCTCTAGAGAGCATAATCAAGTCGGTCACGGTGGATGGAAACCTTCAACCAATGACTGAATCATATGATGACTTCAGTGAGGCCGACCAAAAGACTCTGCAGGAGGCCACAGTAAAATATCTTAACATATATAATAAGGCTTTCATTGAAATAATATCTCTTATTCCTAAAAGCCTAGAAAAGGAATTGGAAGTAAGAAAGAATAATGCTCATGCTAAAGATCTTGAGATCCGGGAGCAGATAGCTATTCAGCTATATCCTCAAATTGATCCCAAGACAATGAACATTATCTTCAAGGACTGCAAAGATGAGTTCAGAAGCAAAGCCAGGATGAATCAACTCATGCTTGGTGAGACTGACAAAGTGGCCCAAGAAACAGAAGAGATCCTCCGGAAGGCCTTCAAAAGGTTCAATCTTCCTGTTGTAGAGGATTTAGGTACAGAAACAGCTGAGGACTTGGGACCCTCTGCTCCAGAAGAAGTGGCCCATGAACAAGCTAGCATCTCTCCTCCGGTTTCCCCTACAGTCTCCGGATCCAAAGAAGAAGAGCAATTACAGGAGAAGGAAGCAGTGGTGAAAGACAAAGAGGTTGACAGTTCTAAGACTGCAGAAGAAAAGAAACATCTGTCTCCGGCAAGAGACACTGCACAAACTGTTCAACAATTTTTGAGCAAAGAAACTCTAGAGATTGATGAACCGGAGCTTCTAAAAGGCCCATTTGATTTTGACTCTCTCTCTCCGGTACAAACAATGAAGATAGCTTCATTTGCAAATGCCAAGGCAAATGAAAAGCTCCTGAAGTCTCATATGGAAGACTATGAGTTGATAGAGGCTGCTTCCGGAGTACTTGTAAAGATCATGCCATCAATCCAGATAGATCCGACAGCCTCCTCTTCTGGTAATCTAAAAACCTTAGTCAGCAGTGTTGATACACATTTTGATTCTCTAGAAAAATCAGCTGAAGAAAAGGTCCGGAAGGAATTTTTGGATAAGAGATTTTCAGAAATATTAGAATTAATCTCTAAAGATAGGAAGATTGTAAGCATTGGAATAAAGAGCTTAGAGAATGCTCTTAAGGATGGCGGTGACATCTACAAATTTTGTATATCCTGGTCAAAGGCAACAGCAGCATTTGACAAGAAAATAAAAGAGGAACAGGATAAGCTACAAAGCTTATCTCAAAGTTTTGATCCTCTCTCTTCCTCCATAATAAATCAAGAATGTCAGACTATTGCAGTCTTGAATGAAATAAAGAATCTTGAGAAGGAAAGGAAGAACATCACCAACCGGATGGGAGAACTTAGAAGGATTATAATCCCTAAGTTGGAAACTATGCATGAGGCCATCAGTGATGCTCAGACCACCGCCCAAACAAAAGATCCGACAGATCTCAAGCGGGCAGAAGCTTTTGCATTTTTGTTAAGTGGTCACATTTCAATTTTGGATAGAATGAAGCAAAGTTGGGCTACAGAAATGATCCAACTGCAGACATCCTTTGCAGACATTCTTCAATATATGTGAGTATGTAAATATGCGGCTAAGTATAAGAAATTTTTGAAAATTTTGATATGCGGACCCTACCCTTTGCCATTGATGTCAAAGGGGGAGTGAGGAGCAGTGAAAAATGAGGAATCCAACTAAGGGGGAGTTCCAGAAATTGTATATAAAGACAGAGCATCAGCAAAGGGGGAGCATAGTGAAAACACTTAGTCATTTTTCACTAAGTGTTGCCATCAATGCCAAAGGGGGAGATTGTTGGCAAGAGACACTATATGGATTCATGGTTGTTGTCATTGATGGCAACAAAGGTCATCCCACATATCCGCAAGTCATGATGTGTCTCTACCGGAAGTCAGAATAAAGAATGTTGTGGTCCGGTGAAGAAGAACAGAGCATGTGGCAAGGTCCGACAGATTGGTCCGGATCTCTCAGAGGAAGTGTCTTGGTGCAGTGCGGATTTGGGGAAGTCAAGAGGACTACCTTGAGTGGTATATTCCAAGGATTTAGCCTCCGGTGATGGACAAGGAAAAAGATATGAATGGTTGAGTACCGGATTCCTGAGAGACAGTGAAAACAGAGGAAGAACTGACTGACAGAGTATCAGACTGCTTTCCGGATGTGTTACTGTTGATAACAGAGGTTGTGAAGGCATGAATCATGTTTGGCCGACATGATTAATGATATCTACAAGTATATGCTTGATCCGCATTGCTTGGTGAGGAAGGATTCAGCCGACAGAACAAAAGTTTGTAAGAAACTAGACTGTTCCGGATGCCGACTAGAAAGGTGATGAAATTACTTGTGCGGATATATATAGAGGATGGATTTAGTTGTGAAGAGAGTGTGGATGTGGAGATATATGCGAATAAGTCCAAATAAGAGCAGAGGTAGCAAAAAGGATCCGGTATGTGAAAGGTAGCAGAATAAAGAACAAAGGAAAGATGAAGTGCAGCAGATCAGTGTACTGAGCCTAACCGGAACTGAACTCCAGCATATGCAGATGTTTCCAATCAGTTCAAGACTGTGATTCTCATCACTTTGTAGACAGTGTGTCTTCTTGTAGGCAGTGGGCCTCTTGTGAGCAGTGTGCTCGGGCAGTGAGCCCTAATTGGCAAGTGCCATTTTTGTAATTTCCTATTCTTCTAACAGAGAATAATTTTGGGTTAATCACCCCGTGGTTTTCTCCCTTAACAGGGTTTCCATGTCAAAAATACTGTGTCATGTGTTTCTTATTTCATGGTTAATGTTTTTGTGTTTGATTTTATGCTGCATCAATTAAAAGGAAAGTTCAATAAGGGAAATAATTAGGATAACTGATTCACCCCCCCCTCTCAGTTATCAACACCCTTAGTAAACAAATCCACATGATGTTTCACTATAAAAAACATATAAGCCTACAACTAAATATAGTAAAGGTCTAAAATTAATTTGGACTAAAATACATATAAGCCTACAACTAAATACAGTAAAGATTTGAAGGTATCTATCAAAGTGCTACAAGTAGTAATATTTGTAGTTTTTCCTTGGCTATAATTTTGTCCCTAAAGCTGATGATGGCCAATGGAAAATACTCACCTCCCAAACTTATGGCATAATCAAGCACTCTTAGCCTTAGCCAAACATTGAGCCAAGAGGCAACACTAGGTCAAGTAGGACAACATATCATACCAACTTTCTAGGCTTCTATAATAGTTAGCTACAACAAATACATAATGTTTCCCTTTCCAAGAAACCATGAAGAGGGGGAGACAAGTGGGATTATGCCCCCATGGGAAACTATAGGGCTTTTGAAATTCTCCCAAAATTATCCAACATGTATAGCAATAAAGCTAAGGTGAATTAAATTCCTTAATTCAAGCATAAAAACCAGTAATTGTTTTTGCTAAACAATCTTCTTCATCACTCCCCATTTTAATGCATTCCCTTCCTTCTTCCTTTCTACAACATATAACACTTAATTTAGCTTCCCATGAGAGGATCTCACCCTCTCTCAACCCCATACTAGGTCTACTCTTAATCATGTGAGAGAGCCTAGACCTAGGTAAATCGACATAATAAAAAACTAATCAAGAAGGAAAGACAAGTGAGGATATACAAAGGTCTATTATTTTCCCAACCCCATACATGCTATAGGAAGGTAAGAAAGGTTAGACCCAAAGAATAAAACAATAGAAAAATATTTTTTTTATACATTCCAATTATTGATCTCTTTTTTTTAATTTTTAGAAGTATTTACTAAAAAATAATTTTGTTTTAAGAAAGCATTAGGAATGGCCTACTTCAACTTCAGCACAACCCTCATAAATAATTCTAAAACTTCTTGTAGCTTCTTCCTTCTAAGAAAAATATCTCCTCTAAGGTTTTATCAACACTCAATTTCTTGTAGACTCCTTAGTGTTTTTAGTCAATAATACAACCCAAAAGTCCCAAAAGAAATAGATAAGTGTAGCTAAATTGATCCCAAGAATTCTTTAGACACATGGCTCATTTTCCTTTATTGATGCATGTTATCTCCATTTGGAGAGAGGTGGGTAGGATATGGGTATAATTACCCCCCTCTCCTTTCACTAAATGACTAATTTAAAACATCACATCCATAGTCCTATTATTCCTAGCCTCTAGGTACCCAACCTAGGGGCTATTTTTGCTTATATTTTTACTAAAAACGCATTTTTATCACCCTTTAATTTTACCTAATTTAGTAAATTTGGGTTGAACAATTGTTTGGGATAATTACTTAAAATATTTCATTAGGGCATCAACCTGTAACCATTTTAATACTATTTATGTTCAAGGTTCAAGGATAAATTAAGATTGGGCTAAGGGAATCGAAACGCCCTTTCAAGTACAAAAAACAACAAACTAAGAACACAAAATTTCTCTCATTACTTCACCTAATGAAGTGAGGTGAGGTGGCCAAGGTGATGGGGAAGAGGGGTCCTAGTGTGGTCTCTCATCTCATGCTAGCCAACCTATACCTCATTTGTACACTCAATGTACAAATCAATATGTTTGAAATATATAGCCAAAGCATAACAAGAACATCCATAGGTTAGCCCATAATCATAAAATATGATAATCATTAACATAATATTACCATATATACTTCAAAATAATAATATTTGAATAACTAACACATTAATTAGAAACTCTTGTAAAAAGCATGATTTCATGGATTGCAATTATATTTTCAAGCTGAGAAATGAAATTACAAAGTAGGGTTAGTTTTCATGCATACTTGTCTAACTAACAATACATGTAATAATTTAGATGAGGTTTCAAATTAACCACTCATTAGACATCATCAAATTTATCATACATCTATGATAATAAAATATATGAGTAATAATAAATCTAGTCTAATTATCAACAACATATATGAAAGCATAATAATCTACAAACTCATGATAACCATATGCGAGTTTGCAACATCCATACAAAATAGTAATAAATATGCAAAATAGGATAGGTCTCGAGACTAGAATCAATTTAAAATCAAAATGGAAGGTTTGCAATATGTGCCATAGGTAACATCTATGGTATAGAAAATGATGGACTCACACTTTATCCTTTAATCCTTTATCTTCTTAACTTGCTTGTCTTATCACTTTATATTATCTTATTTTATATACTTACATTGATTGATCTTTCTATCCTGACCATTTTGTTTATGATCTATATGTTATTATTATCTTATCTAGCTATTGTGAGCATCTATGATCCATTCTTGATATGTTTTTCTAGTATAGAGCATGCATATCATGATCTTATTTTGTTACATCATACTATCTAGAGCACTTATACCATTGTTACATCTTGCTATATTTTAGAGTACTCAATTATCATATTGAGATCTATTATTTTTGATAAGATAAAACACAAGAAGGGCCCAAATCCATTTACATGAATCTTCCAAGTAGGCTAGATAAATGAGTCTCATGAGAAATGAGACTAACAATCAAAGCAACAACCAAGAAAAAATTGAACCAACCAAACAGACCAACAAAAACCAAAAGACCAACAAAAAGACAGTTGAAACTCAGCAAGATCAGCAATTACATATTAAAGCAAATTTTTTTAAGGCCACTAATGTCTTGCCACTCGTGATTAAGGAAATCAATCTTATCACTGAAGGAAACTTCCTCAAGACTGTTATGAGCAACACTGGCTTTGCCTTTCCCTTCCAAGCTTTTAGCTCTAGTCTTGTTGGCAGAACTTTCCCAAGGTGAGTCACAGTGGTATTATTGTCTAGATGCTTGGATTTTCTTTTCTCAAGTTCAGACTAGAAAACATATAGAGTAGTGGCCAAGTTTTTCTTTTCTTTTTTTGGATATTGAGGTATATTTTACACTTGATTATCTAGATCTATATCACTTATCCTATGATCATACTTTCTATTTTTGGGGACTTGGCCCACTATCGGGCTTCATGCCATCGATCCTACTTATCCTATTAATCCTACTCTACATATGTTAGTACTCATGGATGCCACATTGGGACTTTTTTTGTACTTTCATAGGTGCTCTTAGCCATAGAAGGTTGCACCACCATAATCATGATCTTACTTAAATCCTATTGATATTATCCTATGCATTCTTATGCTCATAGATGCCACATAGGATCATTTGTTGTACTTTCATGTGTGTTTTGGCCATTTAGGGCCAAATTTCTATTGTCATGCTCATGTTATGGGAAATGAACCTATCTCTAGAACATTGCTATGCTTCTCATGATGTATTTTAGTTATAATTGCTATATTTAACACTTGGATGATTATATGTACTTACATGCTTATCATTTGTTATTGATTTATCACATGACTATGACTATGATTATCTCATGATACATTTATTTTCAATCTATTCTTATATGCTCATGTGTTTATCATTGATATATCTAACAAGATATTTCTTGAATCATTTTCACCATATGGGGCAATCAATTGAAGTGGGGCATACATTATCACCAATATTCCCATTTTTGTATTTTATCTCTTGTCTTACAAGAATTCATAGGATAGTACATGTGAAACAAGGAACATTGAAGGACTTTGTCCTTTATGGACTACATGTTTATTTATCTGTTACATTTACTTTATGCATGTTTGAGAATTCTACATACTTTGAGATGTATTATTCATACTTAGAGATTCACATGCACCTCAAAGTGGTGAAAATTGCTTCCTCATTACATTTAACCATTTAGTTTTGTGCCTAGTTTGGGGAAATTTCTTAATGTATTTATATAGCTACAAATGGTGTATTTTTGTATATAGTTGAGCTAATGTACCTATCCTTGCTTTCACCTAGCCCTATGTTCATCGCTTGTCCCTAATCTTATGTGCATGCAATCCCAATCCAATTGGTTTATCTATTTAATTCTAATAATTAATCCAATTCTAATCCATAATCCAATCCTATCAAATAGAGATCCAAACTGGCTTTCTAACCTAGGTTGTGCCCATGAGTGTGAGGTCATCCTCGTAGTCATGATCTTGATCCTCTTAAATGCAAAAGTCTAAATCAAACATTTAGTTGACTAGCCTTGTCTTACACTTTGGTCCCAAGTTGACTTCGTACACATCTTTACAATTTGGTGTTATGTTTATTCTAAAAAGATATTCAATGAATTCGTTATAACCATTTGGGGAATTGAATATCCATCATCTAAAAAAAATTGTTCACACTCACACATATATCTAAGTAATCAAAAGGAATAATCATTTAAATCTATCATTGGATCACAAATATATCCCAGTACATGTGAATCACCTAGCAATCATTCTAGAATATATGTGCATGTTTGAATCATATTATCTATCAAGGTAGTTTTAAATACCACTAGCTTGATAGAAAAATATTGAAAGTGACAAAAAATATTATTGTGTAGCAATCTACTTTTTAAGAGTTCACAAAGTAGGATCCCAAGATCATCAAAGGTCGAGTTCAAAGATATAGAGTGAGTTTGTAGGCACAAACTAGACCTAGAACAAAAAAGTCAACCCAACACAAAGAAAAAAATAATATTATGATTTCAATCCACATGCATGACTACTATGACATCTCTAGGTTTTGATGTGCATAGGTCTCACTATCTTCATTAATCAACATACATTCTTCAATCTCAAAGCTAAGCAATCTCTTTCCTCATTGATTATTATTTATGACATGATTGTACTTATTTGATTTGATCCACTCCATTCCACTCTAGTAACTACACCATATTTAACCATTAGGTTATTTTTTACTCATTTATTTGTATTTACTTAACCTAAAGAACCTTGTTTTTCCTATTCAACTATATACATGAACACATAAATTTTAAATTTTATTTCCTTAAGAGTTATTTTATTTACTTAATAGTTATTTTATTTACTTAAAAATTATTATTTTTACTACATACATATAGATACGTAAATTTTAACTTTTATTTAAAAATTATTTTATTTTAGACTTTATTTATTTTATCTATTACTTAGAGAACTATTTTATTTTTCAAATAGTTTTAAAAAAATGAAAATGAAAATAGGTGAAGAAGTGAGAACGCAAATATTATTATAAAATTTGTACTATTTTTTTGGGTGGGGGTGCGGGGGGACTAAAGATTATCTTAACATAAAAGAAATTTAGGTTTTTACATTTGGAAAGGAATGAAAAAATACATGCCAAGTTGTAATCATTTTAATAAAAAATGATTCATACCTACTATTATTTTCTTCTCTTTTCTATTTATGTATATTTTCCTTCTATGCATTCCATTTTATTCTTCTCGCTTCTTTTTTGTCATGTTTGTTCTTAACCTTTTTTTTTGGCTATATAATAGATATAAACACACATACATTTTTTCTAAAAAATTATCTATAAATTTTTAATTGTTTTGTCAACCATCTATTATTTTCATTTTTTATTTTTTATTTATGATATTGTTTTCTTAGTCCTACCTATGGCAGGGATACTAAAGTCTTTGATAATATTTTTTGAAAATCATACAAAACCAAAAAAAAAAATGTTTTCTAATGTTAATCTAATGTTTGTTCATTTATTTATTTTATCGTTAAACTAAAAAGGCAAGGAAAAAGCTCTCATGGGCACATGATTTTTTGTTGGTAGGATTTTTTATTTTTGATTTGTTTAAAATGAAAAAAATTTGAATGAATGACATAGCATAGGAGGAATAATATTAAACTATTTTAAAAGGTTTGTATAGATAAGGTACAATGCATATTTATCTAAAAGGGCAATTACACATGTCTATCTTATATAGTTTATGCACCTTGTATAGGATTTCACATGTTGCATGTGTCTACAAGGGTAGTTGCAACTACAATATTTGATAAAATTGCTCTATCCTTTATGCTTCGATGAATGTTGCCCACTATGCCCCCAATCACTATACTCTTTGAAACATGACACAGACACAAGTGTGGATTAGTCAGCTCAGACATAGGCCATGGACCCTCTCCTTGCTTCTGGTGACCTCCAAGTCACTCTCACTCTCGTGGAAAAAGCCAATCAAGTGGGGGTGAGACTTGGATCTATCCCATTTGCTTGGGAGTAGGACCTCGCAAAGAGTGGCTAGCCTGATCAGGGGCCTATTGTTGTTTTGGATTTTCCTTGTTCTTTCTATGGAAGTTGTGGTTGAGATAGTGATATGACTCGAAGGGTCACTAGTGATTTGTCTCTTGTTGGGGTTTCTAGTGTTCCAATGTCTTGATGGGTGTCTATTATAATCATTGATATGCCTTATTTTTTGTAATCTTTTTTCTATGGCTTGAACATGTTGTATTTGTTCTTGTACACTCAAAAATATGACTCGATAGCTTGGAGTGGTTGAGTTATCTTTGGCGTGCCCATGGACCCATCTCCTTTCCATGGGGCAAACCTCCATGTCACTCTTGCTCTCATGGGATTCGTGACATGGATTAACCACCTCCCATGGATTCAATAACTCTAGTGGTTGTATTAGGCATTAAAAGGTCAACCTTTTGGTGCAACGGCAACCGTATTTCCAACAGGAAGTAGCCAGTTGAGAGGAGGTGAGACACGAGAGTGGTCTGGCTCTCTTGAGAGATGGACTTTGTGGAGAGTGGTCAGCTAGTCCTAGGGCCTTTCTTGTGTGTTGATTATGATTTGATGTCTTGTGACCATTATGGTTGAAATAACTATATGACCTGAAGGGTCACTAGTCACTATTCTCCTGTTTGGATTATGAAGATTCCAACGTTGCATAGGTTGACGATTGTTTTTGTTGATACTTCTATTGAGTTGAAGTTGTGTTTCAAATTTTTGGATGATGACTTGTGTTTGGAATATCCTCAACCTATGTTGTAATTCCTGAATCATTTGTTGATCATGTTGTGGTCTAGGGTGAATTTCCTCAATCTCTTCGAGGATTGCCCTCACAAACTCAGCTCTAAGCCTAGGGCACATTCGTGAGCCCAAATCAAGAGAGAGATAGTTGAAGTTAACCTTGATTTGACTTAAGGTTTGTTGACCTAAGGTTTGACTTTGCATTTTGACCTTGTGTTGGAATCAAGTGTTTGACTATGGTTGGCTATCAATGACCTTGTGATGGAATCAAGGGTTTGAATGATGTTGACCTCATGATGGAATTGAGGGTTTGCAAATCTCTTGTCATGCTACTATTTTTGTGCTTTTTAGATCTTTATGGAAACAAAGTGATTTTCTAATCTAGAAATTGAAATATGTATGCAATCTAGTATGTAGTTAACTAATGCAATATGATCTATGTTTTTGTTTGATTTTTTAGTATTTTTGGAAAAATTACTCTAGGAAAATGAAATTACTTTGAAAACAAACTAATCTAAAGAACTTTGAAAGATAACTAATCTAATAATGCAAATCTTATTTAGCCTATCAAGGAAATTGCAATATTAAATTACTATTCCCAAGAGAAAATTTAAATTTTCTAATTAATATATAAAAAGCACTAAGGAACTTGGAATATGAGATGTGTGAGCCTCCACTACCCTCAGGAATCCTTGTGTCAGCAACCTCTTTGTCCTCTTGGCAACAATAGGAAAGGAAATACAAAAGAGCTTTTAAAAGCTTGAAATGTGAGCTCAATGTGAGTTTGTGAGCATTGTGGCTTGTGATTTGGGTAGTGTATCAACGTGACATGAAGCTTTTAGTAAAGCTTAGATGAAAACAATGAAAGCAAAAGGCTCAAATGTCCTGTATGAGCATATGGATGCTAGTTAGAGAGCAAAAACCTGCAAAGAATGGATGCACAAATAAAATTGCTTCCCTTTGTGCTTGAGGGAGGGGGTATTTATAGATTGAAAGAGGCTAAGAGAGGTGGGAGAGGATGGAGAGTTAACTCCCTTGATTAGAGAGTTAACTTAGATGACCAAGGAGTGATTTGGGCTAATTAGAGAGTGAACAAGCCAATATAGCTTATCATTGAAGAAGAAATGGAGTTAACAAGAATGCACAATGAATTGACAAGTTGAGATAAAAAGGAGCTAATTATGCATACTTGGAGGCTTGGAATAGTTAACTCTATGTTTAGACCAATAACTCATGCAAACAAGAATAAAAATAGGTCAAAACAAAGATTTTTCACGTCCAAAACTCAAGTTCTTTTATGGCAGGAGAAGACAATAGGGTCACCCATGGGTCGCCCTTTCACTAGTCCAGGTTGCCCGGAGGTGACCCACAAAGGAGAGGTCCTAGGTTGAAAAGCAGGGTTGGAGATATTTAGTTAGGAGAAAAGGAGGTGAACTGCCTCTTGAAACTAGTTGAAAGGGGGTCAAAATCCAAATCTCCACTTGCAAAAGTCAAATCTCTCAGGGGAGATCCAAAAATAATAGGGGGATATTTGTACTGGTTGACCAGAACTAAAAAATGAAAGTTGGAGATGGCTTGGGAGGTCCTCTAGAGGGCTCCTAAGGGTTGGAATGGATGAAAAACACTAGGGAAAGGTCAAATCACAACAAATAGATGAATACAAGGCTCAAGGACGAAGTCGCAAGCACAAGAAACAAGAATTGACAAGTGTCAAAAGCGGGGGAAATGTTAATGTGACAAAGGGAAAACAACAAGAGGAGGGAAATCCCAAATTCTACCAAGAGAATCACTACTGAGAGGACTTTATTTCACTCTTAGATGTACATGACAAGGATTGTGAGTCATCATCGGGGTCCTCGTGGAGGCTATGCATGATTTTTGTGCTTACATATTTGCCCCCTTAGGGACGACAGTCTACATGAAGGGTAGGTACCATTCCCGAAATAGGCCTTACCTATTGTTGATTTTCCACAATAGTACCTATAATAACTAACATTAGTTTGGCATTTAGATATATCAAAACAAGTAATGAAAACTGAAATGACAAACATACCATAGATTCGTGAGTTCACCTAGTTGTTTTCCCTTGTCAAGTAGACCTATAGGGATGAGAGTACACAAAACAAGAGCATAAAAGATGCATAAAAGCAATAAATAATCTAAAAATGCATAAAATAAACTAAGCTAAGAGAAGAAAAGAGTGGAGAAATTAGAGTAAACAGAGTGTAACGTTGACAGAATTGGTTGTGTAAGCAGTCGTTGGAAAGATATCGCCAAGGAGATCACAAAGATGGCCGTTACTTCTTCTGCTACTGAGAATCAAGTGCACAATTAGTCAAAAACCCTTCTCTAAACCCTAGTTTTCTTTTTGTGAAAAATCTTGCCAAAGTGTTAGTTTTTGTCAATTCTTCTTGTTGCATTGTGTTTGTCTTGCCGTTTAGAGTAGGATTGATCTTTTGTTTGTTGAAATTAGTTGACATTTGTAGTTTTTAGAGCATTTTTAGCATGATGGAAAGTGAAATAGGGTCACCCCTTTTACCAGTCTAGGTTGCCTAGGGGAGATCTAGCTGAACAATAGGGTCACCTGATGGAGATTTGGCTATGCAACAGGGTCACCCGATGGGGATCTGGTTGTGCAACAGGGCCACCCAGGGGAGATCCTGCTGTACATCTGGGTCACCTAGGGGAGATCTACCCTGATGAAAGGGGTGACCCAGCCAGTTCATTTCCGACTGAAATTTGATGTTTTTTGACATTTATGGCACTATGTTGTGGTCTAATTTGAACACTAAATTCATCAATTTATTGCAATTTTAAAGGTTTTATATTCTTTTTTTGTGAAATTTTTGCAGGTTATATGATTTTTTTTGGATTTTTTGAGTTTGATGGGATCTAATCGAAAGTTATTTTTTGATGACAAGATATGCACATTCACTAGAATGCAAACCATGAGCAGTTATGGCTATTTGAGATGTACGATTCATTATCTCTTGATGATCTTGTTGTCCTGAAGAGGGCAAGTTTGGAGAGGATCTGTCAGGTTCCAGTTGTACATCTTGTCTCTTGCATCTATTGTGACATTCTAACCTATTGGGATGTCAATAGGAACACCTTCAGGTTCCCCCAGGTTTTAGGGGAGTGGACTATCACACTATATGATGTTTACCACATCCTTCGAGTCCTTGCGAGAGGACATCCACTTGTTCTACCTACTAGCGAGTCCCTTGAGGACAAGGCATTCTAGGCTTTGATTATGGGGGTGAGTCATCCTGAGGAGCAAATAGGTGTTTGACTTACTACAGTACCGTAGCTTCGCATTCCTCTCTTGAGGAAGTTCCTTATTAGGTTGATTGCATTGAGGCTATCTAGAGACAAGGCCTCGGTTCATCTCAAATGGTGTTGGGCACGTATCATTCATTGTATTGAGTAGGGTACAATTTTTGCATGGGGTGCTGACATTCTTGCTATGGTTTACCAAGATTTCTATCACATTGCTCACCATGGGGCTCTTGCATTTAGCCACTCCACTCTAATCATGACTTGGATTTATGAGTACATCAAGCCATACTAGAAGGATCTTCAACTTCTTGATCCTAGAATTCTTAGAGTCACTAGATGGGCTCTTGTGGGCTACTTTGATACTTTGTTACACATTGTGGCTACTCTCAATAATGCAGACATGGTTTTTGACCCTTATGTGGATATGGAGGACACTTGGTATCACGATAGGTAGATTTGAGACAACTGTCGCAGTGTTTCAAAGCTTTCTGATCGTAATGGTTGCATCAAGGCTCACCGTGTTGAGCGGGTCTTTCAACAACTAGGAGATGACTTTTTAAGGGACTTGCCCCCGATTCCTACTTGCTACTGATCTATCTAGGAGATGGGTGAGGTCAGCTAGAGACCTATTTTGGACTCCTTTGACTCCTAGGGTTTTGATTACTAAAACTTCTCAGACCCTGAGAGGTGGATAGAGCAGAGGGAGAGGAGCTCCTTCCCAAGGACTTGTTGTCATGGAGGACTCTGATTCTACTGATGAGGACTATGTTCCTAAAGGAGATGATCAATCAGATGATGGCTCAGTTGGAGATAACTAGGAGGCTGACTCTGACAAGGGGGAGATACTGGGAACTACCTCTTTAGGTCCTAGATCTCCTCCTTCCAATGATGAGATGCGACACTTTGATCCCTCCTGGCAGTTTGGTGATCCTTGTAAGTTTACTTTTGTTTTCATATCTTGCATTGTCCCTCTTTTCTTAAAATCATGAATTGTTATTCCTTTTGTCTTTGTCTTTTAGGTAGTGCTAAGGAATGGAGGACCTTCTTGCATGATACTTTTGTTGATTTGGTTGGTCCTTTTATTAGTCTACCACAAGAGCGACTTCTTGTTGATCCTGGAGTGCCTGCTAGAGCTAGTCAACACACTGATACCTTTGCTCCTGCCTACCATGGGTGCAAGGAGAACACCTCTTTGAGATCAGAGAATCTTATCCTTAGGAGTGAGAATGCCATTCTTCGAAAGATGGATCATCTTGGGATTCGACGTCTTGACTCAAGCACAACAGGTCCTTCTCATTCTTGAGCTCACAACAAGGTCCCCCATTCCCATATATCTCATGGAGATTCTAGTGCTGGTGTAGTGCCCCTCCGTTCCCACCTTGGATGTATAGGTGAATTGATCAAGGTGCATGAATATGAAGGTAAAATAATGGGAATAATTAAGGTAAGGCGTTGACATTGTTTTGCATTCCTATGATTAAGATGTCGATCTTACTACAATTGCTATATGTTAGAATGGATCTCATGGACTGATTCTGTTAGATTTATTTGTTATGATGGTACTTCTGAGACTTATTCAATTTCATGCACCTATATGTTCAATGTATGTTCTATTTAGATAATGAGGTAGATTTGATTTGGTTACAGTTATGTGTTATCTAATCTAGATTGATATGATGTGGAAAGGACGATGTCGTATCACTCACTTGCGAGTGCCCTGCGATATTGTAATTCCTTTTTCACCTAGTGTTAGCTTTTGTGTGTCGATATATGCTTGACTGTGTCATTTGTTGCAGGATGCAGGTATCAGGCATCGACTCCACCTGAATTAACAGGTTTGAGCATGCCCTAAACCCAATGGATAAGTTGTTCCAGAGATAACTTAAGGTCCCACATCTCAAGTCATCATCCTCGATCAGGATGCATGACATGTCTAGTTCAACCTATCAGTTCTGTCAGTATGTCGGGTCTTGCAACTGATTGATAATTGATGGAGCTTGTTGGTTAAGTGCGTGTTTGGCCCTGGCTTGTGAACATGTTTGATTTGGCTTTTAACGGCTGTCCTACTCAGTGGGTTATGTTGTATGCCTATATTTCATTATATAGTCATACTAATATTTGACCCACTTTAATATTTAATAAGGTCATATAATATTCTTATTATTATTATTAATATTTAGTAAGATTAAATTGGTAATTGATAATTACCTAGTTCAAATAATTATTTAAAGTTGTTTGAATATGAATTATTTTATTACTACTATTAAATTGATTTAATTTAGGGAAGGTCGTTGAACACTAGTAAACTCACTAACTAGACCCTAGAGTAGAGAGGAGACAGTCTTATCACCTAATTGACGAAGCCTAACAATTGGATCAAGAGTGTATTGATTCAGCGTTACACTATGGTTACTAATGGATTTGTGATGATATGTTATTTATGATGGATATATTTTGGCTATATATTGTACTAACACTTATTGTTGAGTGTACATGTAGAATTATTATGTCAATGGATGATGGTGGTCATTTAGCCACTTTATGTCCTTCTATGTGATGTCTGACCTAGGCATGGGGCCCTAAGGTCTATTGGCCATGATGTTAAGAAATATTATTTTTAGTTTTATGTGATAAAATGATTATGTTCTTGTGTGGGGATTTAACCTTGTAACTTTTAAAATGATTTTTAAGTGTTTTTAAGAGGTCTAAGTTGTATTTTATGTTTGGAAAATTGTCTTATGTCCAAGGTACATAGGTAAGAAGTTTATTTTTGTTATTTATAATATTTTAAAAGGTTTTTAGACCTTCCTTTAAGCCCCACTTACAAAAGTGACGAAAATGGGAAGGTGGTTGGTTGAATTAGTTGGGTGGTTGAGTTAGTTTTGGGTAGGAAGTTACTCTTTCCTTCTCTTTAAAAACTCTTCATGGAGTGGGGGTGACTTGCTCATTTTATGATTTTCATTCAAGGATTCTACCATTAGTGGGATATTGTGATTGAGGTATCATGTTTTCTTTATGAATTAAATATAAATATTATATTGTTTTCTTTATTGATTAAATGTAAATTTTATATGTTTTTCTTTATTGATTAAATATAAATATTATATGTTTTTCTTTATTGGTTAAATGTAAATATTGTATGTTCTAAATATTATATGTATCCTTTATTTATTAAATGTAAAGGTTGTTTTTCTAAGGGTTGTTGCTTGTGAAATTAGAAAAGCAAACATTTCAATGTAAGAAGCATATTTGTTGCCTTATTTGCATGTCATAAACCTAGATCATCATAGCATGAATTATATTTTTTATTTTTACATTAGATCTTCCTATAATTATAAGATAGTAATTGCCATATATATTGGCATTACGGTTTGCATATAATCATATGTTATCTATATATTAGTATTAAGATTTCTATATAATCTTACAATTTCTAAATGTTGGTGTTGGATCTTAGAAACGATGGTTTTTATCTGTTTTTAAAAGGGGTTATGAAGTCATCTTGCTAAGGATCTGTTAGTTTGTTCATATCCTCTAATAGATAAACTAATGATGTTCTTTGTGTACGTAAGCATCTTTGAACCTTGTCAAACAGTTCAAGTACCTTGTCCATTAGAGTATTCCTTACTTCTGCCTTCTATTAGATCTAGATGGAAATGTTTTTCTTATGTGCAAATAAATATGGACTTTGGATCATATAAAACTGCCCACTTTTGCATAGATTCTTCAAGATCCAATTCTTATAGTAGATTGTATTAAACATCTTATTAGCTCTTCATTTAGTCAATTTATATTTTGGGTGTCTTGTTCTTTGGTTGTTCAAATCTTCACAGTATTCTTGATCGACCATAATCCAAATCTAGATAACCCATTTAATACGGTGTGCATACTCCTTAAGTCTGTCAAACTCCATCCTCTAGGTGAGACTCCAGCCATGTATAACAAAGGTGTTTCAAATTGGGTGTGGTGGTCTATGAAGTCGTCACTTGAAGAAATGGAAATGGTGTGGCTGCTACTCAAAGGCAGAGTGGTGTTGTTTATAAACCGTCCAAAATTTGAAGGTTGATTGACCAAATCTTACCTTGAGAATAGGAATAACCTACACAAGTGCATGAACATGTATATAAACATTTATGTAATATGGATATTTGTATAGGTATCAATTATTAATTATAAATTAAATATGAATCCATGCATAGTTAAGATACATGATTTAGTAGATGAGTTTGTTGGAGTATATATATATATATATATGATATAGATATTAACTTATGAAACAAAAGAAACGTAGTTGTTATAGTTTAATACAAATGTTTATTAAACTAATCGATATGATCGCATATTTACTGTAATATGGCATTGATTCTATTATAATGGTTTTGTTAGTAGAAATATGATATATGGGTTTGGATTATAAATGTTGTAATTAGCATTTAAGTTATAAGTATTTGTAATTAATATTATCTATGCATTGGTTAGCTTGACAGTTATATGTAATTGATGAGTGATTAATATAATAGATAGAATTAATATTAATTAAACTAGACCTAGGTTTTATGAAATTCTTCTTGGAGATATAACTTGAATCTAGTTGCTGTTACAATTAAATGTAATTGGATATGGCAATGTAATCAGTGTAGATAAAATTTAATCTAGTTTGGTTTGATTTTGCAAAGATGTTTTTCATAATGATTTTGTTAAGTTGAAATTGGATTGAAAGATTGGAATTAGGTGAAATAACAAAGTATTTGAAAATCTGGACTTATAAGTAAAACATATAGGTAACTGGATAACTAAGGGATTGAATTGCTCTTGTTAGAAGAATTTATGTGCTCAATGAGTTGTTTAGTGGAAATCACATATTGCAAGTAAATATTTCATGTGAGTTGGTCTATTTGAAGGAGTTGTGCTTTTAAGAGTAAATGTTAATGTGGGATTATCGTGTTACAGTGGTTTCTAGTGGAAGTTGTTTCCAGAGGCTAGGAAGGGTAGTTGTGGGTTTGACCCTTGTGATATGGCAATCTTGTTATAGGATGAACTTGTTTTGGTTTATGTGATTATGATGACTGTGCAAGAGGGACAATGCCTTGCTCAGTATATCTAGTCCTGTTGTTATGTCTTAAATCCATGTTGTTGAGCTCTTCTTGAAGGCTGTGGTTCCCTATTGTTTTGAGCTTGTTTTAAATTCTATGTTGGTCTGTGTAAAGGATTGAAATTTTGGGAGCAAGAGGACCCATGCCTTGCTCTGGAATACACTTTGTTATGGTTGAAATTTTGGGAGCAAGAGGACCCATGCCTTGCTCTGGATTACACCTTGTTATGGTTGAAATGTTGGAGCAAGAGGACCCATGCCTTGCTTTGGTGATTTATTATGTTGTGATTGGTTGCAAGATGGTTGATGCCTTGCATTGTTATGTATATTTGTTGTTATGATGATAGTTGTTATGTTTGATGGATAGGGTTTCCTAGGTGTAGATAGGGGAGTGGCTTCCAATGTGGGGCTGGTGCCCAAAGTGGCTACTAGGGTAACCCATTGGGAGTTGGTAATCAGTGATAACCTAATAATTAATCTAGGGGTTGGGTAGTTTTCACACTAACAAGATAATTGGATGCCTCACTCATGCCTGTAGTGCTCGTTCAGGCTAAGGATGAGATGAGAAGTCCGTGGTTGGCAAAATCAACTTCCTTGTCCTCATGAAAGGAATGTTGATTCTGCATGTGTCACCCTATGGGGTCGGCGTCTAGTGAGAGACTGTTAGGGTAACCATAGATGGGGGCTGGCGCCTAGTGAGAGACTATCAGGGTAACCCATGGATGGGGGCCGGTGTCTAGCTAGAGGCTGTCAGGGTAACCCATGTTAGGGCCATGCGATGACACTCTCCTTATTGCAGCCTAGCATTCCCTAGTTGTACTCTCCCCAGTTGTTAAGTGTTGCCTCTGGAAGTATTGTTGTGTTGCCTCTGGAAGTGAATTTGAGTTGCTTGTGGTGTTGTCATGTGTTGTAATGGAGTCTTGTTTGGTCTTTGTTCTTGTTAGGCAATTGTCTACCTGACTGTATGATGTTTTGGGACCTTATGTTATCTCCTAGCACAGGGGGGTGGACCTTAGGGTTCCACATGGTCAGGTGGATGTGCTTTATCTCCATTGGTTTCTCCTTGCCTTTGTTCATGTGCAAGAAGGTGGTAACTCCTGTAGCAGATTCAGATCGTGTACCTGTTTATGGAGACAGTTATTATGCTCATGTACTGGCCTGTGTATCAAATGATTCATTATGTATGTATTCATATGTATTTAGAAGATGATAATGTAACAATGTAATGTTGTATTCATGTCGGGAGAAATTGTAACTATGTACTAGATCCTGATGAATACTTATATGATGTTATGTAGATGTAAATGTTTATTGATTTAGTGCATTAGTTTTACAATGAGTTACTGATGTTAATTCATGATGTGTGTTAGATTATGTTAATTGTTTTGTCAAGTAATGCAACCATGATATCTTAGAGGACAAGTCATTAGTTTAAATGATGCGTTAATATTACTTTGTTACTTTACTATCTCTTTCAATTTTTTTTTTAAAAAATTGTTGCTTATAGCATAAATGTGATGTTCTCTGAGGTATTCATGGTGGGGCGTTATAGCTAGTTAGAGGTAGAGGAGTAGGAGCCTTGATGGTTTAGTTGGAGGGAGCCATCCCTGAGGCTTTCACCTATTTGTTTCATCATCGTGGCCCCTTGCATGGGGAGCCTTACTTCTCTTGAAAGCATTTTGTTTAGGCTCTTGTACTCTTGTAAAATTTTGAACCTTTCATTTGTCTATGAAAAACTGTCTCTTTATGATTACCACTATCATATGAATGCCCATCTCTTGTGCATTTTGGAATTTTTTAGAACTTTTTGATTATGTAGACCCTTAACTCTAAGAATGCAAGTATGATGACAATGATATGTTTTAGTTCTTTTTTGGATATATATATGAATGTAGGGGATGATATGCAAATGCAAAAATAAAAGCGATGCTGGAATAAAACTTCTACTTCTATGGAATGCCATGAGTTATGACACTAACTTTTATTGCTTTGGATCTCTTTTTCTAATTTTGGTATGAATGCATTATGGAACAACATTATGGCTGCTCTTTCGTATGATTTTCAATCTAGGGAATTGTAGGTTATCCTAGTGTAGGAGAGCTATTCAAGTTTGTGTGATTAGGGATTCTGAAAATAGGTGGGGATGGGGAGGAGATGGAGTGCTTCTGAATTTGGGCTTTACTAAAGTCTAAACACTTATCCTTATCTAGATGAGACATTTTGACAAGCTTTCAACTTAGACAAGCAACAAATTTTATTGGCATTCAATGGACTTAGATTATAGATGGAAAGCAAGATAGACCTGGGGTAAAGGAAAAATGGGGATGAATCAAGGTCCCTAAGTAGAAAATAGACCTAAAGACTACTAAACTGTTGGCTTTTCTCAGCTAGTTCATGTGTGTGCTTTGTACCTTTCTCATTTATTTCCTTTGGTAGAATGTAAACCTTGAAGCTTTGAGCTTAGACTTATCTCCACCCAAGGGTACAGACATTCAACAATCTTCTCTCTATCACTCTTTTTTTGTAACTCTCTTTTTTTTACTTTTTCTCTTTTTTTTGTATTTTTACAATGCCTCACTTGATTTTCTCATTTTTTTGGATTTTTGACTTTTATGAAAATTAATGCTTTTGAGCTTTGGATATACAATAATTTTGATCTCTCTATTCTCACTTCTCTCATCACTCTTATTTTTTTGATCACTCATTTTTTTATTCACTCATATTTTAGATTGCTTCCTTTAGAGTTATGATCCTCCTAATGTTTTTGGCTAGGAAAGATAAGGGGTTGAGCGCCACCAAAAGTTTTTGTAATCCAGGTGGACTTCCTTTTTACTAGGGAAGAATTGGGAAGGTCTACTTGCAAGCTTCCTTTGAACACTATGGGTTTGAATACTAAATTTTATTAGACTTAACAACATGACTCATTAAGACTGGGATCAGGTTAAAGCTAAGAGCTAGGCTTTGATTAGAATCATTGGGAATGAAGGGAGAAAATGGTGATTGTGAACATAGGGGAATCTCAAAACCTACAAGGATCACCCTACACCTAGGCAACCTTAGAATCCTTACTGAAATGAAAATAGTATAAGAGCAAGTCATTCACTAAAATGCAAGATGGACAAAATGATACTAAAATGCAATAAACAAATTTTGATTTTTCTAATTTTTTAATTTTTTGTGTTTTATGATTTTGATGATTTTTAGACATAGTACTTCTTAAGGTCAAAGGCATTGACTACTTCTCCAAGTTCCTCACCTTCAATTGTGCACAAGAGATGGACACCATTACCAACATCTTCTTTAACCATGTAGGGACCTTTCCAATCCTCTGTAAATTTCCTTTTTCATCTTTGTTTCTTTTTCTTTGTGCTACCTCTTATTAAGACAAGATATCCTATTATGTAGGGTTTCACAATATCATTTGGTTCTGGAGCTCCTAATTTCAAGGTTTCTCTTGGTAACGTGATACTGAGTAAATCTTGGAAAGCATGTTGGTGTAAGGTGGTGGTGCCTGCATGAGCAATCAGGTTTTAAGCATTTAAATATGCAGGCACCCTCCCAATATTTAAAACATTCCAATATTTTCGGCCTCTGCAGTTGTAAAAAATGAAAAAATTAGTTTGTATGCATGTGTCTTTGTATATACATACAGGTCAAAATGTGCATTGGCGGGTCAAAAATCTCTATCGCCCTTTGAAAAATTGAGTTAGGTGCATTTCTGATTGTATATCAGGCTCTAAAAGGTGCATATACAAAGGGGAATCTTTCGCAGATTCTGGGGAATATTCCTGCTTTGTATATCGGGTCATATACAAAGCAATGTATACAAGGGTGTGCTAATATACAATTGCTATAGTGGTGAGCGGAAGACACATTCCCAGAATATTTTGTTGAAGATACTGCAGTTGTATATTAGAGGTTTGTATATTTGCAGATGCAAGCGAAACATACAAAGGTGCAAAGATGCATTTGCTATAGTGGCAAGGGGGAGATACATTTGGTGGGCCCGCGGGTATATACAAACGAGTTTGTATATTTGGCATACAAAAGAAATATACATTTGATGAGATACAAGTCAGATTCGAAAGGTTCTCCAATCTCGCTGATAAATGAGTTAGAATCCGTGACTTGTATATTTGCTTTTGTATGTGCAACATACAAAATGGAGGTACAAAGGAAGACATACAATCCGGACCCGATGAAGATTTCAAGTTGCTTCATAAACATCTGGGGTCCATGGCGTGCATGTGTATGAGGCAAATGTACATGCACATATACAAGGAAATATGTAGGAAAAGAGGATACAAGCCAGACCCGAATTGAATTTCAATTTGTTCTAAACAGGTTTGAGGTCCGCCTTGTATATCAAACAGATGTATATTTTTTTTGCATATACAAAGGGTTTTTGAGGGGCGAAAATGGTAAAATGAAGAAAGGAAAAGTCAGCGATATGAGCATGAAGTGCCTACATGGCATGTTTTCACTGGTAGGTGACTTTTCAGGGTGTTTTGAGCCGTTTATCACAGCAATGGATTTTGGATCGATGGTCGGGTTTTGAACCTCCAGCGATGGTTTTTTCTGGGCGAGTGCGACCATTTTTGAGTGGGAAAATCCCCAAATACATCTGTTGTTGCATCCCACTGGTAGATGAAGCATTGATGGCAAATTTGCAGAGGATGGGCAACAAAAATGATAGGTCAACCACCCGATTGAAGATAAATATCTCTGAGCGGCGGCTCAGATCCCAATTCCACCTACTCTCTTCCTTTGCTTCCTGGTTGCATTCAATTTTGAGTGCCATTTCTCACGATGCATTGTATCTGGGGAAGTTTTGACTTGCCATGTAATTAATTTGATGAGTACACAGTCTTGGTATAAAAGCCAAACTGTGTTACTCATTGTGGTTGTTGAAGACTTGTGCATTTTTGTGTAAATAATGAAGAACAGGGTAGGATCCTAGGTTGTTTTATCTCATTCTAGAGTTTATGAGTTGCATCATGAATGTATTTTGCATGTATGTTCAGTTTCATGTTGATATAGATGAAAAATGCTCTTATGCATGTGTTTATCTGTTTATCTCCTTCACTACATGCATTTCCTTCTTTTGAATCTAGCTGCTAAGGGTTTCTCAGATTCTAGGGTATAAGTTTTTGTATCACATGCTTCATCTCTGACTTCTATTCAAGGAGTGGATTAAATTGTTTTAGGTTAAGCATGGAGAAGGTTGTTTGTCAGCAGGGATATCTATAAGTAGAGGCAGCCAAATACGCATTCTTGGGTGATGTTTGTAAGGCAAGCATCAATCCAACCCCTTGAAACTTGAATGCTAGTTGTAAACCATTTGTTGCATATGTCTAGTTGACTCCTTGCCCTGAGATAGGCACCGATCTACTCCTGGGTTAGTAATTATGACCCAAAACCCTTTATCTTGCATCCAAATCATCATATCCATCTTTTCATAACTTCCACCTATTAGTTGTAGGAGTAGGATTAGGAACCACTGCATACTCTCATCCATAACCAGACACATATGTCCAATAATGTTGCCAACCTTGTGATTTGTCACACAAATCTTGGTCCCAAAATGAGAGTATTCTGCTTGTCATTAGAAAGCTAAATCTTTATGTCATTTGGAGAGTAAATGTTACATATTTATCAAATAGGGACACCCCCCTTGGTGTGGTAGAACCAGAAGTGAAGGGGAGGTAGCTCACGCAACCTCCCATTTCTGTTGGCCGGATCTGCTCGTGCATAGGAACTGGCAAACCCTCTGCCAATCCGGGAAAATAACCAACATAAGGGAGTCCAATACAAGACTCCATAATCTTATTCATGGGAAGCTCATAATCGATGGGGATGCCTATTTTCTTATTCATTGTATTAGATTTTATCATGTTGAAGGGCTCTGGATCCCCTTTTGCAACATATGCCTTCCCAAGATCTAAAAACGAAACTTGGAATAAAGTGGATGGCACAACTTTCATTCTATGTATCCAAGGTCTCCCAAGGAGTAGATTATACCTCGTGTCCTTATCAATAACTTAGAATGTGGTTGGGACAATTTTTGGTCCTAAAGATATTGGAAGTGTGATTTTCCATATCATGGTGGCCTTCAAATTGTTGTATCCACTTAATGTGTCCCGAGATGCAGTGATGTTGGTCTGTCCATAACACATCCTCTCTAAGAGAGAGAAAGGAACTATATTCATTGTTTCTCCCTCGTCGATTAGCATTTTGTTGATGTGTGTGTCATAAATCCACACTTGTAAGTATAGTGCAGGATCTCCCTTTTTTGTTAATTATGCCTCAAAAGGCATTTTCTTTAAATCAAAGAAAAATCCTAGATTTTTTAGTTTGGAATTTGGTGGGTTTACATTGAAATCTACATGATTGAGTTGTTCACTAGGAGGCGGTGTGATTTGATCTAGGTATTTTAATCCTATCACTTTTAGTAATGTCGAGCAATGTGAATGAGAGTTTTTGAGGAGGTCGATGAACGAGATGTATGCATATGTTTTCTTTAAATCCTTGATTAGTTCATAGGGTCCAATTGGAGCAGGTATCGGTTCTACTACTGAGACCGTGCTTTCATGCATCTCTTTTTGCTCATTGTTGAGTTCTCCTTCTGCTTTGTCATGTAATATTTCTACCAATCCTAACATCTTGGCTTCCCCTTTCTGCCCTAGTTGCAGAGGGATACTTGCATCTATACATTGGACCGCATTGTTTTGACCAGTTGTTTCTGTGTCTTTGTGCGTGGGAAATGGGTCTTGATAGATTTTCATGTCTACATTTTGCAGAGCTATTGGCACTTGTGTTTTCCTTGGTGGTCCTTTGTTGTGGTCTAGTGTGACCTCTTGTAGATTTAGGAACAACTCTATGAATAATCATTGTTGGTCTTCTGGTAACCTTGCTATGAACCTATTATACTCCCTATAAGACTCCGTGTTGTGCCCCCTTGTCCTGTGAAAGGAACATAATTGATTATACTCGTAGGGGGGCCTTTAGTATCTTCCATAATTCCCACTTCCATTTCAATTCCATGATTGATAGTTGTCCCTTGGATATTATGCATTATTTAGAGGGCGATCAACTGTGTTAACAATTATAGGATAATAGTCTCTTCCATTGTAATCGTCCCTCACTTTCTTGACTGGGGGTTGACCTGTTACCCCATATGTTGTTGTGTTTATGTTATTCTTAAGGATTTTAATGATAGGTGCATTATTTTATGGTATCCTCATTTATCAACCGCTTGTTTGACCGATAGGTTCTTCAACCACTATCAATGGTTACTTGGTCAATTCATAAGGCACTTTCTGAAGCTTCTGCATAAGACTTGTAAGGCAGTTTTAAACTTCTTCCCTTGTATCCATATTCAAAGCATGTAAGAAGAGATCACATAACTCATGGTGATCCATATTCTGAGCACTTGTTGAAGAGTAGAGAACTTGTCTCCATTAAGTGACGAAATGGGCCACTGACTCATTAGGTTCTTGCTTCATGGTCAGAAATTCTTAGATTCTTGACTTTATGAGTTTATTCATGTTAAACACCATGACAAAATCTCCTATTAACTGCCTAAACAAGTGTATCAAAGCCTCTGGCAGGTGATAATACCAATCTAGGGATATTCCTTCTAATGTTTTTGGGAAGATTTTTGCAATGACCCCATCCCAAGGGATGAGTTCTCTTATAGCGGTTGTATATGCCTTGATGTGTGTGTTAGGGTCTCCTTCTCCTTTGAACTTCAGGAGATCTAGTAATGGTTGTGGTAACAGAACACTTCTTATAGCCATGTCAAGCAACTCTTTTAAATACTCCAAGTATGTGCCTAAGAAGGCACTTTGTGATTGTGGAGTTGAGAACATTAACCCCATGGGTGGGATTTGATATCCCAATACCATTGCTTGATTTGCTTAATTTCCCTATATTGCTTGTGTAATGCCCTCTTCTAGTAAAATAAAATCTTTACAACCTTATTTCTTATCAACAATTGACCTTGTTTGAGGCAGCTGTGATATCCCTTTACTTTGCTGACTGTGGATAATGTTCCTTTGACTTCTTGTAGAGATTTCTTATTGTATTAATAGTGATCTATCTTGTAATCAGAAAGGACTGTCGAATAGTCTCCAAGGAGACATCTACACTTGCCAGTCAGCGATTGCACTCAAGTTGATACATCATTCGTTTCCTTAGTGAAAATTGACAACAAGCTTCATACAGAGAGACCGTGCTCATCATATTAGAGGCTACGATCATCATGCAAATTATGGTCGTTGTTCCTTCACCTAAATCAATTGATTTGCATTGTATTTCTTTTAGAATTATACGCAGCTCCTTTATCATGCGCCCACCTTTTAGTATGAGTTGGACTTCATTACTTTCTAATTCTTTATTCTTCAATTTTGCAAGTTGTCATCAATACTCAGAAGGTTGCCTTTTTCTATCCTGCCCCCTTCCTAGTGCATTGCTGGCCTCCTTTAATACTCTCCTAATCGAGGAAGAGTCACACCTCTTTCTTAGTTGTTGCCTCTTCCATTGGTGATACTTAACATAATCATTGTTAATGTTCCATATTTGTTAAGTCACTAATTTTAAGTAATGCCTTAATATCGGGGCATGACAGCCCTCCCCATTCAAGATTGCTTGTCCTCAAGCAATCGCGAGTTCTTTCATCACCTTGCACTTTAATCGTCTACATTCCAATGTGTTGAGACAAAATCATGGCTTTGATTTAAAATGAATATGCTTGAGTGAAGAGAAATTGATTGTGATTCCATGAAAGAGAATTTGTGATCA
This sequence comes from Cunninghamia lanceolata, assembly GCA_027924645.1. Taxonomy (NCBI): domain Eukaryota; kingdom Viridiplantae; phylum Streptophyta; class Pinopsida; order Cupressales; family Cupressaceae; genus Cunninghamia; species Cunninghamia lanceolata. Next base: position 11,930,959 of record BSBN01001119.1, read on the forward strand.
AAGAGTATTTGTTTAATGTTTGAATAATAATGATGGAATGCAAGTATCATAGATCAAGAAGATTTGAGAGTTTTGAGATTCCAAGATACATCTTGAGATTTGGTCTTGTACTTGTCATATGTTATTGATCTCAAAATTTAGAAGAGTCATGTTCTTGAGGAGTAATTGATTATATGATGTCATGGACATAAAATTTATGATCAAAGAAGATTTGGTAAGCTTTTATTTGAATAAAGATGTGCTTGATGAAATATAAGTGTCATAGATGAAGAATGATCCTGGGAGTTTGTGGGTTATGGGCCCATAATATAACTTAGTATCAGTTTTATGTTACTTAAATCAAGAGAAGAATTCAAAGAGATTCTTGGAAGAAATGAGTTTGGTTCATGGGTTCTGTGATTAATGAAATTACTTTTTATTTTCTATACTTCCCTAATGTCTCTTTGAAGGATATACTAATTTTTCCTAGGTCTCAGGGTGGATAAACCATCCTTCCCTAGTCTCCATGTGGCGCATGCCATTCATATAAGGTACTTTTGATCTAACGTGGCACATGCTATTCATGATAGATCACCTCGGACTCATGTGGCGCATGCCATTCATATGAAGTCTGCCATTTGTTCTTTACCTTATGTGGCGCATGCCATTCATAAGGTACCTTCAATCTAACATGGTGCATACCATTCATGATAGATCGCCTCGAACTCATGTGGTGCATGCCATTCATATGAAGTCCACCATTTGTTCTTACCTTATGTGGTGTATGCCATTCATATAAGGTACCTTCGATCTAACGTGGCACATGCCATTCATGATAGATCGCCTCAGACTCATGTGGCACATGTCATTCATATGAAGTCTATTATTCTCATGATTGCTCTCTCTACATATGCCATGCTAGGAGAGTGAGATTACTAAGGTGTCCTAGTAGCCACTCCCTAAGCCCAGAGGCAATACCCTTCATACTGAAGGTAGAACCCCTCTAGCCCATGTGGGCTCATTACGTCCCCCCCCGGGTGGCATACCAGGAAGAGGGGCCCTCGCGCTATTTCCTTTGTACTTCTTCTCCATCATAGCGAAGGTATATGTAGAATAGTGTAATCAAAATCACATCATTATTTACTTACAAATATAGGTAACATATTATACTCCCATATGAGTATCCTCTTTCTTATTTTCTATTATGCTTCCCTCGATATTTTTTTTTGGGTGCTTGGTCCTTGAATAAATTTTCTTTCCTTCTTTTACTTGAAGTTACTTCATTTTTCTCCAATGATTTTAGGTTTTGTTCATTTTTCATTGCACAACATTCTTTCACATGATGGCAAGTCGATAGCTCTGATACCATTTGTAATGTCCCCTTCTAGTAAACCAAAATCTTTACAACCATATTTCTTATCAACAATTGACCTTGTTTGAGGCGGCTGTGATATCCCTTTACTTCACTGACTATGGATAATGTTCCTTTGACTTCTTGCAGAGATTTCTTATTGTATTAACAGTGATCTATCTTGTAATCAGAAAGGACCGTTGAATAGTTTCCAAGGAGACATCCACACTTGCCAGTCAGTGATTGCACTCAAGTTGATACATCATTCGTTTCCTTAGTGAAAATTGACAACAAGCTTCATACGGAGAGACCGTGCTCATCATATTAGAGGCTGTGATCATCATGCAAATTATGGTCATTGTTCCTTCACCTAAATCAATTGATTTGCATTGTATTTCTTTTATAATTATATGCAGCTCCTTTATCATGCGCCCACCTTTTAGTATGAGTTGGACTTCATTACTTTCTAATTCTTTATTCTTCAATTTTGCAAGTTGTCGTCAATACTCAGAAAGTTGCCTTTTTCTATCCTTCCCCCTTCCTAGTGCATCATTGGCCTCCTTTAATACTCTCCTGATCGGGGAAGAGTCACACCTCTTTCTTAGTTGTCGCCTCTTCCATTGGTGATACTTAACATAATCACTGTTAATGTTCCATATTTGTTAAGTCGCTGATTTTAAGTAATGCCTTAATATCAAGGCATGACAGCTTGAGTGTTTTGAATAGGAGGATTCCCATTTGGGAACGTGTTGTTACTCCCATTCCATGAGTAGTAGTTGAGGTAAGGTGGATTCTGAGATGCCCCCTAGTCTTGCTTGATTCTAATGTGTTCATCTGATTTTTGTCTTCTGTCTGGGAAGTGTTGTTCTGCTTCCAGAGTCCTAATTTTTTGTACTAGTGTTGTAATGAGATCTATAGGTGTAGGATCTCTAAGCACTTCCTTGTTTCTAGGGATCTCATTTTGAATGTTGTCATGATTTTGCACTTCTTCTCGCATAGCGTTTTCACATTGCTCTTCCCGTAAAGCAACTTTCAGGGCCTCTTGAGCATCTTTTGCTTCTTGTAAATTTCTCTTGAGTCTTCTTACCTCATCATCTAGATGAGTACTTGAGTTACTTGTAGAGGGTCGTTCCATATGATGGATTTCTGACCTCATTTGTATTCTTCTTTCCTTATGAGGTGTGCTTGGAATTACAAGATTATGCTCCCATGCGGGATTGTTGAATGATAGAGAACGTCTAGGTTCTCTTCTGTCTTGTTCGTAATATGAGTCTTCGTAGTCATAATAGTTTGATACTGGTGCATTTGGATTATGTGGAACATACCTGTCGAAAGAGGGAGTTTCTGGTTCCCTTGAGGGAATATTCCCTAAGTTTAAATTTGGTTCCGTCATATTTGGGGGTGCCGGAAACACCATAGAATAAATGGAATGAGTGAAGGTGGGGATGGAAAGTGCAGAAGCGGTGAAGATGGTCGTAGAAGTGAAAGTGATAAATGCCCGAATCTTTGAAATGCAAGCAACTCATTTTAGAAGGATTTGTAATTTCACGTCGAGTTCACTAAAATATGTACACTCAAAAACACGACTTGGTAGCCTAGGGTGGTTGAGTAAGCTTTAGCACACACATGGACCCCTCTCCTTGCCATAGGGTGAACCTCCACATCACTCTCACCCTCGTGGAAGTAGCCAATCGAGAGGAGATGAGACATGGGGGTGGTCTAGCTCACTTGAGAGTTGGAATTCATAGAGAGTGGTCAGCTAGTCCTGTGGCCTTTCTTGTGTGTTGATTCTGATTTGATGTTCTATGATCATTGTGGTTGAAATAACTATATGACCTAAAGGGTCACTAGTCACTATTCTCCTGTTTGGATTCTGAATATTCCAACATTGCGTAGGTTGATAATTATTTTCGTTGATACATCTATTGAGTTGGAGTTGTTCTTCAAATTGTCAAATAATGACTTGTGTTTGGAATATCCTCAACCCGTGTTGTAATTCTTGAATCGTTTGTTGATCGTGTTGTGGTCTAGGGTGAATTTCCTCAATCTCTTCGAGGATTGCCCTCACCCACTTGCCTCTAAGTCCAGGTCACATTCGTGAGCCCAAACCGAGAGAGAGATAGTTGAAGTTAACCTTGATTTGACTTAGGGTTTGTTGACCTAAGGTTTAACTTTGTATTTTGACCTTGTGTTGAAATCAAGGGTTTGACTATGGTTGGCTATTGTTGACCTTGTGATGGAATCAAAGGTTTGATCAATGTTTGAAAGATGTTGACCTCATGATGAAATCGAGGGTTTGCAAATCTCTTGTGATACTACTATTTTTGTGCTTTTTTGGTTTTTGGATGCACAGTACTAGTTATGTAGGACACAACATCTTGCTCAGATTAGGCTATTCTTTGAGGTTAACATACCAATCCCTTCATCGAAGGGTAGGGCCATTTACCAATTTGGTAAATGTGTGGGGACCACAGTTAGTTCGTGGTTGGCAAAAAAATGCTTGAGTGATGCTTCTCCTCATGCAGTTGGTGGCCAGGATTTGATGAAGGACATTGGAACCATTTGTATCTCTATTTCCAGATAGCTCTTTGAAGCATGTATGTAACTTTGTATCAATTTTATGAAATTTTGTAAATGAGAAATGTTCAATACTTGTGATGTTGAAATGTAATTTGATTATACAATGATAAAGTTTGAAATATGTTTCAAATTTGCATATGTCAGTTATAAAGAAAGGAAAATTTTTATTGTTCAAATTGTTGGTATGAAGAACTATTTACTTTTGGGTTAAACTTAGTAAAATTTATTTGGTAGAACAAGTGGCATGTTACACATGGTATCAGAGCTATCGGGTTTAACTTTGGAACCTATGTGCTCACTATGCTTTCCCATCCAACATTATGAGAGTCTATTGTTTGAAATTGGTTTTATGCCAGAATGGCATAGAAGAATATTTCCCAGCACTTACCCAAGTCAGTGGCTAAGAGAGAACTAACTGAGGAATTAAAACTCTGAGAGTCAATTTAACTCTGTTGGGGATGAATAACGGAAAGATTCTGAGACTTTGACTAGAAAGGTAAAACCTTGGTCAGTTGCTAATTAGACTAAGAGCTCAGGTAGAGCAGTGTCTGTATGAAGTCCAAATCACTCTTATTTCTCAAGAACTTAGGGATGGGAAGATCCAGAAGTAATCAACCAGGTGCAAGAGCAACTGAGTATTGAAGATCCTAGAATTGTGTCAAAGATACGTAGATAAGATGGGTTCTTGTTTAACTCCTAGATGGCTTGGAATGAGCCAAGTGGAATAAAAGGATCATTAAAAGACAAGTAGTGAAATATTAGCATAGAATGCTAAGAAAAATGGTTGAGAACTATGTACCTTGCCTCTTAGTTAAGCTAGAAAGTACAGCTGCATTGGTGAATGTAATTATTACTAGATATTTAGTCAAGTTGTTTAAAGTTTTGAACAAGTAACCTATTTAGTAAAGAAGGGAATAGAGTTTTGTTAGGTGGAATGAAGAGAAGAAGTTTGTGTTCCAACTATAGTCTTGGTGTGTTGTTATAACACCATCTAATAATATCATCTGAGTGATGAATGATAGATACTCCAGAAAATAGGAGTGGATGTGTTATAGCCCTTTGATTTGCAAAATTTTTAAGCAAAATGAAAGCCTTAAGGAGATTATCTTATTGTTGTGCTTGTAGCATGATCACTAACCCACTGTAAGTTTTTGGAAAACCTGAGTGCAGTGCAGCAATCTACTCCCTTATTAGTGACTCGGTTAGTCATGTAGTGCATAGTAAGTGTTCCTCTAGATTTTGACACTTCTTTGGATTTTGGGTAAAATCTCTTTTAATTCTTGCTAAGATTGATATTGTTTTATTCCCTTATTCTGGAATGGTCTAGCCATCGAATTTTGAAAATTGTTTATTTTATGACCAGTTGGTCAAAATTTGATTTATTATTGAAATTAAGCTCATTCTTTTGACTTATTGTTGAAAATTAAATTGCTTATACCTTGATATTGATTTAAGTTATTGTGGTGGCTATACTAGAACATTTTAGTTGTTCACTATGTTTTATGCAATGTTTACCTCTATCATGTCCTGGATGGGCCTCTGGTGGATTGTGTAGGGGAGTAAATTGTAGAGAATGCACTTGGAATGTCTCTAACCCTTTAGAATTAAGAAACCTTGTGTGGAAGGAAATTCATTCCGTACCATAAACAAGTCATCCAGGAGTAACTAAACTCCTAATTGATGTGAAATCTCTTTATTTCTGGAAAAGAATGAAGAGTGATTGATGAGTGCCAAGTAGTACCCATGAAATACATCTTTTTACCTCTCTTTTTCTCCTTCTTGATCCCATCTTTCTTAATGTCTGCACCCGAATAGGCTAGCAAGATTGTTCTAGATGATGATTAATTGAAGATAAATTACTTAAGATCATAATTTCTGATTAAAGGACTAATGTGCATGGAATTGATGCAAAATGCAGAAAACTTCTCTCTTTTTGAATCAATAGGTGTAGATTCTTAGAACAGAAATTTGTGCATCTTTGGAGGTAGTCTTCAATGATCTCCAGAGACAATACCAGAATACCATGACACCAGAAGTTTTGAAGTAAAGAGAAAAGCCTCTCCGGAGCTGGATGGGAGTCTGGAGCATCTCCGGAGCTAAACAAGAAGGCCACAATGGTATCTCCAGAGCTACAGACATATCTCTGGAGCTACAGACAAGGACATACATCTCTGACACCTCCTGAGAGCAGGGCATATTTCTAGCATAAGCTGCCGATCAGGCACTTTCAACAGTGATCGTGATACCCCTCATTTCACTCAAATCATCACCTGAGTGGTGAAGGGTCATCTTTAGTTAACTGCTGTAGTTTTTATCTTTTTAAATTTTTTGCATGAGTTACTGATAAAACTGATTCAATATCCATATTTTTAGGGCCTCGCTGCCCAAATGTATTAAGACTCAAACTTTGAATTCTGAGTGGACTTCTGTTCCACTCAATCTACTTTTATTGCATGGTTATTTTTCCATAGTTATATAGCTAGTATAATAAAGAGATGGATGTCATCTCATAGAAGAACTGGTAGATAAGATAAGTGATATGTCATCACTCATTTTATATATACTTATAGAAACAGCAGAAAAGATATACAATGATTGGATTATTCTGATTTTCGGTAATCTCAATTTTCTTTGATATCAATATTTTTCATGAATGCAAAGTGAATGGAATTGGACTGAATTTAGTTGTGATCTTATTCTTTTGTGTTGATTCCCTACTGTAGCCTTCAGCACCAAGGGTGTGGAGCAAGGGCCCACTCTCACCACCAAGGCAGAAGGCTAGTACCACTATTTTGTTATTTCAGATTTTGATGTGAAAAGTATTTATTGATTTTGATAGATAGATGCATGTTGCTATTTTTAAGATTGCTTTAAGTAACTTCCTATTTAATTATGTTTTCAACATTCCTTAAATTCATTCAGTAAGTAGACAGATCAATCTCTTCAAATTAGTAGAAGTCATTAAGATTAGCTAGAAAAACTGGTAACTGTAGAATCCCTAATTGCAGATAGCTGAGGACATAGCCCCTAGATTTTGACATCTAAAATATGATTAAATGATGAGGTATAATGACACCTTGTCATTTTTGGCACCATTGTCAGGGATATATTGTGTTAATTATGGAAACTTAGCTAAAACAGTTTTTAGGATAGATCTGTATGGTTAGAGCTAGAGATTCAAAAGGAAGATATATAAAATAGACACCCCATCAACAAGCCATAGGGGAAAGCAGTGGGGTGGCACAAGATCTTGTTGAAGAGAGAAACCTAGAACCTACTTTGGAAGTTGCACCTCAAATCAATAATCCCTTAGATCCTCCAAATCTTCCACTCGTCGATTATATCCAAGAATTACAACAAAAGTTTCAGATAGATCCTTTGATAGAACCTAATTTCCTAGAACCTCAGGGAGAAGAACCAGTACTAAACATGGACAATGATAATCATGAAGAAGAGGAAAATCAAGCTCCAAGAACCTTCTCATATCCTATTCTTTTGGCTGTTGGAGACAATGCTCCTATGAAGAATATCTCACTAGCACACTTGCCAAATTTTAGAGGACTTTCCTTTGAGGATCCAGATTAGTTTTTATTTGAAATCAAAGTAGTTTGCCAAACTTATGATTATGGATTAGATAACCAAAAACTCAAACCGTTCCCTTCAACATTGAAAGATTCTGTGATGAGATGGTTTATGGGTTTACCCTAGAATTCTATCTATTCTTGGGATCAGATGGAAACATAATTTTTGGGAAAGTATCAAGATTACTGTAGATCCAGTAATAAAAATAAAGAATTGTTTAAAATAAGGAAGGAGAGGAAGAGACCTTAGAAGACTATGTGGACAGGTTTAATTTTGCCTTGAGAAGGTATGGCAACCTAGTAGATCACTCCTTGGCCAGAACCCTGTTTGTAAAAGGATTGGATAAAGAATCAAAACAGGCACTGGATCTAATGGGAAAAGGAAATTTCAACAAAATGGATATACTTGCTATAGAAGAACTCTACAGGAACTATTCTAGAACCCAAGATGGAGTGAGATCATCCAAAACTTTTAAAGGGAAGAATGAAATAGGACAGTTAATGGAAGAGATTGCAAATCTAAAAATAGACATTTTGGTCCAATTAAATACCACATTGGATGGGATTCAAGAAAAAAACTAGAACAATCGAACCACTCTCCATCTATTGTCCTAGGTGTAGAAACAAGCATCTGTTGAGAGAATGCCCTTTGGACAAATCAGAGATTTGTCAGATCTGTGATAGGGAACATCCTACCAGTCAATGTAGTCAACTTCCAGCCTTGAAAAGATTGAGTAAGAAGAATTCCATAATGGAAGAAGAATTGAACTATGTGGGACAAAAACAATCTGGGAATTTCCCTTATAATCAATATCCAAACTAGCCTTCTTACAGGGGTCCTTCTAACTGGGGAAATAATTAATGGAATCCAACTTGGCATGGGCCTTAGAATAATCCTCCTTAGGGACAATGGGATTGGCAAAATCATCATTGGCAAAACCAAAATTGGCAAAGTCAGCCCTGGCGAAATCAACAGTGGCCACCACAGTTTGGATCACAAAACATGCAACCTCAATGGGGTTCTCAACAGGGATATAATCAACAATACCAGGGACAACCTAGACATTTCCAACCTCAACAAAAAGATTTACTAACTGGACCCTCCAACACACAAGGTCAACAAAAAAATGAACCAGTTAGCCAACCACCTTTACCAGCTCAGCCTATACCAAACCCATGAAATAAGCAAGGAGCAGCTATTTACATGACAGAACAAGAAAACTTGGCTAGTATTAATGCTATATATTCAAATAATCTCCAGCTGCGTTCTGGGAAAGCATTCCCAAGACCATCTCCTCCAAATATAGTTGAAGTAACCAATGATGAGGAACCTAAAAATTTGTCCACTCAACTCCTGGAGGAGATTACTAACGAAAAAGTGCTAAAAGAATCATCCTTGGATAACTCTAGAGTTGCTCCTAAAAGACTAACTCCGGAGAACATTCCTAAACACAATTCTGACAAGAGCTCCAGAGATGCTCTGGAGATGGAAAAACTAGCACCATACCTAGAATGGCTTAAACAGTATGTTCCCCAGAAAAAAGATCTTACAAAAACAAGTCCAAACCAACCTGGAATCAAAACTTTTACAAGAAATAAAGAAACTAAACATCAAAATTCCTCTTCTCCAAGCAATCAGAGATGTACCAGAACTAAATCAGTTCATTAAACAGTATTGTATCAAAACACAGGGTAGGCAGAAAAACTTTCCTTCCACAATACAGGTGGAAGGAAAAGTAGTAGATCTATTGATGGGAGAAATGCTCCTCCCAAAATATGGAGACCCTGGAAATCCTGTCATAACTATTTTCATCTCAGGGGTAGAAATTTCAAATGTTCTGGTTGATTTGGGAGTAGCAATTAATGTGATGACAATTCACACAATGGACAAATTAGCTCTATCAGGTATCCAATCCACAACTACAATCCTTCAACTTGCTGACCAGTCAGTAGTTGTCCCAAAAGGAGTAATAACTGATATACCAGTTGTAATAGAATCATGGGAATTTCCAGTAGACTTCTTGATATTAGAACCGAGAAACTAGAGAAATGCTTACCCACTGATTTTAGGAAGACCATGGCTGGCTACAATAGAAGCATCTATTGATTGTCGAACTAGGGATATGGTCATTTCTAATGGGGTAGATTTAAAGAAAATATCTCTGTATCCTCCAACTAAACCATCAATACAATATACAGGAAGAGTATGGGTGGATGAACCAGAGAACAATGACAATAGTGCTCAGTAGCTATGGTAACCATCAGGGAACATCTGGGAGAGTTAGATGAAGAAATCTACTATGATACAACAAAAGACATTACTCACATCATAATCAATAAGGATGTGATGGAGCTCGCCCAAGATTCTAGGAGAGAACTTCTTACTTCTCATTGTACCCTCGCCAACATCATTCCTTGTGGGGAAACCTTTTACAGAGACAGCCACTTTCCACATGTTGCTTCCACATTCTTGTCCTCTCAATACCATGACTCCAATGTATGGATTAGCAACATCTATGGATCAAATCACAAAATAGATCATGATTTTACCAAGAAAGACACTTAATATCAATACTCAGTTAACAACAAATCAGGAAGGAAAACTTATCCAACTTCTGATTTTCCATTCAACAGCTTTTGCTTGGGAATACCAAGATATGAAGGGAATAGCTCCTGAGATCTGTACCCATCATATATACACTGAGGATATTGAACCTATCAGACAACCCTAGAGAAGATTGAATCCTGCTTTAAAAGACATTGTTAAAATTGAAATAGAAAAATTACTACAAGCAGGGTTTATATATCCAATCTCAAACAGTCAATGGATCTCACCCCTTGTCATAGTGCCTAAAAAGAATGGGAAATGGAGGGTGTGTATTGACTATAGGGATCTCAACAAAGCTACAAAAAAGGACTACTTTCCGTTACCATTCATTGACCAGGTATTGGACAACCTCGCTGGGAGGAAGTATTTTTCTTTTCTAGATGGATTCAGTGGGTATAACCAAATTCAAGTAGCATCTGAAGACCATGACAAAACCACCTTCACCTGCTCTTGGGGAACTTTTGCTTACAAAGTTCTTCCCTTTGGACTATGCAATGCCCCAACTACATTTCAGAGACTTGTTTTAGCTATTTTCGCTGAACTAGCTAATGAATGCATGGAGGTCTATATGGATGACTTTACTATGTATGGGGATAATTTTGAAGAAGCTCTCACAAACCTTGAGAAAGTACTGAAATGCTATGAGAAAAATCAATTATCCCTTAGCCATGAAAAGTGCTTCATGATGGTGGAGGAAGGAATTGTTTTGGGACACCACATTTCAGCAAAAGGGATCAAAGTGGATCAAAACAAGATAGAAGTGATCACACAGTTGCCTTCACCCAAAAATTAGATAGATGTTAGAAGTTTTCTGGGTCATGCAGGCTACTATAGGAGATTCATAGAAAATTTCAGCAGAATAGCTACCCCCATGTTTACCCTGCTTAACAAAGACACAAAATTTCTATGGACAGAAGACTGTTAATCAACATTTGAAACCTTGAAAGAGAAGCTTACTATCACACCAATTTTGAGAGGACCTAATTGGACTTTACCATTTCACATACAGACTGATGCTTCAAAAGAGTCCATTGGGGCAGTTTTAGGACAAAAAGAGGAAGGAGAGAGTATGCATGCCATTTATTACATCAGCAAAAACCTTACCTCTGTAGAAATAAATTACACCACAACTGAAAAAGAATTCTTGGCAGTCATCTATGCTATAAATAAATTCAAGCATTACATCACTAGATATAAAATATTTGCACACACTAATCATGCAGCCATCAAGTACCTAATGAATAAGCCAGTAGTGGGTGCAAGGATCATCAGGTGGTTATTGCTATTACAGGAATTTGATATTACCATAGTTGATAATCCAGATAAGTTTAATTTGGTTGTTGATTTTTTTTCAAGATTGCATACAAGAGAAGAAAACCAACCAGTGGAGGACAAGTTCCCAGATGAACATCTTTTTGCTATCTCCTCTACTGTACCTTGGTTTGCTGACATAGCTAATCTTTTAGCTACAGGCTTGTATCCATCCCATTTTACCTCAAAACAAAAAAAAATGTTTGGTTAAAGAAAGTTTATCTTACAAATGGTTGAATGGTTTACTATTTAAATGTGGTCTTGATTTCATTCTACGCATGTGTTTAAAAGCTGATGAGATTTTTGATGTGTTGAGAGCATGTCATGATGAACCATTTGGTGGCCATTACTCCTCCCACCGAACAATCCACAAGATCCTCGGAGTTGGTTACTATTGGCCCTCTCTTCATAAAGATACAAAGAAGTATGTGCAGCACTGTGACCAGTGCCAAAGGATGGGACAGCCAACCTTTACCCAGGAGATGTTATTGCATCCTCAAGTCATGATGGAACCATTTGAGCAGTGGGGTTTAGACTTTGTGGGACCAATTTCTCCACCATCATCAGGCAAGGAGTACATTCTAGTATGCACAGACTATGTTACTAAATGGGCTGAGGTTCAAGCATTACAATTTGCAAGAGAAGAAAAAGTTGTTGATTTCCTTTATAATAAGATTTTCTTAAGGTTTGGAGCCCCAAGATCAATAGTTTCAGACAGAGGACCTCAGTTACTTCACAGGTAATCAGAACATTCACAGATTTATATCAAGTCAAGCACAGAAAATCTTCACCTTACCATCCTCAAGCCAATGGGTAGGTAGAAGTAACTAATAGGGAACTTGAAAATATTCTGACAACCTGGATAGTAGCAATGAACATAAAAGATTGGGCTAACAGATTACCTGAAGCAGTTTGGGCTTACAATACCACTTGGAAGTCCACAACAAAGTTCTCACCATATGAATTAGTTTATGGGAAAAAGCCTATTTTGTCTATAGAATTTGAACTCCAGACACTTAAAACTGTATTAGATATTGGTCTACCATTGTCTATAACTCAACATAACAGAATTCTTCAGCTCAATGAGTTGGATGAAATTTAGACAGAGGCCATTCAGCAAATCAAACTAGTTCAGTATCAAAGGAAGCAATGGCATGACCAACACATCAAAAGGAGGACATTTCAACAAGGTGATTGGGTTCTTCTTTATGATTCTAAATTCAAAGAGTTCAAAGAGAAATTTCAAACTCATTGGATGGATCCTTATCAAATAAAGGAAGTTTTTGAGAATGGAACAATATTATTGGAACCTATTGATGGAAGCACAGACACATTTTTAGTAAATGGTCACCGAATCAGACTCTATAAAAGACCATCTACTAAAGAAGAGTTTCTTAATGATTTGTGTTTTGATATAGGGGATACCTCCTCTGTCACAGTGTTGGACTAAAAAAAAGAAAGGTTGAAAACCAACAAATGGCAGCCTTCTAAAAAAAAAAGAGAAAGATGGAAAACTAGTAAATGGTTGTCTTTCTCAACCAAGGGAATTGAAAACCAGCAAATGGCAGTTCCCTTCTTCAACACAGTTGAAAATAATCAAGCTACAGAGGTGATCAGGTGTTGGGAGTTAGTCAAACGCACCTCTGGTGCTTCACAAACTAGGAGCACCTCTGGCGCTCCATCAATAAAGAGTCATTTACAACATTGGGGAAGGGGATCCACCTCTCCAAGCAATAAAGTGGAAACATCAAATGATGAGGTCATCATGACTCATCCTCTACTTTATGACAGGAATAAAATAAACTTAGCATGCATTTCACTTGTAGGGGTATTTACAAAGACGGCATTGACGTCACCCAAGGAACATGGATTCTTGAACCACTCAGTGGAAATGATTGCAGGTTGCGTACCAATGAAGTAGTTGGCTTCATCTCAAGCCACCAAAAGTTGCTCATGTGCCACATCACGTGTAGTCTCATGAAATGCCGCAACATCTTTGCTGAGTACATCACTCCTCATCATTAAAAATGGTTCAGGTAATTCTATCTTAAATTAAGCATTAAATAGCAACTGTCTTGTCTTTCTATTTTTGGGTGCCGTCATTATGACACGTCCTCCTGCCATCATTTTCTTTTCCAAATTCATGCATGCCACCATCTGTGTTGTACTGTCACCTTGCCTCTGGAGTGTCCTATCACTCTGTTGCATTTATGACCGCCTAGGTACTCTAACTAATCTATGAATCTTCCATAAGCCCAAGCTGAGAGGCATAATAATCCTCATTCGAACTTCTGAAATACCCTGAAGAACAGAGTAAATTGAACAATCCTCTGGAGCCTACGGAGTTAAGAAGAAGGGACAAACTGCAGATAAAAGAGTGAGGAATTAAGCACAGAAGGTGGAACCAATTTAGCAATGGGGGTAAAGAAGAAGTCTAAACCAGAGAGTGTTGCAGGTCTTTTGCAAGATTAAGATACAACAAACATTCTGAGAACTGCAGGATGGTTGGACTTTCTAGAAAAATTTGAAGGGTTTCAAGAAGATATCGTGGATGAATTCCTAAGAAATCTAAGGGATAATCAGACAGCTATAAGAGGAGTCTGAATCAATCTCTCCTCAACCACTATTAGTCATATTTCTGGGCTGCCTGAACAAGGTGAGAGGTTTTATCATCTGAAAACCTTATATATTGATTTGATTAAGAATTTCTTTGTTGAAGGTGAACCTGCAATACAACTTCATTCAAATAAAAATGAAGTAAAAGGAATTCTTAGGTCCACACTTCCAAACCCTTGGCAATCTATAGCTACCTGGCTGATGAAATATTTCACTTGTGATGGTCAATTCTCTTTAGTTTTAGGACCAATAATGAAAATGCTAATTTTTTTAAGGTATGGGAATGGACACCCTGAATTTAGCATAAACATTCCCAATTTCCTATATTCTGCCATCAGGGTAACTGCAGAAAAATATTAGCAAAACAAGGGTCCCATGAAACATCATGGCCTCATTTTTCTAGTAGTTAAACACCACTTCCTGTATCAAGCTAATGGGGAAGAATTATGGCAAAATTTTCTTGAACAAAATCCCCAGGGCAAAGAACCAAAGAGGGCACAGACAGAAGGTGAGGATTCCTCTACCCACCAAGAAGAAGAAGCAAAGCCTTCAACCTCCTCCATAGTTGTTCAAAGAGGAAAGAAGTCCTCGCAGGAGGCAACTTCATCTGCAGCCCCCCCTGTTCCTGATAAAAAGAAGAAAGGCAAAGAAATTAGAGAGTCTGCTCCTGAACAAACCCCATACATGACTCAATCAGTTAGGAGAAAGATGACTCTAACTGAGGAATCTTTCCCTAAGGAATTAACAAGGGAGAGGTCAGGATAGAAAACAGAGAAAACCTGGGCTGAAGAAACATCTCATGATTCAGATGAGATCCCTCTAGTCAGGAAGAGAAGACAAAGAGAAGTTTCCCCAGCGCCATCTGTCCATCTGGGGTCAAGTCCAATTTTAGAACCATCACATGCTCTGGAGAAAAAACACAGACAAACTCTTACTATTTCCTTAGATTCTGAGGCTAAGAGACCTACTCCGGAGGCTCCTGCCCCACCTATGCTATGGAGAAGCAAAAGGAAAAGATAGCTCTCACAGGCTGAGAAAGATACTACTCTCCTAGCTAAGGTACTCCTGGGTTTTAGAACATATGAGGAGAAGGTTGGGCCTTCATCGATGCCAACAGAAGTAGAGGAACCCCAAGAGGACTCTCAGGACAGGGAGTCTGCAGGAAAAGATGAAACAACGAAAATGGGTGTGGTTGATGGTGCAGGGTAGATGACCATGGAAAACCCTGATGTTCAGCAAACAGAAGCAGAAGCAGAAACTTTCCCTCACCCCTTTGATCAAGAGGATGTTGAGATTTCAAAAGAACAGCAAATGTTAGAAGAAATTGACAACCTAAAGAGACTACTTTGGAGGAAGAATCAGATTATTACTAACCTCATGTAGGTCAGAATGGAGGTAGAAATGGAGCAAAAACAAGTCATTGAAAATCTACAAACAGAGCTCCAGAGCAAAAACCAGATCATCCAGGAGAAAGAAGCAGAATTGGAGGCCCAGAAAATTGAGGCAGTCAAACTGTTGGAAGAAAAGGAGATAGAGGTAGCATAGAGTGTTTCTGAGCTCACCATGGCTAGAGACAATGGCCTCATAATAATGGCAGCATTAATTGAGAAAATACATAGTCAATATAGACAGTTGACTTGGGCCAACAACAAACTAGATGATCAGGAGGAATATATACAAGAGTTGGCTTGCCCAAGGGCAACCAATGAGCAGGAGATACAAACATATCCATATGTGGGTCCAATCCTCATTGACATTCATAAGGCCCTATTCCATTGGGAAAAGAAATGTAGAGAATATGAGTCTTCCAAGCCTATGCTACAATTACGAAGGGCAGCCACTACCAAGACAAAAAGAATAGAAACTCTGGAAGGAAAAATCACTGAGATGGCCTCCCTTTCTTCTAAAATTCTATCTTACAGGCCTCCAAGTGCCATCTATTCTATGTTCTTACAAGAAAGAGTCCTGCAGAGGAAATTCTCTTTGGTCATGTCTGACCTGGTTGAGAATACAGAGACAGTAGAAGGATTCATAACAGCATATACAAGGAGTAATGATGAAGACAAGAATTTCCTATGTGAATTATATCTGCATGGTTTCTATGTTAACGATATAACTTTCATTCTTAATTATTTTGTGGGGGAATGCCAGCTTAAAGAATTTATGTCTCTAATGAGGAATCATCAGATCTGGAATGAACGAATGGAAGATCATCTCAAGAAAGATATAGAAATAGATCTCTTCATCAAGAAGGAATGTCCCAATCCCAATGCTTTTAAGACCCAATTTAGGTCCTATATCTATCACCCTCAGAGTCAAAACAAAATTTTGCCATTATACCTAAAAAGTTTGCAAGAGTGCTCCATCAATTTTGGTGTTTTCATGAACAGTTTAGCAAATCCAGTACTTGCCATAGCAAAGAAAAGATGGAATGTTTTGACCTTGGAGCAGAAAATGAGAGAGGTGGTCACCCCTACAAACTTAAGGTTATTTATGAGAAAAGAAAAGTTAATAGCCAAAATGATGGATAAGCATAAGCAGGAATGGATAGGTGACGGTTTAGGCCCCCTCTTATAATTAAACCACTCCCTGTCTGGGCTAAGCAGATGGAAGATGAGAAATTGTAGGACTGGTTGAAGCAGGTTGATCAATACAAAGGCAATGGTAATACCAACTGCACCACTTGCTCTACCTATGCACAAGATTATAGCTTGACTAACAGGGTACTTCACCAGAATAAATCTAGATTGTGAGAAGTAGGAGGGCCTGCCAAACCTTAGGTATGGGGGGATGATGAGTGCCAATAGCATGCATGAAATACATCTTTTTACCTCTCTTTTTTTCCTTCCTGATCCCGTCTTTCTTAATGTCTGCACCTGAATAGGCTAGCAAGATTGTTCTAGATAATGATTAATTGAAGATAAATTACTTAAGATCATAATTTCTTATTAAAGGACTAATGTGCATGGAATTAATAGAAAAATGTAGAAAACTTCTCTCTTTTTGAATCAATAGGTGTAGATGCTCGGAACAGCAATTTTTGCATCTCCAGAGGTAGTCTTCAATGATCTCTAAAGACAATACCAGAATGCCATGACACTAGAAGTTTTGAAGTAAAGAGAAAAGCCTCTCCGGAGCTGAACAAGAAGGCCACAATGGTATCTCCAGAGCTACAGACATATCTCTAGAGCTGCAGACAAGGACAAACATCTCCGGCACCTCTTGAGAGTAAGGCATAGTTCCAACATAAGCTGTCAATTAGGCACTTTCAACAGTGATCGTGATACCCCTCATTTCACTCAAATCATCACCTGAGTGGTGAAGGGTCATCTTTAGTTAACTGCTGGAGTTTTTATCTTTTTAAAGTTTTTGCATGAGTTACTGATAAAAAAGATTCAATATCCATATTTTCAGGGCCTCGTTGCCCAAATGTATTAAGACTCAAACTTAGAATTCTGAGTGGACTTCTGTTCCACTCAATCTACTTTTATTGCATGGTTATTTTTCCATAGTTAGATAGCTAGTATAATAAAGAGATGGATATCATCTCATAGAAGAACTAGTAGATAAGATAAGTGATATGTCATCACTCATTTTATATATACTTATAGAAACAATAGAAAATATATACAATGATTGGATTATTCTGATTTTCAGTAATCTCAGTTTTCTTTGATATCAATATTTTTCATGAATGCAAAGCAAATGGAATTGGACCAACTTTAGTTGTGATCTTATTCTTTTGTGCTGATTCCCTATTGTAGCCTTCAGCGCCAAGGGTGTGGAGCAAGGGCCCACTCTCACCACCAAGGCAGAAGGCTAGTACCACTGTTTTGTTATTTCAGATTTTGCTGTGAAAAGTATTTACTGATTTTGATAGATAGATGCATGTTGCTGCTTTTAAGATTGCTTTAAGTAACTTTCTGTTTAATTCTATTTTTAGCATTCCTTAAATTCATTCAGTAAGTAGATAGATCAATCTCTTCAAATTAGTAGAAGTCGTTAAGATTAGCTAGAAAAATTGGTAACTATAGAATCCCTAATTGCAGATAACCGAGGACACAGCCCCTGGATTTTGACATTTGAAATATGATTAAATGATGAGGTACAACGACACCTTGTCAGTGATGCTGAAAGATTTGTAGCCAGAGCACCGGAAAGTTAAGACTGAGCGTAAGCATCCAGTAGGGAATCTTATGTCTCAAATTAAGGTAAAATAGTAGAATGCCTAGATGATCTTGGGAACTAGGTATCTTTGCAAGGGACACCTAGAGAAGTTAGGCTATAACAAATATCAGCTATGCAAATGCATAGAGCAAAGAAGAAGGGTTGTCAACTCTTTGCAGTTAAATTAGAAAAACTAGAGGAATATAAAGAGTTTATCAATCAAGATGATGTGACATTTTATAGATCTCAAGATCTCCAAGAAGCTAAGGATGGAGAGATGGAGGATGCAAAAAAGGTAGATATGGAGAAATACCCTATCCTAAGAGATTTTGCGGATGTATTTCCAGAATTACTACCTGGATTGCCTCCCAAGAGGGTGTTTAACTTCTCCATTGACATAATTACAGGGCTGGAACCTATATCCAAAATACCATATAGGATGACAACAACAAAATTGATGGAATTAAAATCACAACTTGAAGAATTGTTATCCAAGGGATTAATAAGACCTAGTGTTTCACTGTGGGGAGCGCCAGTGATCTTTGTAAAGAAAGATGGGACACTACATTTGTGTATAGATTATCGGTTTCTTAACAAAGTGACGATAAAGAATAAGTATCCATTGCCATGTATCAATGATCTCTTTGATTAGATGTGGGGTGCAGCAGTGTTTACAAAGATTGATTTAAGGTCAGGTTGTCACCAGTTAAGGATCAAGAATGAAGACATTTCCAAAATTGCTTACCATTATGAGTTCACAGTCTTACCATTTGGGTTAACGAATACATCTGCAGCATTCATGAACCCTATGAATAGCATGTTTAGAGACTGATTGGATAAATATGTGTTGGTCTTCTTGGATGATATTCTAATTTATTCTAAGAATGAAGAGGAGTATATTCAACACCTAGAAATGGTACTTCAATGGTTAAGAGAGCATAAGTTGTATGGAAAAACTTTACAAGTGTACCTTCTTGCAGAAGGAAGTATAGTATCTAGGTCATGTGATTTCAGCAAAAGGAATTGCAGTTGATCTAGCTAAGATAAAAGCAGTGCTTGATTGGCAAGTGCCAAGGAATGTTCCTAAAGTTAGAAGTTTCGTGGGTTTGGCTAGGTATTATTGTAAGTTTGTAGAAAACTTTTCTATAATAGTTTTTCCTATCACTTGTTTGCAGAGGAAAGGGAAAAATTTTGAATGGTCTAAAAAATGTCCAGAGGCATTTGATCTCCTAAAAGAGAAGTTGACCATGGCTCCAATATTGAAAGTGCCAGATCTAGATGGTAACTTTGTTGATATCACATATGCATCAAATGAAGGTTTGGGTGGAGTGTTAATGTAGGAAGGGCAAGTCATAGCTTATGAATCAAGAAAGATAAAACCCTATGAACAAAATTATGCTTCACATGATTTGGAGTTAGCAGCAGTGGTTCATGCATTACAGATGTGGAGACACTATCTATTGGGAAAACCCTTCAAATTAAAAATAGATCATCATGGTTTGAAGTATCTATTTACTCAACCCAATCTAAATCCAAGGCAAAGGAGGTGATTAGAACTAATATCAGACTATGATTTTGACATTAGTTAAATCAAGGGAAAAGAGAATAGAGTTACCGATGCTTTAAGTCGAAACAGGCATATATCTTCAATGGTATCTATCCAAACCAACTTCAAGAGTCAAGTATTGCAAGGATCCAAGGGTGATGAGTTCTATGAACAAGTCAAGGAAGCACTCTCAGATAATTTGCAAGATAAAAGGTATGAAGGTTTTTACTTTGAACCCAATTGGTTATTGAGGTATAAAGGAAAAATTTATGTACTTGATTTTGGTAAGTTAAGGAATTTGGTATGGAAGGAAGTACATAATGCACCATACTCAGGACATCCTAGTGTTACTAAGATGTTAGTGGATGTGAAGTTGTTATATTTATGGAAGGGAATGAAATGGGATGCTGCAAGATTTGTGGCAAGTTGTTTAGAATGTCAAAGGGTAAAGGTAGAACATCATCATCCTGCAGGTTTACTATATCCCCATGATGTACCAGAAAGTAAGTGGCAAGTTATTAGCATGGATTTTTTGCAAGGTCTTCCAATGTCACAGAATAAGCACAATGCCATTCTAGTAGTTATGGACAAGCTTACAAAGGTGGTACATTTCATACCAGGTAATCTGACAGACGGAGCTCCTGTAATAGCTCAAAAATTTATTCAAGAGATTTTTAGATTGTATGGAATTCCTGAAAGATTATTTTTGACAGGGATGCTCGTGTAACTTCTAGATTTTGGCAAACCTTGTTTTCTTTACTTGGAACTCAGCTAAACATAAGTTTAGCTTACCATCTGAAAATAGATGAGCAAATAGAAAGAGTAAATCAAGTGTTAGAAGATCTTCTAAGGATGTATTCCATGGATTAGCAATATAAATGGGAGGATTACCTCCTTTGGTTGAGTTTGCATACAATAACTCCTATCACTTTACAATAAAGATGGCTTTGTTTAAAGCATTATATGGCAGAAAATGTTAGACTCCTATAAGCTAGGATAAGCTAGAAGATAGGATAAGTCTTGGGCTAGAAATGTTATCAAATATGGAAGAGCAAGTCAAGATTATCAAGCAAAGACTAACAGAAGCTAATGATAGGTAGAAGAGCTATGCAAATGCCAAATGGGTTCCTAGGAATTTCTCTATTGGGGATAAGGTTTTGTTGAGAGTAAAACCCCATAAGAGTTCTATAAAGTTTGGAAAGTCATCCAAACTAGCTCTGCGCTATGTAGGTCCATTTGAGGTCCTAGAGGAAGTCAAGTCTATTGCGTACATAATTGCTCTACCACCAGCTCTTGCCAGGATGCATAATGTCTTTCATGTCTCGTATCTTAAGAAGTATGTTCTAGGGGATAACCATGTTATTGATTGGAATGCTTTATAGGTATAGGACCCAGGATTGGTAACAATCGAGCCTCTCAAGGTGCTCTAAACGCGTAAGCTTCACTTACATAACAGAGAGGTTCTGCAATGCAAGGAACAAAGATATTCTACAATGCAAGGTCCAGTGGGATCAGTATGCAGAAGATTCTGCCACTTGGGAGGATTATGCTGAAATAAAGCAGAAGTTTCTGCAAGTTATTCTAAATTTTGAAAATTCTTGAGAACAATATGTTTTGTAATATGATACTTTCTTTTTATGTCTTGTTTATGTTATGGTAATACTTGATACTTAAATATCATCCGGGATGGTGATTCCCAAGGGGGGGAATATGTTACACCTCGTGTGTTTCTAACTATTTACTATTTACCTTGACTGGTTAATTCACTTGAATAAATGAATGGTTTATGAATCTTTGCATTAGTGTGTATTGTGAATCTTGAATTGAATATATTGAAAGATTGAATGATGCGATGTGATGTATTATAATTTATTATTGTTATGAAATGTATGAAGCATATGATTATATTGTGATTCGCTAACTACTGTTGTGGTGATATAAGTTGAATGCAAGAATAGGTTGCTCCTCCAAAAATGAGAAGAGGTATCACTTAGGAGAAGGACTTGGTCTGGTAAACGTTAGAGAAAGCCTAAACTAAGAAAGCACACTCCACTATCCCACTTGGTCTAGGTTATGTCGAGTCTATGTGAGTAAAGGTAAGTGATCTGTGGTAATGATCTTGAATGCTTATTTGGACATGATTTTATGAGTGTTTTGAATGAAGAATGTGATTTAGTCTGAGTATCGATTGAAGTCTTCTTTGATAAAGTTTGGAATTGCAATTGATGAGTTTTTAACGTGAAATGAATATATACACATATGTAAATGCATGTCCACGATAAACTTATACGTATGAGACAATACGTACATGAGTATATGTAGGTAGACGTATCTACGCATGCTCATGAACATATTTCTCATAGGCATAAGCATATCGATTGGACGAGGGACATCTATATATGTGGATTTCATTCATTTATGTCGTCAATGTATATATGGATTTCATTCATTTATGTCATCAGTGTATATATGGATTTCATTCATTTATGTCGTTGGTGTATATATGGATTTCATTCATTTATGTCATTAGTGTATAGGTGGGTTAATGAGTTTTATGATTGTTTTCAAGCAATGATAATATATATGTGTGTGTGTATGGCTATTGCACACACACACACACACACACACACACACACACACACACACATATATGATTGTTATGATATATATGTAATTGATGGAACACGCAATAATGATTACGTGAATTCTGATATCAATGATATTATAAATAATAGTTTATTTGGAAATGTGTGTGTGTGTGTATATAAGTGAATGTCTTTAGCACTATTATAAGCGTGTTGCCTTCAAACAATGTTAATGATTATACATGGCATAAGCGCATGACTATAGCACATCCTTGAGACCATTGTTAATTATTAATACATAGCATATAATTCTAAGTCTTTGGCATTGGAAAATAAAGAGCATACATTTATTGTAGACATGATATTTCCACAGTCCATGATGATAGTTATTGTGTTTCTAGAAAAAATTGTGTTGTTTTTTTTGTCTCAACATTTTGGATCACACTTCATGATCCATCATCGGGAGGAAAGGAGGAGAATGCGATCACGGAGTGTGATCCGAAATGTTGAGACAAAAAAAGCAACACATTTTTTTCCAGAAACACAATAACTAGCATACATTTATGTTATATGTGGATTAAAGCACATACAATACAAAGCAAGGTAATTATAGGCAGCGTGTGGATTTTGAAACCTATGCAAATATTATATCAAGCACATAGTCTATAAGACTATGGCACAACACTCTACCATGATTAATATGCAACATGCATACTATGTATAGAGCGCTGGAAAATACAATGCTTGCAGTTATAATTTGAAGGCACATAAAGTGCCATATTTTGTGCATATGGCAGTGCTCCTTAAAAGCGTTGATAACTGATAACCAAACGTGTGGAAGCATTGACCAATTCAATCCAAACTGTCATCAAGTAAATAAGGGGTGTGGTTGATTGAGTGACACCATGTTTGAGTAGATACAAACCAGTTAGGAGTTTTATAACCGATCTGTCCTTGCATTTCTGAGTTTTGTGATTACTGTCCATTATGTGTGCATGGTGCAATGATTTATGCCTGCCACTTTGCATTCTTTTTATTAAGTCAAAGTATGGAGTGGGAGTTGTGGTGGTTCTATAAGCTTGTTTATAGCCTTGGTGTGCTCAGAATTCTGTATATAAGGAGGAGCCTTCCATTCTTTTTTTACACACAATTTCCATCAAAGTGGCTTATGTCGTTCTGCTATTATTTTCTGGTCTTGAGATTTGTTTGTGCATTGTTATGTTGGTCTTGTGTTTGTGAGGGAGAATACTAAGAGGAAAAGAGGGGGAATTGAGTCGATCATTGGAGGAGATAAACAATAGTTTGAGAGGATAAGAGCAAGCAATCCAGTAGATCTATTAGAGAATAGTATTAACAGGCATGCTAAAATTCTTCTCCATTATGTCTTTTCCATTTGAAAGATTACATGTCTTTGATTGTTGTTGGGAATAAGTTTGGTTTTCTATTCTTTGTCAAATGGGATATTTTCTTGTATGTGTAATGAGAGGTGTATATATATATATATATATAGTATGAGAAATATATTATGTATTGTATGTATGAATAATCTCCATAGTAGAGATTAGTGTCTATAATGGATTTTTGTGCAATAGTAAGTTAAGCAAGATTATCTATGGCTACAATGTGAAAGTTAGGTTATGAAAACCATATCTTAAAACTTGTACTATTTTGGTAAAAATGTCATAGTAAACTTAGAATTGTTATGTGAGGTTAATCCTGGGATTAGTTAATCCATGGGTAAGGGAATAACCTTTTGTATAGAGATTGATGTCATACCAAATCGAGCTAGAATGATGGGTGAACATGTGACATCCATTCCGAATTAGGGGTGATGAATACTTTGGCCAAAGTAGTGTAAGTAGCCACTATTTACACTGTTAGTTCATTGTGATCCAAGTTTACATACTAGGAAGGGATAATCATATTGGTAGGTTGGAGCCACAGTATGACAGTACTAGTTATGTAGGACACAACATCTTGCTCAGATTAGGCTATTCTTTGAGTTTACCATACCAATCCCTTCATCAAAGGGTAGGGCCATTTACCAGTTTGGTAAATGTGCAGGGGACCACAGTTAGTTCGTGGTTGGCAGAAAAGTGCTTGAGTGATGCTTCTCCTCATGCAGTTGGCAGCCAGGATTTGATGAAGGACATCAGAACCATTTGTATCTCTATTTCCAGATAGCTCTTTGAAGCTTGTATGTAACTTTGTATCCATTTTATGGAATTTTGTAAATGAGAAATGTTCAATACTTGTGATGTTGAAATGTAATTTGATTATGCAATGGTAAAGTTTGAAATATGTTTCAAATGTGTATATATAATTTATAATGAAAGGAAAAATTTTATTGTTCATATTGTTGGTATGAAAAACTATTTACTTTTGGGTTAAACTTAGTAAAATTTATTTGGTAGAACAAGTGGCATGTTACACGGAAATGTGAAAAGCTCTACCAAAAAGGTTTTGCTTTTCACATCGGATTCACCAAAATATGTACTCTTCAAAACATGACACAAGCACAAGTGTGGATGAGTCAGCTCTGACATAGAACATGGACTATCTCCTTGCTTCTGGTGACCTCCAAGTCACTCTTGCTCTCATGGAAAAATCCAATTGGGCAGGGGAGAGACTCAAGGTATATCTTGTTCACTTGGGAGTAGGACCTCATGAAGAGAAGTCAATCTGATTAGGGGCCTATTGTTATTTTGGATTTGCCTTGTTCTTTCTATGGCAGTTGTGATTGAGATAATGATATGACTCGAAGAGTCACAAGTGATTTGTGTCCTATTGGTGTTTTTAGTGTTCCAACATCCTGATGGGTTTTTGTTGTAGTCATTGATATGCCTTGTTTTTTGTAATCTTTCTTCTATGGCTTGAGCATGTTGTTGTATTTGTCCCCTATGTTGGATCAACTTAATCATGTGATCTTGTTCTTCTTAGGTTTGTTGTGCTAATTGTGGCCTAGGATGTAACTCTTCAATCTTCTCAAGGACCGCCATCACCCACTCACCTCTGATCCCAAGGCATATTCAAATGCTTGAATAGAGAGAGTAAATTCAAGTTGACCAAGAGTTGACTTTTTGACTTAGCAATGTTTAACTAAGGTTTTGTGTGATTTCTATTGATCTTGTTGACCTTGTGATGAAATCAAGTAGAACTTCAACTTGTATTAACCTTACATTGACCTCCTGATGAAATTGAGGGTTTGTGTGTGTTAGGAATAGCATGCAGAAGATATCAATTAAATATAGATAATCAAAGATTAAATAGAGAAATTAAAATACACAGAAATACATCAAGAAATAATTTTAATGTGATTCACCCAAACTCGAGCTACATCCTCCAACAGAGAGTCCAATATTATTATCCAGCAAATCAAACTGATTACAACCAGCAATCTTGCAACTCAATATCACTGCAATATGCTACAATACAATATCAACAGAAACCCTAACCCCTAAGCCTTTTCACCTTCTCCAACCATTTTTATCAAGACTTATGGTAGTTATACAAAGTGGGTTTTTATATGTCGTCCAATAGAAAAATAATTGTCAATGCTTTTATTAAATAATAGGCAATTTTTGCTTCAAGGGTGCTGTCTCAGGCCCTGCAAGAGGGGCTCCACCCCCCTTCCAATTCCCTTGTTAATTAATTTGAGGGGAAAACATGCTGACAAAAGTGGGGAAAATTTAACCTCCGAGTCTGATTGGGCTCCATATAACAACAATGTGTACTTGTTTCGCTTTTTTATGTTTCCTAATGTTTTTGGTATTTGTGGGTTTTTTAATGTATGCAAGCTATTTTTTTGTTCTTTTCTCTAACTTTTTGAAATAAAATGAATTAAATTGATCTAGGAATTGAAAGATGTATGCAAACTAATATGAAGTTACCTAATACAATTATTCTATGTTTTTGTATTTTCAAGATCGATTTTGGATTAAACTAAGAATTGAAAAGTGCATGAAATGAAACTAATCTAAAATCATTATTTCACTACTTAAAACAAGCTAATATAAGAAACTTAAATTAACCTATCAAGAAAATCACAATGATGAGCTTACTATTCCAAGAGAAAGATTTGTGATTTAATTATGATTAAAACATGAAAAACCTGGAATATGGAGATGCATGAGCCTTCACTACCCTCAAGAATCCCTTTGTATGGCAACCTCTTCATCCTCTTGCAGCAATGGGGTCATCCTCTTGGTGGTAAGTGGGAAGGGGAAGAAAATAATGAGATTTAGAAAGCTTTGAATAAGCTCAATGTGATCTAAGAGCACTATGGCTTGAGAATTAGCGAGTGTAACAATGCTATGAAGCCTTTGAGGGCTTTGGAAAAATAACAACAATAAATAAAAGGCACCTATGTCTTGTAGTGAGCATATGCATGCTAATTGGAGAGAAAAGTTAAGCAAAAAATGGATTGAAATAATGAATTTTCCTCCTCTAATGCTTGAAGGAGAGGGGTATTTATAGGTTGGGAGAGCACATGAGGGATGGGGATGATTGAGGAATTAAATCCCTTGATTAGAGAGTTAACTTGCTTGATTGATCAGAAGACTAAATACACTGGAGAGTGAACAAGCCTTGAAAGCTTATCACTCATGAAGAAATGGGAGTTAGCATGAGAGGAAGAAGAGTTAACAATAATATATTGGGCTAAATTTTCATGATTGGGAGTGTTGATTGAGTTAATTATGGCCTCCTCTATGTTTAGCTCAAAATTGCATGCAAACTAGGTGAAAATGGAGTCTTTTTGGGCTCCAATTGAAGGAGAAACTAGTGTTTGAAATTTTCAAGGGTCACCCCTTTCACTAGGGCAGGTCACCGTGGGCAACCCTTGGGTCACCCTAAGCGACCCATGGGCGACCCATAGAGGGTGACACCTGGGTAAAAGAAAAATAGTTGTGTATGCTAATTAAAAGTCTGAAAAGGGGATCTAGCATCTAAAATAGGGTGTAGGATGAACTCAAGTAGGGTCACTTGGGGAGTTTTGGTCATTAATAGGGGAGACCCATAGAGGAGGAAGGTTGGGTAGAAATTGAGACATGGGTTTGGTCTATTAGACTATCTAAAGGCTTCCTAGGGTTAGAAACATTTAGAATGAGGTGTTGAAAGGTAGAATTAGCATGAAAAGATGAAAACTAAGCATGTAGGAAAGGGGAAAGAATGTGAAAAAAGAAGAATCGAAAAAGGAGAAAAGAAGAATGGTTAGGAAACTGAAGAATTAACAAGGGAAAAGCCAACTGATATGTGTCACCAAGAGGAGTGCTACTAAGGGGCCATTATTACCCATGCTTCCATGTACGTGATTGGGATTACATATCATCATGGTGTCCTCATGGAAGCTCATGTGTGTTTTTTAGTTCTTATAGTCATGACCTTTGATCTCACTAGCTAACTACTTGTGTTGTCACATGCTTAAACTATTCATGTTTGTTATGTCTCATATCCTCATTTGTAGTGTATAATGGGCAAACATCTGTCACACATATTTTATTTATGCATTATGTGTGCACTATTAAATTGTAAGCCCTCTTTCATCGACCACCAATCTTCCACTCAATGTGCCTAACACTTATGCCTAGTCCAACTCCTCTATTCTGCATAGACAAATCCTTTGGCACCATGGATCTTCTCTAGTGGGTCTTGATTTCCTATTTGCATGGATGCTTGGTTCTTCTCTACAACCTATGTGAACTTGAGGGTGAATCATTGCTACCACATGTCCCCTTTGGTGGTAGAGGCCTTGATGTCTTATCAAGATGGATTGTCCTTCATGTGGTAGTACAACAAGTTTAAGCACACCATGTGGCATCCACATGGCAATGGTGGTGGGTTTGAGTTTATTTACCAAAGATGGGTATAACTATGCACAACATGGCCTTGTCTAATAGTCCAATGACTAATTTGGGAGTTATATTGTAGTTGAAACTGTATACACCTAAAAATGGCTCGAGATAAATTAAATAAATATTTTATATTTATTTTATTCTTATTTCCTCTATTAATAAATAAATATAGTAATTTATTTATTTGATTCATATTTATCCTATTCTTCTAATAATTAAATAAAATTTAATTTATTTAATTAAATATCTTAATTCTTCTAAAGTTATCTCTAATTAAATAATCCTAATTATTTAATTATTCTTCTAAGACAAAGTCTTATTCTTAAAATCCACATCATTTGTCCACATCACCCTACACATCATTTGACACCTCATCTCCATGTTGCACCATAAATTAAATATTAATAATATTTAATTAAACATTTATCTCAACATATCCTATTTCCTCTCAAGCATCCCTACTTTGTAGAAGTTGGTTTCTCCACATCACCATGTGTTGGATTCAGGACAGACAACTGAGGGGGGGTGAATCAGTTGTTCAAAACTTGCTTCTAATTCAAACACTTAAATCCTCTTTGTTATTTAATAGCATACCAATTAATCACTCATGAAAGCATAAAGCATAAACACCAGAGAAGATACACATCAACACATGAGACACCAATATTTTGACGTGGAAAACCCGGTTAAGGGAAAAACCACGGGGTGATTAACCCAAGGATTATTCTCTGTTAGAAGAATAAGAAAAATAGATGGCACATGCCAATTAGGGCTCATTGCCCGAGCACACTACTCACAAGAGGCACACTGCCTACAAGAGACACACTGTCTACAAAGTAACAAGTATCACAAACTTGAACTAGAGATTGACATCTTTACCATGCTTGGATCAGTTCCATTTAAGCCCAAAAACTCCTGCTCTGCCTTTCGATCTTCTTCTTCGCTACCACACACTCATCATAGCAAAAAACACACTTCAAAATGAATTCACAATCCCTTATTTATACAAGGCATCGACTTAGGAACAATCATCTAAGTCGGCAAACACCTACAAGATCATTCGCAAGACGTGTAATACATCCGGTCGGCCAGTCTCAAGAAGAACACCAATATCCATGGTTATTCTTCAAATGCAAACTCTAAATTCAATGCGGATCACCATCATTAACTGGACATGATCCAATGATCATCATAACCTTCCCTAAATCACCAAACACATCCGTACTTCATCATCCTATTGGAATTCTTCTCTCCTTCATCCGGAGCTACAAGAACATAGTCTGTCATCACTGTCATAAATGAATAGGCACTTCCGGACCTTCAACCCACTAATTAATCTAGTTGATACTTCATAGGGACATCCTCAACACTTCCTCAGATCCGCAGAATGAGATAATGAAATACCAGATCTCACCGGACCTTTCTATGGCCCTCTGTCACCTTTGAACACCTGCCGGAACTGGTTCTACTTGAGCGACCATAACTTCTTCAGATCTTCATGCGGACCTTTGGAATCTTGACTAGAGAATCTCAAGACTTATATCTACAAACCCTTTAAACCACATCCTTTGATCCTCAATCTATTGAGGACTTTTACCTTCTTGTCATCACTGTTCTTAACTGTTCTTGATTGAGACTTATTTTCTCAAAATCCTCAGCATACAGCTCATCTAATCCTTCTCATTAATGCAACATGAGTATGTTGACATCAATGACAACACCAGTTATCCTCATACTTGCAACAATCTCCTCCTTTGTCATTGATGGCAACATATGATGCGAAAAACTATCAAGACAAGAACTTCTCCTTTTTGTCACAGCTCCCCCTATCAGCAACAACCCTTCACATGTCTTCTCTTCCTTTACTGCTCCCCCTTTGATCATCAACCACTTGTTTTTCACAAGTTATCTCTCCCCCTTTGACATCAATCGCAAAGGACTCATAATTGCAATTCTAACACATCAGAATCATACCAGCTGCTCCCCCTGAGTAACAGCTCCCCATCATCAATCCGGATCACAAGATATGACTATGATATCCACCGGACTAATGCACATTAGTGCATCCTAGTTCATCACCGGAGGGGCAAAAACCCCTAACTTCTCCCTGAGATACACAAAAGAGTCCTTGGGAAGAGGTTTAGTAAAAATATCTGCAAGCTGATCCTTAGAGGGCACATACTCCAATCTAACTTCACCCTTGTTCACTTGCTCTCTTAGAAAGTGAAACTTGATAGATATATGCTTAGTCTTAGAATGCAACACCGGATTC
This sequence comes from Cunninghamia lanceolata, assembly GCA_027924645.1. NCBI lineage: Eukaryota > Viridiplantae > Streptophyta > Pinopsida > Cupressales > Cupressaceae > Cunninghamia > Cunninghamia lanceolata. The sequence goes on from BSBN01001119.1 coordinate 11,961,407, forward strand.
TTAGAAATATTTATTGCACTTGAATTATCATAGAAAATTGTGATAGGCTCCTCATATTCTACTTGAATATCTCTTAGCATCTACTTCATCCACAAAAGTTGAGTGCAACTTCCTGCTGCTGCAATGTATTATGCTTCAGTTGTAGATAGGGATATTGCCTCTTGTTACTTGCTTAGCCAAGAAACCAACCTTTTTCCCAAAAAGAATGCTCCTCCACTTGTACTCTTCCTATCATCCACATCTCCTGCCCAATCTGCATCTGTATATGCATGAAGAGAAAAATTATGATCTCTAGGATACCATAGACCATACTCAACTGTTCCTTTTAAGTATCTAAAAATTCTTTTGATTGCCATGACATGAGATTCTCTGGGATTAGCCTAGAATCTCGCCACAAGACCAACAACCTGCATTATATCTGGTCTAGTTTGAGTGAGGTACAATAATCCTCCAATCATTGATCTGTACTTTATCTGATCTGTCTTAGGAGAGTCATCATCTTTGCTCAACTTACATCCGGTTGCCATGGGAGTGTTCATTGGCTTTGAATCTTCCATTCCAAATTTCCTCAATAATTCTTTCACATATTTGGTCTAAGAGATAAAGATTCCTTTCTTTGTCTGAGTAATTTGCAGACCCAAGAAGAAATTCATTTCACCGAGCATTGACATTTCAAACTCACTTTTCATTTGATTTGCAAAGGTTTTACACATACTGTCTCTTCCTCCAAAGATGATATCATCAACAAATACTTCAACAATCAAGATGTTTTCGTGATCAATTTTGAAATATAGGTTACTATCAGCAGTACCTTTGTTGAAACCAATCTTCAAAAGATGTTTGTCTAGCCTTTCATACCATGCTCTTGGAGCTTGCTTTAGACCATATAGTGCCTTCTTTAATTTGCAGACCATATCACCATGCTTAGATAACTGAAATCCATCCGGTTGTTCAATGTACACTTCTTCTTCTAAGTCACCATTCAGGAAAGCAGATTTGACATCCATCTGATACACTTTGAAACCTTTGAAGGCAGCAAATGCAAGAAATAGTCTGACTACTTCAATTCTTGCCACCGGAGGAAAGGTTTCCTCAAAATCAATCCCTTCTATTTGAGAGTAGCCTTTGCAAAGCTTTATTTCTTATTACTTCACCAACTTCATTTAGTTTGTTCCAGAAGACCCATTTGGTTCCAATCACATTCTTGTTTCTAGGTCTAGAAACAAGATCCCAAGTGTGATTTTTCTCAATTTGCATCAATTCTTCCTCCATTGCTTTGGTCCAATTTTCATCATTGCAGGCTTCATTTATTATCTTAGGTTCAATCTTTGAAATCAGACAACATTCATCTAAATTTTGAGCAATTTTCCTTCTAGTTTGCACACCTTTACTTTTGTCACCTATGATCTGATCTTCAGAGTGGTTCAGTCTTACATACCTTGGAACTTTGGGAGTTTCTTGCACTTCTGTTTCTTGATCAGGCTCATTCAAACCTATCTCTTCTTCCTGATTTACCAGATCAGTCTGAATTTAACTTTCAGGAGAGGATTGAGCTCCTTGAACCAGAACACCATTCTGATCATCTTCATCATACTCATAAAACCTTGAGGGTTACTCTATTCCCTCATCAACCTTCACATTTGTACTTTCTATCATCTTTCTTAGTCTCTTGTTATAACATTGGTATGCTTTGCTTTGAGTAGAGTAACCCAAGAATATTCCTTCATCACTTCTAGCATCAAATTTGCCTAAATCTTCATCTCTTTTGATGTAACATTTGCTACCAAAGACTCTGAAATATCTTACAGTAGGAGTAATGCCAAACCAGAGTTCATAAGGGGTCTTACCAGTATTGCTTCTGATTTGAACTCGATTAAGAGTATAGATTGCAGTGCTGATAACTTCTCTCCAATAGATCTGAGGAATATTAGCTTCCATCATCATAGTCCTAGATGCTTCCTGGATGGTCCATTTCTTTCTCTCCACTACTCCATTCTGCTGTGGAGTCCTAGGAGCAGACAACTGTCTCTTGATTCCATGTTTTTCACATAACTCTATGAACTCACCGGATGTGAATTCTCCACCTCTATTAGACCTCAGACACTTCAACTTTAATCCTGTTTCATTCTCTACCATAGCCTTGAATATTTTGAATTTCTCAAGAGCTTTTGATTTCTCCTTTAGAAAGGTTACCCACATCATCTGGGAATAGTCATCAATTAACAGCATGAAGTATCTATCACCTTGAATACTCCTGGTTCTTGCCGGACCACAAAGATCAGTGTGAACTAAGTCCAATAATCTGGTAGAAGACAGTTCCTTGCTTTTGAATGTGACTCTGCTCATCTTACCCAACTGACATTCCTTACACAAGTTGTTAGTAGGTTTCACCAATTTTGGAAGATCTCTTACAACTTGAGTATTGCTTATTTTAATGATATTATCAAAATTCACATGACACATCCTTCTATGCCATAACCAACTCTGATCAACTTGAACAAACAAGCAGCTTTTACCAGCACCAACCAAGTGGAAGATATTACCTTTAGTTTGGGTACCAGATGCAATCTCTGTTCTGGATCTTTCAAAGATTTTGCATTTTCCATCCTTGAATCGAAGATCATAGCCTTTGTGCACCAACTGTCCAACACTGAGAAGATTGTGCTTCAAACCTTCAACATACAGTACATTACCAGTTTTGTTTCTTCCATTAAAAGAAATAGTTCCTCTTCCTCTGATTCTACCAGTAGAATTATCACCAAGCTTCACCACTCCTCCTTCATACCTTTCCAAATCTATGAACTTATTCTTGTCACCTGTCATGTGGTGAGAGCAACCACTGTCAATGACCCAATCATTCTTTTCTTCAATTTGGGCAGCTAGAGCTCTTTCTACAACTTTATGATTGATAGATACAGAGGATATTGGTTCTTGTTCCTTGATGGCAATAAACACCCATTCACTTCTGGATTTGTTTCCTGTCCCTAATTCATCATCTATTACTCCTTCATTATCATCTTCTTCATGAACATAGTAACAATTCTTTTAGAACCTTGATCTATTAGGATTTGGCTTTGAAAATCTTTCTAGACATTTTGAGGCAAAATGACCAATCTTATTGCAGTTAAAACACTTAAAAGGCAATTTTCCTTCATACTTACCAGATCCTCTTGGTAGTCTCTTTGCAATGAGGGCTTCAAGTTGAGCAGTTTCTACTTCTTTTTCTTCCAGGTCTTTTCTTGCTTTTCCATACCATGATAAGTTCCTTGATGAGTTCTCTCCCAGATCAAATCCTTGTTTACCTTTCACAGAGGCACTAGCTTTGAATGCAGATTTAGTTTTGGGGGGGATCATCTCCAAATTCAGTCATTTCAAAGGAAACCAATTTGCCAGCCAATTGGTCTCTTGTGACAGTTGTATGGGCTCTGAATTCATCAATGGCAGCAACCTTGATTTTGTAGGTAGCAGGAAGGGATCTGAGAATTTTGCCAACAATCTCGTTTTCATTCAAGACTCCACTAGCATTCCTAATTCCACACACCAGCTCATTTACTCTTGGCATAAAGGTAGTAATATTTTCATCATCTCTCATCTTTAGTCTTTCAAATTTCCCTTTTAGACTTTGCAACCTTGCACACTTAACATACTCATCTCCTTCATGCAGAAGTTCTAGTTTAATCTAGATCTCATAGGCAGTTGGTAGGTCAATAACATTTGAGAGCTCTGAGTCAGTTAATGTACTTAGAAGAGCCTCTTTGGTCCGTAGATTGTTTTCAGCATCTGTGATTTCATTTAGAGTTGTCGGACCACCCTGTGGAGGTGCATACGCTTTTGTGACCATGGACCAGTACACCTTTTCCATACACTGCAAGTGACATTTCAAGAGATCTTTCCAAAGAGAGAAGTTGGTACCATCAAACTTCAGACTATCCTTCTTGTATGACGACATCCTAGATCTCCTCAAGCAGTTAAGCTCCTTTTAGAGGAACTTTGTTGGATTCAGGATAGACAACTGAGAGGGGGGGTGAATCAGTTGTTCAAAACTTGCTTCTAATTCAAACACTTAAATCCTCTTTGTTATTTAATAGCATATCAATTAATCACTCATGAAAGCATAAAGCAGAAACACCAGAGCAGATACACATCAACACATGAGACACCAAGATTTTGACGTGGAAAACGCGGTTAAGGGAAAAACCACAGGGTGATTAACCCAAGGATTATTCTCTGTTAGAAGAATAAGAAAAATAGATGGCACATGCCAATTAGGGCTCACTACCCGAGCACACTGCTCACAAGAGGCACACTACCTATAAGAGACACACTGTCTACAAAGTAACAAGTATCACAAACTTGAACTAGAGATTGACATCTTTATCATGCCTGGATCAGTTCCATTTAAGCCCAAAAACTCCTGCTCTGCCTTTCGCTCTTCTTCTTCACTACCACACACTCATCACAACAAAAAACACACTTCAAAATGAATTTACAATCCCTTATTTATACAAGGCATTGACTTAGGAACAATCATCTAAGTCGGCAAACACCTACAAGATCATTCGCAAGATGTGTAATACATTCGGTCAGCCAGTCTCAAGAAGAACACCAATATCCGTGGTTATTCTTCAAATGCAAACTCTAACTTTAATGCAGATCACCATCATTAACTGGACATGATCCAATGATCATCATAACCTTCCCTGAATCACCAAACACATCCGCACTTCATCATCCTACTGGAATTCTTCTCTCCTTCATCCGGAGCTACAAGAACACAGTCTGTCATCACTGTCATAAATGAATAGGCACTTCCAGACCTTCAACCCACTAACTAATCTAGTTGATACTTCAGAGGGACGTCCTCAACACTTCCTCAGATCCGCAGAACAGGATAATGAAATACTGGATCTCACCAGACCTTTTTGTGGCCCTCTGTCACCTCTGAACACCTACCAGAACCGGTTCTACTTGAGTGACCATAACTTCTTTAGATCTTCATGCAGACCTCTGAAATCTTGACTGGAGAATCTCAAGACTTGTTGTGTGGTTACACAACATGCCCCATTTTAACTTGGCAAAACAGGGACCCAACTTTTTGGCTTGGCTTGTGTTGTCTGTTTTCTGGCGGTTTGGTAAAAATGAGTCAGGTGCATCATCATCATGATATTCGATGAGGTAGGTCATCATCATGAGGTCAGTTTGTCAAAGTTCATATTTTTTTTCTATGACCTATATTTAGAAAGAGCTTGAAATTCCATGCAGGTTTGCCTTTTACATCACCTGAAAATTCATCCATATGAGGGAGTTATGAGCAGTCAAAGTTTTGGTCAAACCTGATAATCGCAAGTGATCATCATTTTTATATCCTCAGTCATGTTGTCAAGGTCATCCTAATTTTGATCTATCACCCGATAAAAATCATGCAGTCCCAATATCCGGACGTCAATCTTAGGTGATAGTGTGTTTTACCTGTCAAATGACCTTGGGCGCATCGCGAGCATCATGATATTCATAACATCACCTGATATTATAATATCATGCTGATATTATAATATCCCCCTGCTTAGAAAGTCCACTATCTGCATATTTGCATGTGCATGTCAAAGTCCTATCGGAGGGTCATCATCCCGATCTTTCAAGGGAGGGTCATATTTGCTGATATTCGCTAATATGATGAGGACGTCATCATATCCTCCTGATTTCCTTTTGCATAATCATGATGATCACCCTATCTTTTAAGGGAGCGTGATATTCCATTCCTTAGCATGATCATATTTTAAATATCACCCTAGTGCTAACCTGATGATGACCTCAACTCATCCTCATGCTTCGAAGCGAAACATGATGGTTGCGTCATCATAATATTCAATGAGGAGGATCATCATATTTTTATCCTGTCATGTTGTCAAGATCATCATGATCTTGTTTGTCACCCGACATTTCGTAATGTCCTCCTGCCGAGAAATATGACCTTTTGCTAATATCCTGATGACGTCATCCTAATCTGATAAACAAAGAAGCAAATATCAGGATGACATCATCATCACATTTCCCTTCGGCAGGATATTTTCCAAAACATGATCCGGTTCGCGAATATGACGATGACGTCGTATTCTAAGTTTAAACAAAAGCCCCAGATATCCTGATGATCATCATCATCCTGATCTTTCGAGAGGATTACCTTGGCCGCAAAGGGGTCATATTACATTCACCACTTGATCATCTTCCTTAGGTGACCCGATATTACATTTATCCCCTGATCTTAACTAAACATGACGGTGACGTCATCTTTTGCATTTTAATGAAGTCTGAATATGACGATGACGTCACCATCATATTCCTTTCCTCAGCAGCAGGATCATATTTCATATCCTCCTATTTTCCTTCGACATTATGATGATGATGATGTCTTTCTTTTCCCCAATATACAGAAGCGAAACATGACGGTGACGTCATCTGGACATTCGGAAGGGGGAGCATCATATTTCCAAAATATCATGCAGAAGAAAGTTTTAAGTCTTGCTATCGGCCTTATCTTGAGTTATCATGCCGATAGAACATGTCTTCCTGATGGATGGACATCATCATGATTTTTGGCGTCGGTATAAGTTTAACCGTCGGCCTAATGTAAAATTGTCATTCCGACCATGTGTAGTCACGTCGATACATACATGATCATATTTGAACCTGATATACAAGAAAATGGGCGGAAAAATGAAACGATGGTTGACCCGAGTGTTTTTTGATGCTGTTTATGCATTTAGTGCATATTTTCCACTGATTTGGAGCCCGATTGCCTATAGCTGCACATTTTGAGGCCTGTTTAATAAAATTTTTAACTTCCTGTTGTTTATCCACATGTTGATGAACTTAATGTTTGTCTGTTTATTTGCAGGAAGTCATGATGCTATTAGAGCTGTTGCTGAGCATTGTATGGTTGCACATGGAGGCAACATGAACCAGAAATGAGGAGGATATTGTCAAATATGCTGTTTGCCAGCTGGAGACCTATAATGAGACACTGCAGGACAGAAAGAATAAGCTGGACAACAGCAGGGATAAGTATGAAGCACACAAACACGCCATCATCAAGGCAAAGACTCAGGATATTTGGAGGAATAGATTAGGTTGTGCAGGCATACAAACAGATCCAAAGCAGCATGCAACCCCATATGCAACAGCGTCATCATCCGGATAGCGAAAGTTCAGAGAGCGATACACATGATGATGACCTGCATGCATCAGATGAAGAACATGATGAAGATACATCATGAAGGGGAGTATCTTGCATATGCAGTATAGATAGTTGCCAGCTGGCAACTTGTGCCTTTTTGTAAAATTGATAAGTCATGAAGTGATGACCGTTGATTTGTATTGACATATCTGATCCGTGGATCTTTTGTAACGGATTCCTCACCTTATTCTATAAAAGGTGGTGGAATGCCTTATTGTATTCATTCGAAACTTAATTGAAATTTGATTGCTGAAGTATTCAGGACTTATTTCAAAGCTGCTGTATATGTACATGTCTTTTGCATACTTAATGAAAGGGAAGAGTATTTTGATTACAAATCTTCGTAAATCTTGAGTAATCTGTGTCTGAATTCTAGATATGTGCTTTGATTTGCTGCGTCCCTTGGAGTGCTCATCATGTTGCATGTATTGTTTTCATTCATTATCCTCTGAAGTTTGCATCAATTGTATCTAGCTGTGGAATGTCCTGGTGAACATATGGTTTGATTTCTTCTCCTCATGATAGTATCAAGCATGTATGTGGATCAAAAGCTAAAGGTTCAACTTAATTAGAAGCATTTCCTTTAATTTCTTTCAATTTCAGAGCATCTCACTATCACAATTGCAAATAAACTGATAATCTTAAGCAAACAACAGAGAAATATGCTGAAATCTTGTAGGTAACTGAAAATCCTTAGCATATTTGAGTTAAATGCATGCAGTATTGAAAATATCATGCAAAGAATCATAAATAATGGTAGAAATCATGCAAATATCAGCCTGTAGGCACATTATTTGACTAAATTCACAGTGCAGAGGTAGAATTGTTGGAGATTTATGCAGAGCAGACATACAGAGCAGGATATTTGGAGGAATGATGATGAACTTTGCAGAAACACGTAAGGCCCCTGAATGGAAAACAGCAACACACATCAACCACTGAGTAACGTCAGTAGATTAAGACCTAATCAACGGAGACTTGGGATCATGAATTCTCTGAATTCATCGTATCTTTCAAGATGAGTAAAGGTTGTTGTGTAACTTTTATTCTATGTTTGTGAATGACTAACATCATGATCAACATAAATTGGCGCTAGAAGGAGGGCAGCTGAGCTGTTTCTCAGCATCATCAACAGAAGGAGGGCAGCTGAGCTGTTTCTCAGCATCATCAACAGAAGGAGGGCTGAGCTGTTTCTCAGCAAATATATTCTTTTCAGTTGAAGTGATATCCCCTGCCTCTGTTTATCAGCCCGCTTTAAGTCTTGCAATTAATCTGCAGGCCCCTCGCTTCTAACGCAACATAAATTGGCGCTAGAAGGAGGGCGGCTGAACATCATCCTGAGCTGTGAATTTCTGGATTTCTGCAAATATTACATAAATATTTTAGCATTTCGGTTAAATGTCTGCAAATATCTCTTATCTGAGATGTTTTGGTTGCACCTTTGCAAAGATCTAGCCCAAAGCATCAAAGATCAGTTTGATTTTCTGAACTTTCAAGTTTTATTCTGAGATATGATGGATCTCCTAAAAATTGAAAAATAGAGTCTCATTTTGATGGATGTATATGAAGGCAATTGTCAAATTAACATTCCTTTATTTCAGGAAACTTTGAGTAGGCAGCTTTACCCTCACAGTTTGTCTAACTTTGGTTTATCCACCTGTTGCAGGATACACCAGACTGTAGAACACAGCGAAATAAATTGTTTAACTTTCCTTACAAGGTTAGATTTATACTTGAAAGGACTAATATTCTTTCCAGATGTGTTCAGGGCCAAAATTTGCCAGGAAAATGAAGAAGTCTGGCAGGAAAATGAAGAAATTCTGGAGCAACAAGCAGATGCAGCACCAGAAGTTATTAATTGTCCAGACACTGAAGTGGATCGTTCTGAAGATTTTGAATTATACTTGTCTAGAAACATACAGTGTAGTCAAATATTAGGTTTATCCACTGATGATGTCTTGATTGAAAGCTGGTGCAGATTACATGATGAAGAGCATTCAGAGAGGGATTGTTACGCCTGCCTGATCATGTTGAAAAAGATTCTAGAAAGTACAACAGTTGAGTCGGTTCCAGAAGGTAATGAAGAGGAAACATCTTTCCTGGATTCATTTTATGGTGAGATTGATAGGAGTTCTCTACTTCCTAATACAAGTAAGGATCAGTCAGTATGCAGGTATGAATCTTGTGAAAATTTTAGAGAAGAAACCATTCATCAGGATAATATTTTTGATTCTAATCCTAATACTTTTGATAAAGAAGATGAAACATCTTTCCTGGAGTCATTCTATGGTAAAGAGAAGTGTAAACAGATAGTAGAGCAATTTAAATGCACTACTGATGATGAAGTTCCTATGATAGTAACTCAGGGAGTCATAGAGAAGAAAATAAATGCTGATTTACTACCTAACTGGGTTGAATTGAATGATCAAATACAAAAATGTTGCAGGTTAATGGAACCAGATCCTTTACTAGATAGAAGATGTGAATTATTTAATGAACAATTCCTGAAAGATGAAGATGTAGAAGACTTTGGAGTTGTTATACATAATCAGACGTCACTCCAGAAATATTTTGAGAATGAAACAGGGGAGTGTCCTTATCAAGTGAAAGTTGTTTCTCTTTTACAGTCAAATGATTTAGAAATGATAAACTTCTGTATATCAGGTTATGATAATAAAGATACTTATTTAGATGCTGATGTGCAGGAAATTGAAGAAAATATGGAGAAGTTTCCTGAACTAGAAGATAAATTGAACATCCAGAATGAAGGGATAAAGTTGGATAAAGATGAAGAATTAATACATCAAGAGTCATACATCCTTCAATTTGAAGAGAGACTAGACACTGAGCCAAGCAGTGAAAATATAATGACAAATGGAAGACCAGCTGCCAATGAAGAAGCATGTCCAACAAAATCAGAAATACACCAGGTTGTATTTCTCCTTTCCACAGTAAATGATGTTGAATACTATTTTGATTATGGAAATTCAGGAGATAAGACATGCATATGGATTAATCATGAACATGATGAGCTGCCTCAGTTGCTGATCATCAAGAGTTGTTCTGTTGAATACAGTGAATTTAGAATATCAGAATATTTTTCAGAATATAAAGATAAATTTGCTAGGTTGAGAACCATAACTAATACCCTAATGCTCCTGCACAATCGAAAGAAGTATGCAAATACAGGTGTATTTGGGTCTTTTTCTGGTTTTTGTTTGCCTAGTAGTAGTTTGTATTTAATTTTGTAGGTTAGTTGTTTGTACAGTTTGCTTGTTTTGCTTTCTTGTTCTGTTTCTGTTGTTTCCTTTTCGTAGGTTAGTTGTTTGTATAGTGTTTCTTCTGTTTTGTGTTGTTTTGGTTGAGTTTTTGTTTTGGTAAGTCAAGATGATGCACTTCATCACCTAAGAAAATAACTAAATTGTTAGGATTCAAGTGATGAGATCAGATTTAGATATAGATTGTAATTCATTCTGATAAATATTCATGATCAAGTTTTATAATATCTTTTCATCAGGTGCCTTTTCTTGTCCAAAGTGAATCAAACACAATGAAACACCTAACAGCCTTGGGCTTGTTGAAGATATGAGTATAGGTGTTAAGTGAAAAATCTAAAGGGACTCCCTTGCTACCAATACAATCTCCAACCTAAAGCTGCAAGTGACCATACCTTGTACAAATGAGCTGACATGATGATATCAGATATATAAATAAAAAAAAGTATATATATATATATAAACAATAAACTTAGGCCATCTAAGTAACTCTACCGGAGCTATAGACGCTTGCTAGCAGTGGGGCTCTACTTAGGGAGATTGTATAGATAACCTTGCCGGGGCTATGGACGCCTGCTGGCAGCAAGGCTCTATCCAGGTTGGCTATGAGGGATGATCTCCAACTATGTAGTTTAACACCAGTTACTTATATTTTCAACTTGCTTTCAAGATGAGGATAATTAATCATATGCACACACATGATCCTTTGTTAGCACTGTTACCTTGATGAAACTTTATCATTCAAAGATCATGATGATTTTACTTAGAAAGAATTAGAATACTATAGATGAATATGATCATATCACTTGAATCATTGGAATTTGTTTGTTTTCTTGGGTGGCAAGTTGTTGTGTGGTTACACAACACGCCCCATTTTAACTTGGCAAAACAGGGACCCAACTTTTTGGCTTGGCTTGTGTTGTCTGTTTTCTGGCGGTTTGGTAAAAATGAGTCAGGTGCATCATCATCATGATATTTGATGAGGTAGGTCATCATCATGAGGTCAGTTTGTCAAAGTTCATATTTTATTTCTATGACCTATATTTAGAAAGAGCTTGAAATTCCATGCAGGTTTGCCTTTTACATCACCTAAAAATTCGTCCATATGAGGGAGTTATGAGCAGTCAAAGTTTTGGTCAAACCTGATAATCGCAAGTGATCATCATTTTTATATCCTCAGTCATGTTGTCAAGGTCATCCTAATTTTGATCTATCACCTGATAAAAATCATGCAGTCCCAATATCCGGACGTCAATCTTAGGTGATAGTGTGTTTTACCCGTCAAATGACCTTGGGCGCATCGCGAGCATCATGATATTCATAACATCACCTGATATTATAATATCATGCTGATATTATAATATCCCCCTGCTTAGAAAGTCCACTATCTGCATATTTGCATGCGCATGTCAAAGTCCTATCGGAGGGTCATCATCCTGATCTTTCAAGGGAGGGTCATATTTGCTGATATTCGCTAATATGATGAGGACGTCATCATATCCTCCTGATTTCCTTTTGCATAATCATGATGATCACCCTATCTTTTAAGGGAGGGTGATATTCCATTCCTTAGCATGATCATATTTTAAATATCACCCTAGCGCTAACCTGATGATGACCTCAACTCATCCTCATGCTTCGAAGCGAAACATGATGGTTGCGTCATCATAATATTCGATGAGGAGGATCATCATATTTTTATCCTGTCATGTTGTCAAGATCATCATGATCTTGTTTGTCACCCGACATTTCGTAATGTCCTCCTGCCGAGAAATATGACCTTTTGCTAATATCCTGATGACATCATCCTAATCTGATAAATGAAGAAGCAAATATCAGGATGACATCATCATCACATTTCCCTTCGGCAGGATATTTTCCAAAACATGATCCGGTTCGCGAATATGATGATGACGTCATATTCTAAGTTTAAACAAAAGCCCCGGATATCCTGATGATCATCATCATCCTGATCTTTCGAGAGGATTACCTTGGCTGTAAAGGGGTCATATTACATTCACCACCTGATCATCTTCCTTAGGTGACCCGATATTACATTTATCCCCTGATCTTAACTAAACATGACGGTGACGTCATCTTTTGCATTTTAATGAAGTTCGAATATGACGATGACGTCACCATCATATTCCTTTCCTCAACAGCAGGATCATATTTCATATCCTCCTATTTTCCTTCGACATGATGATGATGATGATGTCTTTCTTTTCCCCAATATACAGAAGCGAAACATGACGGTGACGTCATCTGGACATTCGGAAGGGGGAGCATCATATTTCCAAAATATCATGCAGAAGAAAGTTTTAAGTCTTGCTATTGGCCTTATCTTGAGTTATCATGCCGATAGAACATGTCTTCCCAATGGATGGACATCATCATGATTTTTGGCGTCGGTATAAGTTTAACCGTCGGCCTAATGTAAAATTGTCATTCCGACCGTGTGTAGTCACATCGATACATACATGATCATATTTGAACCTGATATACAAGAAAATGGGCAGAAAAATGAAACGATGGTTGACCCGAGTGTTTTTTGATGCTGTTTATGCATTTAGTGCATATTTTCCACTGATTTGGAGCCCGATTGCTTGTAGCTGCACATTTTGAGGCCTGTTTAATAAAATGTTTAACTTCCTGTTGTTTATCCACATGATGATGAACTTAATGTTTGTCTTTTTATTTGCAGGAAGTCATGATGCTGTTAGAGCTGTTGCTGAGCATTGTATGGTTGCACATGGAGTCATCATGAACCAGAAATGAGGAGGATATTGTCAAATATGCTGTTTGCCAGCTGGAGACCTATAATGAGACACTGCAGGACAGAAAGAATAAGCTGGACAACAGCAGGGATAAGTATGAAGCGCACAAACACGCCATCATCAAGGCAAAGACTCAGGATATTTGGAGGAATAGATCAGGTTGTGCAGGCATACAAACAGATCCAAAGCAGCATGCAACCCCATATGCAACAGCGTCATCATCCGGATAGCGAAAGTTCAGAGAGCGATACACATGATGATGACCCGCATGCATCAGATGAAGAACATGATGAAGATACATCATGAAGGGGAGTATCTTGCATATGCAGTATAGATAGTTGCCAGCTGGCAACTTGTGCCTTTTTGTAAAATTGACAAGTCATGAAGTGATGACCGTTGATTTGTATTGACATATCTGATCCGTGGATCTTTTGTAACGGATTCCTCACCTTATTCTATAAAAGGTGGTGGAATGCCTTGTTGTATTCATTCGAAACTTAATTGAAATTTGATTGCTAAAGTATTCAGGACTTATTTCAAAGCTGCTGTATATGTACATGTCTTTTGCATACTTAATGAAAGGGAAGAGTATTTTGATTACAAATCTTCATAAATCTTGAGTAATCTATGTCTGAATTCTAGATATGTGCTTTGATTTGCTGCATCCCTTGGAGTGCTCATCATGTTGCATGTATTGTTTTCATTCATTATCCTCTGAAGTTTGCATCAACTGTATCTAGCTGTGGAATGTCCTGGTGAACATATGGTTTGATTTCTTCTCCTCATGATAGTATCAAGCATGTATGTGGATCAAAAGCTAAAGGTTCAACTTAATTAGAAGCATTTCCTTTAATTTCTTTCAATTTCAGAGCATCTCACTATCACAATTGCAAATAAACTGATAATCTTAAGCAAACAACAGAGAAATATGCTGAAATCCTGTAGGTAACTGAAAATCCTTAGCATATTTGAGTTAAATGCATGCAGTATTGAAAATATCATGCAAAGAATCATAAATAATGGTAGAAATCATGCAAATATCAGCCTGTAGGCACATTATTTGACTAAATTCACAGTGCAGAGGTAGAATTGTTGGAGATTTATGCAGAGCAGACATACAGAGCAGGATATTTGGAGGAATGATGATGAACTTTGCAGAAACACGTAAGGCCCCTGAATGGAAAACAGCAACACACATCAACCACTGAGTAACGTCAGTAGATTAAGACCTAATCAACGGAGACTTGGGATCATGAATTCTCTGAATTCATCGTATCTTTCAAGATGAGTAAAGGTTGTTGTGTAACTTTTATTCTATGTTTGTGAATGACTAACATCATGATCAACAAGACTTATATCTACAAACCCTTTAAACCTCATCCTCTGATCCTTAATCTATTGAGGACTTTACCTTCTTGTCATCATTGTTCTCAATTGTTCCTGATTGAGACTTATTTTCTCAAAATACTTAGCACACAGCTCATCTAATCCTTCTCATTAATGCAACATGAGTATGTTGACATCAATGACAACACCAGTTATCCTCATACTTGCAACACCATGGTCAAAGTTGACTATGAGACACTTGTCTCATGAGTCCTATATTCCCTCCAACATCCCAATAAACATAGAATCCTTCTTCCATCTTTCTCTCATGGTCTTTGTGAGCATCTCGCCATGTGGCTCCTTGTCCAACATATCTCTCCATCTTGTCAATGTAGTAGGAACATCCTCCTTCTATATCTCCCCTCATCCAACCAATTCAATCTTGACCCTCCATGTCATAAGACCAATTCCTCAACCATTGTTCTTTTTCCACTTGGATCTAAGCCATCCTTTGCTTATAAAAGGAAGCCTCTCATCCTTATTTTAAAACAACACAAGAGAGATAGTGCTTTCATGTTGTTGAAATCATATCAAATATCAAAAGTGTGCCTTTGGCTTCCATTTGCATAGCATTATCAATTAGGAATCTCCATTAGCATTAGCCATCTCCATTTTTGCATTGTATTAGCTTCATCCAATCATTATCATAGTTGAGCATTGCAGAATCATTCACTTTGCATAAAATCCACCACAAGTCCATTCATCTTAGAGTCATCTTGAAACAAATAAGTGCATTTTGAGAGCATAATTACAATCAGCAAAATCAAGATCTCAAGAAGATAGGATACAATGGGACATGAAGGAGAAATCTCCATTTTGAAGGTATAAATCACGTTTGCTTCAAACTCTATGTTTTTCTATTGGTTTCATTGGTGATTTTGGTTTGAGTATAGTTTTAGAGTGTTGTGGTAGCTTAATAGGTTTTTACTGTTGTTCTCCAAATTATTATCACATTTTGGAACCCATCGTGGGGCCTTACCCTGAATTTAACATAAAAATTTGAGTTTTTGTGTGTTTACAGTCATAACAGAGTGTTCCTACGCATTTGTGTTCCAGTCTTGCGCATCCGTACCTAAGGCAATTCCTACAGGAGAAAATACTATCTTTCTACACATTTAACCTCTATTTCTACACATATGAGCCATCTTTTTATGCATCTGATCTTTCTGCGCATTTAACCTCTATTTCTATGCATCCATATTTATGCGCATTTGCTCTCTATTTCTACGCATTTACATTTGGCACTTTGGGTTTATGTTTTTGGACTAATATGGTTACTAATCGATGGTGCAGCTGTTTTCGAATGTCCAAGACTGTATGCTAAGACTACTAACAGTTGTTTTGTGAGTTTATTGCCTTTGTTAGGACATCATTTTTGTGTTCATTCTTGCATTGGTAGTTTAGTAGCATTTATATTAAGTTTGGGGAAAGTAATCTTACACATCTATGTTGCATATGTTCAATACAATCAAAACATAGTTTAATTTAGGAGGTTAATTAGACATTCCTTTCTTTTCTTTGATCATACTAGTATTGCATCTTGTGTGATTAGCTTAGTTGCACTTAGTTTAATCTAGACAGTTAAATAAACAAGTGTTTTTCATGTTTGTGAGGTGATAGGTGTATTCTCTCCCCTTGTACAAAACTTGGGTGATCAAAAACTAGACCCATCTCTTTTTATTTTCTATTTATCCCCAACAAAATCCATAGAAAGTATCCTTTCTTCACTTTGTAGATTATGGATATGATCTTTTGGTTTTGTTCTTAGAAGGGCCTGCCTTTTGGAGTGTGTTTCATCCAAGAGGGAATGACCTTAAGTGGATTTTTCTTTTGGACCATTATACAAATTGGTCAAGGCAAAAGCCAAGTCCTAACCAACATTAGCCTTTGTCATATGGTGCCAATTTGAAAGGAGGCGTAATAACACTTTTGTGAAAGAAATTTTGCATGTGTAAGGTATATTACACTCCTAGTAAAGTTGGTTAAAGCTTTTAGTGGCTTTCTGAATGCTCGCAAGGCATTGGTCCCCAAAAAAGCAACTAGAAACCTCATAGTTAGTGACTACCTGATCTACCTCTGAACATTGTGATAATTTTTAGTGCAAGGGCATAGAAGGTTTTGCCCCCAAGATACTCACCATAAGGCTCCCTTGAGATGAGACAGAAATCCCTGGCTTAGCATAAGCTACTTGTAGCTTTCCAGGGAAAGGGTGATCGGGTTATCCTTCTAGTCCTGGAGGTCCCTATCTATCCTCTCTCGCAAAGACAAAAAAGCATACACACCCATATTAGGTGTGATGACACTTGATTTGATGGAGATTCCAAGTGTGGGCTGACGTATTGCAGTGAAGCCATGTCCTTAGGTATAAAATGTGCTTGATTTGTCTTCAATTGTGTTATACCTATGGAAATTTGGTCTTTTTGTGAACCTTGAACATACACTAATTGTTACAAATAGTCATTGTGTTTATTGTCTATTATGTCTTCTTGTCAAAAATAGAGAAAAATCATCCAAAAAATAGTAGTTTACCTAGGAAAAATGAACCAAAAAAAAATTGAAATTGATCAAACACAGTCACTGACACAAAGCTGCGCATACAATCATTGTTTTTGTGCATACAATCACTGTTCCTGCACATCTGATCTTTTTATACATATACCCTATGTTTCTGTGCCTATAATCATTGTTCCTACGCATTTGATCCTATGCATATGCGCTCTATTTCTGTGCATATAAACATTGTTCATGTGCATAAACAACAGAGGCTACTTCCTGAGGTCTTGAGAAAATAAACAAAATAGATTTGGATACCCTTTTCATCATAGATTTCATTTCAGGAGTCATACAAACCATACACAGATATCTTGCATCCATTTTAAACATTCACACTTACCACTCATACTTAGCTTCCCAAAACAAACAAACAAGATTTTCACAAAGTGCTTTTGAGATCTTATCATTTCAACAACAATTTAGTTAATCTCTATCTACCAAGATTTATCATCCTTTATCTAGGAGCTATAATAAAACTCTTGACAAAGTTAGTCTCCATCATAGTGATATCCATCATCTCTATTGACTTACTTTGGATCACCCTTTGATAGCTATTAATCATAGCTCAAGATTGCTATTTAAACAAGATCCAAACAACACTTTAGAAAATCTTACCATCGATACCTCAATCTAGTCATATCAACTTTCACCCAAACTACACTTCATCAAAATCCATCACTTCTATCTACACATCTTACATTCAACATCATTCATATAAACTTTGTATGGTTGAGACTAGGGCTCAAATGAAAAGAAAAAAAGATATGGATTCATTAAATGGTAGCCAAGGTTCTTCTAGTGATGAAGAAGAAGAAATCCCCAAAGAAGAAATTGTTAGTGCTCTACAAGACCAAAAGTTTCAAAAACTAATGGACAAAGTCATAGCAACAGATCCACACAAATATTTCCTTGTGCCTTCACAACAAGGAGCAAAGTTACCTCACAATTTTGACATTACCAAATTGAGAGAAACAATTCAAACAAATGAAACTGAAACTCTTAAGAACAAGGAAACTAAGGATGTGACAAATCCATTAGATGCACTTACTCAACAAATCCAAGCTTTGCAACAACAATTTGTGGATTTACAAACCAGATCCTCAACAAAACATTATTCACTAGAGGACATATCTCCCTATCCTTTTGATAAAAGCTTGGTTATGATACCTTTTCCTTTCAATTTTGAAGTACCCAAATTTGACAAATATAGGGGAAAAGGTGATCCTCGTGACCATATTATGGAATTTAGTGTTTCATGTTTAGAAGTTGCTCACAATGATACATATCTAATGCAACTCTTTCCACGTAGCTTAAGAGGTCAATCCATGGAATGGTTCTCATGTCTACCTCTTGGAATTAGTGCATTTAATGAACTAGTAGACAAATTTGTAGCTCACTTCTCCTATAACATTGAACGCAATATATCAATGTTAGATCTTTGCAACAATAAACAAAAGAGTGGAGATTCCTTCACTACTTTTTTGCAAAGATAGAGACAACTTGCAAGTAAATGTCCATATCACATCCCTAAAAAACAAATGATAGAAATGTTTGTCCACAATTTAAACATGGAACTAAGCTATCAAATTCAAATCCAATGTCCCACTTCTTTTAGTAAGGTTGTTGAGATGGGATTACTCATAGAAAAATCATTGATAGCCAAAGGACAAATTAAGATCTATAAGGATGTTACTAGTTCAAACAACAATACTGACAAATCTAGGTTTTGGACCAAGAATGAGAACATTGTGAATGATGGGGTTGTAGATGCCAAACATGTTACGTCAACACAACCCATTCTAAATTTATCAAGTCCACAAAACAATGCTTCTTCAAAACCAACCAATAATGAACCAAGACCAACGAACTTCAATCCTCCTCACAGAAGATTTACACCATTGGGAGAATCCATTGAATCTATCTTAAGGAAACTTATTGCAAAAAATCTCATAACACTTCCTATAGCAAGAGAATATAAACCCAAATTTAAACCCTCATGGTGGAAATATTCTGATTATTGTGAGTTTCATAGAAGCAAAGGTCACAAAACAAATGATTGTCAAAGATTGAAAAACATAATTCAAGATTTAATAGATAGAGGAGATATATCGATTGATGGTCATACATCTAATGAAGAACATGTGGCATTTAAGAATCCACTTCCTAACTATGAGAAGGGAAGTGCCTCAAAAACAAACAATAACGATGGTAATAATGCTAATTATACGAAAGTATCTTATGACTACACCATTAATCACATATTTGAATGTGACTCACATGTAAATGTGATTAACATTAACAACAAGCCTAATTGTAATGTTACTGCCCATTGAGGAAAGATTATTGTTCAAGGTGTTCCACCCAAGCCATCTTCCATATCAAATCAATACAATGTCTTAGACCAACTCAAAAAGACACCCGCACACATATCAATATTAGAGCTTTGCATCTTTTGCCATCTCACAAAGCTATCTTAGAAAAGGCTCTACCAGAAACTTCTATACCCACAAATCTAGACCAAGAGCAGTTTCAAGCCATGGTGGGACATCTCACCACGCCTCATTTCCTATCTTTCATTGGAAAGGATGATATGGCCATTAACCAACCACATAATGCATCTCTCCACATTGAAGTACTTATTCACAAGCATAGAATCAAATGAGTCCTTATAGATGGAGGAGTTGGTTTAAATATATGTACCTTAAAATTAATCCTTGCATTGGGATTTTCTGAAAATGTTGTAGATTCGAAGAAGAAAATCACTATCAAAGCATATGATGAAGAGGAAAGGGCCTCTAAAGGATCTGTTATTTTACCCATAAGAGTTGGACCATTTGAAAAAGATGTGTTTTGTCAAGTCCTTGACATGGGATTAGCCTATAATATTCTCCTTGGATGCCCTTGGATTCATGCAATGAAATCTGTACCATCTACTTATCATCAATTTCTAAAATTTCCATACAATGGTCAAGAGATTACAATTCAAGGAGATCCTGGTCCCTTTCAATATTGCCATACCATCAAACCTAAACTTGAAGTCATTATACCCACTAACCGTGCAGCCTCCTCATCTACATCCCATGTTGATATAAGCTCATTAGCCTCTACATCCAAATCTGCTGAAATGAAAGTCAAGCTCAAGGAAAAAGGTTTTGGAGAGTATTCTATTGAACAATCTTTTTGTATCGCACAATTACCCCTTTCACCCAAATCCTATGGCAAACTATCCATGACCAAACAAGAGTCATTGAAGCATCTTGAAGGTCCTTTTATCAAATGGGGCAGTCTATCAGAAGAAAATGAAGAGAAAGACATCCTCCAATGGTTATACAAGGAAGACAAAAGTGAATCCAAGTCACAAGAATAAAAATCACAATTATCAACTGAACAATATGGCACGGTTTTCATTATTTTGCAAAAAATGGGATATGATGGTCATAGTCCCATAGGCTTAAGAAAAGAAGGAATTATTGAACCCATACAACCTTCTTCATTATTGGCTCAAGACACTAAAGGACTAGGTTATAAAGGAGATGTCATAGAAAAGGCTACTACAAATCTAGTGGAGCAAATACATAAATTCCTAGAGGGAAGTGAAATAGATTCTAATGAATGGAAATGGGAAAGTCTTTCTGAGTTATCTTATGAAGATAAGCACATTGATGTAGTTCAATCACACAGCTCCACCAGTACATACCATGAGGGACAAAGTTTGAGGTCTAGACCAATGGAGTTAGATTCACATAATATCAAGAGTGAGTCCCACGAGGAAGGTCAAATATCCAACGTGATAGATAATCCTAAGGAGAGTATTGATTTGGACCTTGGAGATACCACGATAAACCTAGAGAACTTTTCCATCCTAACCATTATTACCCTTGATCCAAACCACCCAAACGATCCTCTTCCATTAGTATATCCTGAACTTATAGATTTGGAACAACAAGAGGCCCCTAAATTGGATACCTTTCATAATGATGATGTTATTGTCGACTATCTGGGTCTTAAGGATCATCTACCTTCAGGAGATCATAAGGCAGGCTTCACTATAGAACTTAATAATGTGGCTTATTTTAGAGAGAGCGTCAAGCTTTTTAGTCGCAAAAATATAACAATAAAAAATGGATCTAATGGTGAAAACAACTCTGTGGCAGAATTAGATCATGGAAAAAATAAAATAAAGGATGGATCTGATGGTGAAAACCTCTCTGAGGTGCCAAAGGATGAAAGGCTTGACATTCTCCCCAATCCTATACATCAATCCTATATATCAGGAGAGGTCTTCAATCTTAGTAGAACCAACAGGCCCAGAGAACATTGGTACAGAGGATAGCCTAAAGATAATTCATCTAGAAACATCTTTATCAGAGAAAGAAAAGAAAGAATTCATCAAATTCTTTAAAGATAGAGAAATTAAGTTTTCTTGGTCCTATGCGGAAATGCTTGGCCTTGATCTAGATCTCATCATGCATCATTTATCAGTAGCTCCAAGAGTTAAACCAGTGAAACAAAAGTTAAGAAAGATGCATCCGCATATAGCAATTTTAGTCAAAGAAGTGTTGAATAAGTTGTTGGATGTAGGTTTCATCAGATCAATTAATTATCCTGAATGGATCTCCAACATTGTTCCTATTTCTAAACCAGACAAGAGAATTAGACTTTGCACAGATTTTAGAGATTTAAATAAACCATGCCCCAAGGATGATTTTCCTTTACCCAATATAGACATCATTGTAGATTTGACAGCAGGACATACTATGTTATCTCTAATGGATGGATTTTATAGTTATAATCAGATCAAAATAGCGCTAGAAGACTAACACAAAACTACCTTTGCATGTCAGTGGGGTACATATTGCTAGAATGTGATATCGTTTGGGTTGAAAAATGCAGGAGCTACCTATCAGAGAGCAATGACCACCATTTTCCATGATATGATGCACACTAGTATGGAAGATTATGTGGATGACATTCTAAGAAAATCACTCACACAGGAAGAACATTTGCATGTATTAGACAAGATCTTTCAGCAACTGGAGAAATTCAATGTTTGTTTAAATCCAAAGAAGTGTGTGTTCAGAGTCACATCTGGCAAGCTTTTAGGATACATAGTTTCAACAAATAGAATTGAGGTGGATCCTGCAAAAGTGAAAGCTATAGTAGAAATTCCACCTCCTAAAAATATCAGTCAGTTGAGATTATTACAAGGAAAGTTGCAGTCTATCTGTTGATTTATCTCACAGTTAGCCAACAAAAGTCATCCCTTCACTCATCTACTTCACAAGAATGTTCCTTTCAGATGGGATGAGATGTGTGAACAAGCTTTTCAACTCTTGAAAGCCTATTTGATGAATCCACAAATATTGATGCCACCAATCCAAGGCAAACCATTGTTGCTTTATATTTCAGCTACAACAACCTCTCTAGGATCTCTACTAACACAACAGGATTATGAAGGAAAAGAACAAGCTATATATTACATCAGTCAGACCTTAGTAGGCTATGAGCTATAGTATACAACTATTGAGCAAGCATGTCTTGTTTGTCTTTGCATCTCAAAAGCTAAGACGTTATATGCTAACTCATTCAATCAAGTTAGTAGCCAAAATAGATCCATTGAAATATTTACTTAGTAAGGCAGCTCTGATAGGCAGATTGGCAAAGTGGGTCATGATCCTAAGCAAATTTGACATTGACAGAAAAGCAATAAAAGGACAAGTAATTGCAGATCAACTAGCGGATGCACCTCTTCATGATGAAAATCCATTAAGTTTTGAGTTTCCAGATGAATCCATCTTTCATATAATAACTCAAACATGGAAGCTTTATTTTGATGGATCTTACACACAACATGGATCAGGAGTAGGAATTTTGTTGGTTACACCACAAGGAGATACCATACCAAAATCGTATAGAATATTATTCCCTTGCACCAACAATGTGGTAGAGTATCAAGCATTGGTCATTGGTCTCAAGATGGTTGTAGAGTGGAAAGTTCAAGAGCTGCATGTTTATGGAGATTCACAACTAGTCATAAATCAGGTAAATGATGATTATCAGACTAAGGATGATAAGTTAATACCTTACAAGCGCATGGTAGATGACTTCCAAGAGTACTTTGTCATGATTTCTTTTGAACAAATACCTAGACTAGATAATAAAGCTGCAGATGCTATGGCAACTATTGCCTCACTCCTAGATATACCATAAAATCAGTCGCATTATGAGTTCTTAAAGGAGTAATTGTCTAATCTCACGTATGATAATCCTGAAACATGGATTATATGTCAAATAGTAGATCTAATTCTCCTTTGTATGGAAACATTTATACCTACCTAAAAGAAAACACATTGCCACTTGACCTATTAAATAATCAACATAGAACCTTTATCCATCAAGCCACTCGTTATTCCACAATTGCCAATACCCTTTATCGATGAGGTCTTGGTGGTACTCTCCTTAGGTGTCTAGAGCATGAGGAATATCAAACTGCCTTAAGGGAAGTTCATGAAGGTATTTGTAGAATGCACTCTAGTGGTCCCACCTTGGCAAAGAAACTTATGCATATGGGATATTATTGGCCAAGTATGGAAACAAATTCTTATCATTTTGTCAAAAAGTGCAAGAAATGTCAGATCCATAGAAATCTCATACATGCACTGGCACAAGAACTACAATCCTTAACTACTCCTTGGCCTTTTTGCCAATGGGGACTCAACCTTGTGGGCAAGATTCATCCCCCTTCATCTAATGGCCACAAATTCATAATAACTGCCACTAAGTATTTCACCGAGTGGATTGAAGCTATACCTTTAATTAATGTCACAGACAAGCAAATTGCCACATTTATCCTGAACTATATCATTTGTCGTTATGGAATTCCTCTATCCATTATCACTGATAATGGAAGACCTTTCAAAAATCAGGATGTCCAAGAGCTCTGTGACAATTTCATATCCAACACCATTTCTCCACACCATACTATCCCCAAGGAAATGGTTAGGTAGAGGCTTCTAATAAAACAATTTTGAAAATCTTAAAGAAGACAGTCAATGATGCTGGCTGTGATTGGAATGTACAGCTAAATCCCGCTTTGTGGGCCTATTATACCAGCATCCGCACACCCATAGGTGCAACACCCTATGCCCTTGTCTATGGCTCAAAAGCAATCTTGCCTATTGAGGTTGAGTTACCCTCTCTACGAGTATCATTAAAGGGTTTAATAACTGATAAAAAGTATCAAGTTTCCAGGCTTCAAGAGTTAGAGTTGTTGGAGGAAAGACGTCAAAATGCTTTTAACCACCTCAAGGCCTATCAACAATGTATGTCAAGAAGCTACAATCATAGAGTGACGCCTAGATTTTTTTAAGTTGGTGATCTAATTCTGAAGGAAAACCCCAAAAATCAACAAGAGAGAGAAAAGAAGGGTAAGTTTGAACCAAATTGGCTTGGTCCTTATGTAATCATTGTTGCTTATGGATCAGGAGCATATCAATTGGCAACATTAGAAGTTGAGTTGTTGGATGATCCTGTCAATAGTATGCATCTTCGAAAGTTTTACACTTAGCTTTTCAAAAAAACCCCGATGCAAGGGAAAAAAATGGTGCAATAAAAGCAAATGGTGAAAACTTGGAAATAGGCACTATTTGTGATAAACTAGTCTCCTCCATCT
Organism: Cunninghamia lanceolata; assembly: GCA_027924645.1. Taxonomy (NCBI): domain Eukaryota; kingdom Viridiplantae; phylum Streptophyta; class Pinopsida; order Cupressales; family Cupressaceae; genus Cunninghamia; species Cunninghamia lanceolata. The sequence continues at coordinate 11,986,304 of BSBN01001119.1, forward strand.
TTACGATTTTAGTTTTCATCCATAAAGATCTTTTCTATACACATAAAGATACTTATCATGGCTTGTTGCTCGCTTTCTTTTACCACCTTACCAAATAAATTGTATCCGCCATATCCTCTAATAAAGTTATCCATCCAGTCATTCATACATCAGTTCATCCATCGTCAATGCCAGTCTACATTGTCGAACTACATCGCCTTTGATATTTCACATAGGCAAGACCATGAGTCCCTGAGGCTTCCCATCCCTAGGTCTTAGGGCACACATGGTCCAAATGGTCGAACTATGTTGCCTCTGAGACTTCACATAGGCAAAGCCATCATCGATGAGCCCCCGAGGCACTAGGTCAGTCCCTTAGGGCTTGTCACATCGAGTCTCTCATCAGTTCATTTATATATTTTCATCCATAATAAGTAGGTCCTTTACTTGACTGGGGGAAAAATCCTTGACCTAGTTGAAGAATTGGATTCTTAAATGCCACAATCTAGAGGATAACAATCTAGATCGCGATACTATCTTCAGACAACAAACAACATAACAATAAGCTTTTAAACCGAATCTTGACGTAAGACATTAACCTATACTAGACAAACAACAACTTGCCTAAACTATTAGGATGATTATATCTATTATGACAAGAAACCATATATGTGGCAAGAGGATTTAATGGTTGTTATAAGTGTAAGTATTATGTCTTGATTTTTGTTATCATGTTTCCTATGATATTCAAGGATGTCCAAGACTAGAGGAGCTATGATGGGGCATGAATATTTTATTTGTTTGTTGTTTGCAGGTTAATCTTTAGTAATGTGAAGACTTGTCTAATGACATGATTAGCAAAAGATCATCAAGGACATTATGTGTCTAAGCATGGAAGAGTACAATCCTTGTCTATTGATACATGCAAGAAATACTCAAGTCATCTCAGTTCAATTATACCTAGATGCTTGTATTAACTTGCTAAAATGAAAATCCATGTAAGAGATACTCAGGTCATCTCGGTTTAATTATACCTAGATGCTTGTATTCCCTTACAACATCTAAAAATCTCAATGATGAAAAAACACTTCAAACATGTATACAAGATGACTAGGTCTCATTTGTGCATATTAAGTTTGCATTTCATTTCATTTATTAGCATTTCATAGTTATCATTTTCCAAGTTATGATTTCATAGTTATCTCTCTTGTGTTTATTCATGGCTTAAGATAAGTCATTTCTGCCATTCCTCTAAAGTTGTTCTTCTATCCAAGTCATTTTCTAATTCTTCCAAGTGATATTTTATTCATGATTGAGTATACTTGGCATAACAAAAACAAATCATTATCATTGTGCATATCATAGGCATTGTAATCATAAGTTCATTTTCTAAAAACATTTAGATCATGATTTCAAAAGTAATTCATATAGTGAGGTCATATATCAACATAGGTCTCATGCATAACATTATCATCAAAATAAAAAACAATGATCACATTGTCATAGCATTTGCATACTATATCATCATACATAGAAACTTAAAATATCATGTATTGGATTTAGGAGTTATCAGAATATGCATTAAATCATCATAAAGTATAAGCATATAAAGTCATGTCTATAACATTACTCATAGAAACATGTTATCATAAGAATCATGGAAGCATCATATCATAAATACCATATGCATCATAGAATCAACATGATAGAACTATCATAATAGAATCATCATCGTAATATCAATCATATAGAAAACATCCATCAATAGGGAATGTCTGTCAAACTCATATATATATATATATATATCATCAAAAAAAATGTCCAAGTATACAATGATATCATGAATCGTAAGTCAAGCTAATCAAAACAAGGAGTATACAAAATAATGGTACAAAATGATATTTGTCTCAATGTCTATGAGGCACTGCCTCTAGAAGGTGCTGGCTAATGCTGCTGAGAATTGGAGGCCCTATTCTTGGTGGTCCTCGAGGAGGTGGCAGTCCCATAACCCGTCCACTCTCTGTCTGTGTCTGCCTGGATCTGCCATATGAACTCCAAGCAAAGCTACCCGCTCTCCGCTCAGGGGGCACCTCCTGCTCATATAGTGATCTCTAGTAGAAGATCTCATGTCATGCACAAACCATCTATGCAATCATCTACCAATTGGGACCTTGAGCTACAGTTTGTTGAACCTGCTATAGTAGAGCCTCTGTTCTAGTATATCTCTGAATGGCAATATCTCTCTCTACTGTCACTCTTCTCACCTCTCTCTGCAACTGTACAACTTGCCCCTGCAGTTGAGCAACCTATCCCTGTAACTAGGCCACTTGGGCTCGTAATGCTACCACCTCTCCATCACCTTGAACCTATGGCTACACCTAAGGCTGTACCTGTGGATGCCTCTTGACTCTCCTATGTCCATCCCCTCTACCTCCATCATCTCCTCCATCTCCTCTACTTCCTCCATCCTCACCATCTTCACCTCTCCCACCTCTACCACCTCGTCATCTCCTCCTCCTCCTCATCATCCTCATCCTCTAGTCTAGGAGCTCTCTCTCCAAGTCCTAAATATTTGGGGAAGGGATGCGCTACAAAGTATGTTGAATAATCTGCAGTCATCCTAGGATCCACAATATGACTCCTCATATCCCATGCTTGATATGGGATGGACAAAAAGTTAGCTCGTTCCTGCTCAAAAGAAGCCACAAGACCCCACACCAAATGCTCCTTGTGTGTCTGAGCAAATATAGCAGTACCCTGGGGCATCCCCTGAATCCTACCGAACTGTTGGAGCACACGAGAAACAATCTGAGAATCAATAATATAGGGAGTCCTCCCAATCAACCATCTCATCTGAAAGCAAAATGGCGACTTCACTACATCATCCTGCCAAGGCTCACAATCTAGATATGGGTGCCAATCAACTGCATCTACATTATCTAGTGCATGTCTCCAATACTCCAGCTTTCCCAGCTTGGGCTCAGAAATTGTGCCCTGATAAGCATAAGCATATGGTCATCCCTTGCCTCTCACTCCCATGCATATAGGATGTGTCACTGCTATATGTCCCCACACCCATATCTATAACAAAGACACCCTGACAGACAGACTAGAAGTTCCATCATATACAAACTGATGCAAGTCATGATACAGGTGAGCAAGCAAGCAAACACCCCAGGCATATCGAGTCCCCTCGGTCACCATCCGCTCTAAGGTCCTACCCCATCCAACTGCTAACCTGTGTGATCTCCTATCAGGGCAAATCACATCTCCAATCAATCCTGCCAATATCGAGAGTAGTGGATCATAATAATCTACCATATCTGTTCAACTAATCTTTGCTCCCTCTAGATCATCACCATCGAATACTCTGCGGCAGGCATCTAGACCATCTCCCGCATGTTGCTCATAGGTCACCAACTCACCATATATAAGAATCCTCAGGATCTTGTATACATCCTCTAAGGTCACAGTCATCTCTCCAGTGGGCAAGTGAAAAGTATAGTGCTCACTGTGCCATCTCTCTGCCAAAGCAGTCAGCATGCCCAGATTAGCCTGAATCTCAGGCATAAAAGTGACATACCACAATCTTGTCAATCCAAGCACAAAATTATCAATCTTTGTCAAGTATGGCCGTAACAACTATGTAGGTGGAAATCTCTCTTGAGACATCATAACATCTAACTCCTCTTGCAAGCAATAATACAAGTGCGTTAATCAACAATCAATTAAGCTGCATATTTATCAAATCTATCAAATCAATTACTTAGCTATCCTATAAAACCTATCCTATCATCTCTTTTGAGATTCTATCAATCTCAAAGAGCACCTATCAGTTGGCCAACATCGACCATGATGCTGACTCAATCAACCTGCTAAGTAATTAACCTATCTTAATCATATGCGCAGCTTTAGTAATCACATGCGTCACTTTAGCACATATGCGCAGCTTCAGGAGGTAAATGCACAAATTTACAACATATGCACCATTTCAGGGCATATGCACTGAAATAGAGGTCATATGCACAGTTTGGGCATATGCACAGTTTCAGGATTCATATGCGCAAATTTTGGGGTATATGCGCAGCAACATTACACATATTCGCAGGAACATTCAACCTACACATATGAAATTAACCACTTTGACCCTAGATTTTGACCCTAATAAATGCACTTGATGTCAAATTAACTATATACGTACCAGGGGACCATACTCCTTTGGGTGTCTGAATCGATGGATCTACTCGAACCGGTGGCTAGCAACTAGAATCTACATTTTTGCTCAGACTACTCTGCTCTGCTATGCTCTTAGGCTCTCTATAATCACTCTTCTAATGCCAAGTGTGCAAATGACTTAGAATGGGTCCCCTCATCACTATTTATAGCCTAATCAATCCTAATTGGAGATGTTTTGACCTTGCCTATTGTTGATATGCACATACTTTCCTATTCATCCATTTCTCATTTTCCATCACCTGCATTTTTCACACGATGATCCTACTATTCATTCTTCTTCATCGTGAGATCGTCTGTTATTTTTCCACAATTTTTATCTCGATCGATCTCCCAATGGGGCATACTACTAACACCAAACCTATATCAAGGGAAAATTGGGGCATGTATCATACTCCTAAAATTTTTATTCTTTGAAACAACGCGATAAAACACATTGTCTCAAAGAGGGGCAAAATGTATACACCTAAAAATGGCTCAAGATAAATTAAATAAATATTTTATATTTATTTTATTCGTATTTCCTCTATCAATAAATAAATATAGTAATTTATTTATTTGATTCATATTTATCCTATTCTTCCAATAATTAAATAAAATTTAATTTATTTAATTAAATATCTTAATTCTTCTAAAGTTATTTCTAATTAAATAATCCTAATTATTTAATTATTCTTCTAAGACAAAGTCATATTCCTAAAATCCACATCATTTGACACCTCATCTCCATGTTGCACCATAAATTAAATATTAATAATATTTAATTAAACATTTATCTCAACACATGTCCTATTTCTTCTCAACCATCCCTAATTTGTAGAAGGTGGTTTCTCCACATCACCATGGTCAAAGTTGACTATGAGACACTTGTCTCATGAGTCCTATATTCCCTCCAACATCCCAATAAACATAGACTCCTTCCATCTTTCTCTCATGGTCTTTGTGAGCATCTCGCCATGTGGCTCCTTGTCCCACATATCTCTTCATCTTGTCAATGTAGTAGGAACATCTTCCTTCTATATCTCCCTTCATCCAACCAATTCAATCTTGACCCTCCATGTTATAAGACCAATTCCTCAACCATTGGTTTTGTGCCACTTGGATCTAAGCCATCCTTTGCTTATAAAAGGAAGCCTCTCATCCTCATTTTGAAACAACACAAGAGAGATAATACTTTCATGCTGCTGAAATCATATCAAATATCAAAAGTTTGCCTTTGGCTTCCATTTGCATATCATTATCAATTAGCAATCTCCACTAGCATATCATTAGCATTAGCCATCTCCATTGTTGCATTGCAGTAGCTTCATCCAATGATTATCATAGTTGAGCATTGTAGAATCATTCACTTTGCATAAAATCCACCACAAGTCCATTCATCTTAGAGTCATCTTGAAAAAAAGAAGTGCATGCTGAGAACATAATTACAATCAGCAAAATCAAGATCTCAAGAAGATAGAATACAATGGGACTGTGTGAGCAGGAAAAATCAAGTTAGGATGATCAAACAATGCAAATCAAACCCAATCCTACCACCTTTAAAGAATCCATCTAAATGACACAATAATGCAAACAAATGAAAGCAAATCACCTAGATTATTGATTCCTTTGTTGGATTTGTGGATTGCTTCTCAATTGTGAATAATCATAAATGCTAAAGCTGCCATGATGATGGATGAAATGCTCAAAATACTCAATGGATACTAATGGAAGTATTATGCTTGAGATGATACTCTGGATGCTATATGGTGAGATGATGATAATGAGAATGAGTGGGTGTATATATAGCACTCAATAAAAGTTGATCAATGGTGGATAAGAAAAGATAGTTTGAATGATTGAGATAAATTCATGATCATAGGTGAATGTGCACAAGATAAATGTCCTTGAAGCTTTACATTTATTAAATGATTGTTGTTGGTTTGTTGGTAGCACTAAGATTGCTTTTCTTAAAATAGAATGCCTTTTATATTTTAATTTTGGATGATGTGTATGATTGATTTTAGAACCAATAAAATCATTCTTTTCCCTTGGTTTAAGATAGGACCTATCTTGTACACATAGAAGAAAGTGAAATGATAAGATGATGATAGAGAAGAATACTATTTTTACAAGATTAGAAGACAAGTCATAAATTAAATAAATAAATTTATTTAATTTATGCTTATGATGAGAAATAAATAAATAAAATGCTGATAAGGGCATGGTTCGGTGGTTAAGTCACTTGGTTGTAGTGGCGGCCACCAGAGTTCAAACCCCTGCTGGGCCAACGCGCTCCCCGCTAGGCCAATGAGCTTGTGGGTTTGAAGTGTTATTGCTAGGGGATGAGGTCCCTTGTGTTGTGGCCTCACCGGTTCATTGCTCCGGGAAAAAGCATTCACATGGAGCTGGAGGGCATGTCGCATTGGCGTTGCTGTTCATGTTAAAAAGTTTACCAAGCGCATTTTCAAATAAATAAATAAATAAATAAAACATAGATTTTATTTATTTATAGAACTAAATTAAATAAATATGTAAATTTATTTAATTTAAAGAGGATAGAGAAATAATTAAATAAATAAAAATTATTTAATTATAGATAGACGAAAATAGAAGAAAAATAGATAAATTATTCAAATGTGTTAGACAAATGCAGATGATGAATAATGCAATATTTTAATAATGATAACTAGGTCAATTTTAGGTGTCTACATTTTGCTTCTCTTTGAGATGATGTTCATTAGAACATTGTTTCAAAGAAGATATTATACGATATGTTGTTTTCGGGAAACATATTTTGCCCCAGTGAAACTAGTAGATGATGCCCCCTCGAGAGGAAACACCAGGCGATCAGAAAAGGCTAAGTGGACTCGTGAAAAGATGACAAGGCAAAGATGAACTAGGTTGACACGAAGAATTAGGGCTTGGGTGGAATCAAAATGGATGGAATAGGAGAAATTAGGGTTTGTCTTAGAAGAAAGGGGAGTAGGGTTTGACACTATATAAACAAGTGCAGGAGGGCAATCCTTGTCATTTGCTTCATTTGTGCTTTTGTGGTTTTGAGTTTGAGAGCTCTGAGCTTTGAGTGTTGTGAGACCTTTGGGAGCTTCTAGGATGGTCATTCCACATGTAGAGCACCGAGCGGAGCGGGTTAAGACCTTTGGACGACCAGAAGGAGCACCGGCACTAGTATGTAGCTAAAACTTGACCAAAAGCATTTAATTTTTAGCCCAAAAGCATCATTAATGCACGCATGTGACCAAATGTGTATAGGTTTAGGTGCATGCAAAATTGAATGACATTGCATCGCAATTGGCGAAACACGTCGCAATTGCACGTGATTTCATTACAAATGGTAAAATGATGTACAATTGGCAATTTAGGGATAGGGCTAGGGTTTTATACGCAATTGGTGCAAAAGCTCGCAATTGAGCGACAGGAAGTCACAATTGGTAATCACGTCGCAATTGAGCGACAGGAAATCGCATATGGTTAAATGAATCGCAATTGCGATGGGGAAAATCGCATTTGGTTTTCTTAGCCGCAATTGGTCAAAAGTAAGGTAGACTTAGGATTACTTAGGATTTTTGCTAGTTTTGCCTTCGTGATGATGATTTTACTGATGTCTGCAGGTTGTATTGCCACCATTACTGTCACGAGAGGTACATCCTTCATATTTACGGTTGATTCGAGAGATTGATGCCGATGAGCACCTATTTCTGGACATTATAGGGTTACATCATGTTGCGGAGCTTACACCAGTGTGGGCTCATTATGCTCTGATGATAGCAATGGTCGAGAGATGGTATAGTGAGCATAGTTCCTTTCTGTTTCCTACAAGTGAGGCCACCATCACATTAGAGGATGTGCATAGGATATTACAGATTCCTATTGATGAGGATCGTGTTAATTATGACATAGAGCGCGGTCCTGCTGCATTCCGCTAGTTGTTCAGAGTAGCTGACATTAGGGATGATGAGCACGAGATATCAATGAGGAGGATCAAGGATGAGCTGTGTGATAGGTTACAGAGATTGGTGATAGCTATCATCAGATTCCTAGTTCCTAATCGGAGAGCTAGAGGATTTTCTACAGGATGGGGGATAGTTATGGAGGGCCTATTTATGTGTGGTACTAGATATGCTTGGGCTCCATGTGTACTTGGTTAGTTGTATCATCACTTACATGATTGTGCTTACTTGGGAGGCTCTAGCATGTCGGTGGGAGTCACATTGCTTCATGTATGGGCTTACGAGCATATTGTTGTGACTAGGCCCTTGGGTGTCAAACAGAGATTACCTGGGTAGCCTTATGCTCATATTTATGGTGATGCTACTACTTATTGGGAGTTGAACTCCCTCATGTATTGGCGTGATAATTTGATGAGATGGATCAGTTTATATGGCAACCATGGTTGAGTTGTGAGGCTTGGGAGGAGGATCAGAGAGAGTTAGTGTATGCATGGCAACCTCGGTATTTGTTTGGGCTCAATTTGTACATTATTGAGTCATATCTTCCTGGATGTGTGCTCAGATAGTTTGGATTGCCACAGACTACACCTGTCGGTGAGGCCATATATGGTCAGACTAGACGGGAGATTCCACACTGGGAACTGGAGATTGTGGTGGAGATAACACTAGCGGCAGTGGACGCACTAAAACCAGTAGTGTGGGATTGGATAGGAGGTCTTGCAGATCTAGGGACCACAGCAGATTATGATGCACATTGGGTGATTGCTAGGCCTACCAGGTTGACTGTACCTGGAGAGATGGGGGAGGTTGGAGTGTGTAGGTTGAGGAGAGGTAGGATTAGAGGATAGAGGAGGCCACCTTAGGTACATGTGATTGCTCTAGTACCAGGGGTATAGGGTGGATAGGTACCTAGCTGTGTTGCTATGCCACCATAGCAGTAGGCTGCAGGAGGGGGAGATGGTGATAGAGGAGAGGTGGATGGGCTACGACAACATCTTCAACATGAGATGGGTCAGAGGATCAGGTTGGAGGCCAGGTTTCAGAGGATGTAGAGGGATAGAGATAGGGCCCTCATGGCTATGAGATAGGCTAGGGCTTAGGTAGAGGCTTATCTGGATACACAAGCAGCATAGGTGGTACAGCCAGCACCGGTTCAGGCAGTGGTTGATGATGGGGTTGCAGCTAGACTTACTGCTTAGAGAGATGTTGCGTTATCGCAGAGGGATGTGGCAGTTGTGGCTTTGGGCATAGAGAAGGCTAGTTTATTTATGGTTAGAGAGCTTACCCGAGCACAAGGTGAGGTTGGGTTAGCACGAGTTGAGGCTGAGTATTATAGAGGCTTATATTTCGGTGCAGTGCTTGTTGAGCAGAGACAACCCAGTTTTCATAGCAGATCAGGCCAGTCAAGGAGGATAGGGGGTTCATGATTAGTGGCTTCAGTGATGGGGCCTCCAGTACAGAGGGTTACAGATGGAGCAGGCAGGGACCAAAGAGAGGCTACCTCAGGGAGTGCCACCCATGCTAGACTTGGGACATAATCTGCTTGTATATATATATTGTATCATTTTTGAGGCCTGTGAGCCTAATATATATTTTTGATGAGCTCTTGTATATCTATGAGACACACATTATATATTAACCTTTATTCATATATATATATGAGATGGATGTCCATGATGTATTATGCGTTTATGATTTTTCATGCTATGGATATGGATGTATATAATGTATGGATGCACATGGTTAATGATATATGTAATGCATATGATGGATAAATAGATGATAACTTGTGCAATGGAAATATGTCATGATATGCATTATGTAAATGTGATGGAAATAATAAGTGATACTATGTCATGGATAACAATAATAATAAAGGATAATGCAAATGGTATATGCTTAACACATTTGTTTTGGTAGGATGAGAAGAATAAAGACAATGATGAGATGAAGAATAAAACCAATGATCAACTCCCATGAGTGCTATTGTGTTATTTGCAGCATGGATGGATAGATGGAGACAACTTTAACGATTGCCACAAAGTTATGAGATTTGCAATCCTTATGTTTGATATAGCATATAGATAGTATGCGCCAAGGTATAGAAGACCAGGGTGTCATGTATCCAATGCATACAACATAATACAATCTTCTCTAACATATGAGGTCAAAATGTTGATCCAACATACACAAGATATGAATATTAGTTTCTTTTCTGAGATGGAATTTTGACTCTGCAAGAAAAGGTTTGAACTCACCTCCACTAGACATAATGAAACCTTGTGGGTTATATGTATGAGAAATAGTCTTAGCATAAAATAGTCTTAATGCATAGGAGATTGTTTAGCTTCTCAAATGCAAAAGATATTACTATGTAAGATGATAATCCCAACACATACAAGATACCATTAGGCATAGTAGGAGAATAAGATCATCCCACAAACATAGCATACGAAAGCCAATGATCATGCCCCAGTCTATACTTCATCTCAACATACCAAGATATGATAGATCAAGGAAGTCTTGATTAGGTATAGAAAGGGACAAAAGATAAACAAAAGATACAGCCATCATGTTGTCTTACCAAATTTAAATCCTCTTAGGTGGATTGGATAGCACCTTGTTGTGAGGAAAGATATATCCTGTTAAAGACTAAAGATGATTTCCTTGAAATAGCTGCAACGGATATTGGCTTAAGGCATGGTAGACAAATAACTTTTAGCTTAGCTCCTGATTTTAGTACGCTCTTGAGCTATCGAGTTATGCATAGTTTGCTTCCTGCTTGAGTTAGTCAAAAGGAAGAAAGCGGAAGACAAAGAAGATGACAGAGGGATGGAAGAATGGATCATTGGTGCTTGCATATTGGATAATTCCTTCATATTATAGACTACCTACATACCATGTATCCATGGGATCAAAGCACCACACGATGATGATGAGACATGATGAATATGTAGTTTTGGGTTTTTATTGATGATGTAGGATGTATGAGGAAGAAAGATGTGATGAAAGAAGAAGAAGATGATCAGAAGAAAAGATAGATGATGAAAGAAAGGGTATCATCTTATGCTTGAATCTGGGTATTTCCTTCATACACCAGACTGCCTACATATCCTATATCCACAGGATCAAGGCTTTACGATAGAAATGATATGTAGTTCTTGTTTATTATGGGATAGTGATGGTGGAGGATGAGCGATGAATAGGATTGATATGATTTGATGCAGTAGTGATTTGATTGGATTGGATTATGAGTGAATATGATCAATTGGAAGAAGTGATTGGATGGATTGATTTTATTTCTTGGAGTTTTTGTGGGATATTTGATTTTTTTTGGGGTTTTTTTAGGAATATTGATTTTTTTGGGGGTTTTTTTGGGGAATATTTGATTTTTTGGTTTTTTTTGGGGGGAATATTTTATTTTTTGGATTTTGGGGGATATTTGAGTTTTTTTGGATTTTTAGGAGATATTTGTTTTTTTTGGATTTTTGGGATGTTTTAAGGTGTCAATATATTTACAACTTTTTACAAAATGTCTGATAATGACGCTTTGAAGGTCCACTTCGAAATGAGGTGCAAGCAAGTGCCCCCAGTGTGGGATGGACTTATTAAGCGGTAAGCATGGATCAAGTGATAACCTATATGATTTAGCATAAGGTGGAATAACATATTGACTCCAACAGTTTCTAACCATGGTAGCATGCAAAGATGGATAGGTAGCGTTATTATGGAAAGGGATAGTGGATTATGATGTGGATTATGTAGGGAACTAATGGATTATGAAAAGATGGGGGATAATTGTGGAATGGATTATGGAGATAAATGAATACAAAATAGATGGTGGGAGCTAGCCTTCTACACATAGCACCTATTTGCTAGGTTTTCACTATGGTACTTATCCAGGGTGCCTGGTTACCAAGTTTTCACCATAGGATGAATGATTTTTCTTTACTTTTTTTTTGGATTTTTTTTAGAATAGGATATTTTGAGGATTAAGCATAAAATTTCTTGAGATGAACACTGTTGATGGGTTCATCTAAGGGAATGCCTCCTGGTGTTGATAATTTATATGCTCTAGATCCGTAGACTACTGTGATGATGAATGCTCCAAGCCAATTCGGTTCAAATTTACCTTTACTATCACGATCCTATTGGTTCTTTTGATTTTCCTTTAGGACAAGGTCACCTACTTGAAACCTTCTCTCTCTAATTTTCTTGTTATAGCTACGATAAAGATGATTTTGATATACTTGGAGATGATTTAGAGCTGTTAGACATCTTTCATCAAGTAATTCAAGGTCACTCAATCTAGATCTTCTATATTCTTCATCAGAGACAATGTGTTGCAAGGAAACTCTCAATGATGGAATCTCGACCTCAATGGGTAGAATGACTTTAGTTCCCTAAACCAACGAGTAAGGTGTAGCACCAGTTGGAGTTTTGACACTAGTTCGGTAAGCCCACAATGCTGGATTAAGCTGTAAGTGCCAGCCACAGCCAACTTCATTGACTGTTTTCTTAAGGATCTTGATAATAGTCTTGTTTGAAGCCTCAACTTGGTTGTTGCTCTGAAGGTAGTATGGTGTAGCAAATCTATGTTAGATATGGAACTTATGACACAAATCACAGACTTCTTGGTTCTTGAATGGGTGGCCGTTGTCAGTGATTATGGCTTGAGGAACGCCGTATTGACAGATAATATAATGAAGGATAAATTTGGATATCTACTTACCAGTGACGTATGTCATGGGTATAGCTTCCACCCACTTCGTGAAATACTTAGTGGTTGTAATGATAAACTTGTGACCATTAGAAGATGACAGATGTATTTTCCCTATGAGGTCGAGTCCCCATTATGAGAATGGCCATGGAGTTATGAGGGGTTGTAGTTCATGTGCTAGAGCATGTATAAGATCACCATGTTGTTGACACTATAGACATCTCTTGGCAAATTGTTGTGCATATTTCTCCATTGTCGGCCAATAGTAACTTGCTCTCAAGAGTTTTTTACTAAGATTAGGGCCGACAGAATGCGATCCATAGACACCTTCGTGTACCTCGCGTAAGGTAGTTTTAGCTTCATCTGAGTCGAGACATCTAAGTAAGATATCATTAAGGCTCTTTCGATATAGGGTATCTCCAATGATAGTGTAATAAGAGGCTCGATGTATGAATGTTTTGCATTGGGAGTTTGAGAAGTGGAGGGGGAAAGTTTGGTTGCAAAGGTATTCGTATATATCCTCATACCAAGGCGAATTGGGACAAACAACTTCACATACAAGTTTAGATTGAGGTACTTCAAATGCTGGGATCAAAAGCTATTCTACTAGAAATTCATATTTATGTGCATTGTTGGGCATATCTAGAAGAGAACCAACTATTGCCATGGCATCTGCTGCTTTGTTATTGATCCTAGGAATCTATTCAAATGTGATCTTGGAAAAGTACTTTTTGAAATCATCAACCATTAGCTTGTAAGGAAGAATATTTTCATCCTTTGTTTGATACTCATCCAAGACCTATTTAATGACAAGTTGTGAGTCTCCAAAGACTTGTAGTTGTTTGATGTTCCATTGTACTGCCATGCATAATCCTGTGATCAATGCTTCATATTCTGTAATGTTATTTGCACAAGGAAAAGCTATCTTGTATGCTTTAGGTATACAATCTCCTTGTGGGGTGATAAAAAATATGCCTTCTCCAATCCATGCTATGTGAATGAACCATCAAAATATAGTTGCCAAACTGTTGAAGGATGTAAGTTGAATAACTCCTCATCAGGGAATTCTGCATGAATTGGATGAATATCTGTTATGGGTGCTTCTGCTAGTTGATCATCTATTACTTATCCTTTTATTGCCTTTCGATCAACAAACTCTATGTCAAATTCACTGAGAATCATTACCCATTTAGCTAGTCTTCCTGTGAGCACTGCTTTTGACAACAAATACTTGAGTGGGTCAAATTTGGATATGAGCCTAGTTCTCTGATTTAACATATAATGCCACAACTTTTGGGAAGTGAACACTACTGCCAAACACACTTTTTCCATTATTGAATAGTTGAGCTCATAACCTACCAAGGTTCTACTGATGTAGTAAATGGCTTCTTCCTTTCCTAGATTATCATGTTGAGCTAGTAAAGCACCTAGAGCTACTATTGTTGTGGAGATGTATAGTAACAACGGTTTCTCAGGTACAGGAGGTACCAACACTAGTAGAGTTGCTAGGTATTTCTTGATATGATCAAAAGCTTGCTGGCACTTATCATCCCATTTAAAATCTTCTCCTTTACAGAGCAAATGTTGAAAAGGATGACATTTGTTTGCTAACTATGCTACAAATCTGCAGATGGACTGCAACTTACCTTAAAGACTACGGAGTTGTTTTAGATTGGCTAGAGGAGGCATGTCCATTATGGCTTTCACTTTCTTAAGATCTACCTCGATACGTCTTCTTGATACTATATATCCCAATAGCTTTCCTGATGTTACCCCAAACACACATTTCTTTAGATTTAATTAAACTCGATAATTCTCTAATCTGTCAAAGATTTGTTCCAGCTCTTTCAAGTGATCTTCTCAAGTTTTAGATTTTCCTAGGATATCATCCACATAATCTTCCATTATGGTATGTAAAAGGTTGTGGAAAATTACTGTCATTGCCCATTGATATGTTGCTCTGGCATTTTTGAGACCAAATGGCATCACTCTCCAGTAATAAATACCCCATGGGTAGATGAAAGTTGTTTTGTGCTGATCTTTGGGAGTGATTAAAATCTGATTGTATCTTGAAAAACTATCCATTAATGATAGCATTTCATGCCCGGCTGTGAGATCTACAATGATATCAATGTTTGGCAATGGAAAATCATCTTTTGGACATGCTTTGTTTAGGTCTTTGAAGTCTGTGCAAGGATGGATGCTTCCATCTGGTTTTGATACTAGCACAAGATTTGACACCCACTCAGGATAATCAATGGGTCTTATGAATTTAGCATCTAAAAGCTTCTGAATTTCCACCTTGACTAATAAAGCTACTTGAGGATGCATCTTTTGAAGTTTCTGCTTCACTGGCTTGGCATTTGGATATACTGCTAAGTGATGTACCACAAGTGATGGGTCCAATCCTAGCATATCTGCATAAGTCCATGCAAAATTGACTATGCGTTTCATGAAGAATCTTGTGAAATTTGCTTTTTCTTGCTCTGATAATAATGTGGTCATATGTATGATTTTAGGATTTTGTTCTATACCAAGGTTAACTTCCTAAGATCTCTTAATTAGAAAAGGTGATTGTTCCTGATATTCCCTCAAAGGAAGGTCAAGTCCTCCATCCTTAGGTGCCTTGGAGAGGTTTTCACCATTGGATACATCCTTTATTTTTACTTTTTCTCGGTCAAGAGGCACCTTCCGATTTTCACCTAGAGACCTTTTATTTTCTTTTTTGTTTATTTCACTTTTGCAACTAGAGTCCTTGACACTTCCCCCAAAGTATGCTAATTGAGGTAAATCCATTTTGTAGCCCACCTTATCATCTCCCAGTGGCAAACCTATTCTTAGTCCCAAGAATTCTGCTAGAGCTTCATCATTTTGAAATGTATCTAATACAGGTGCCCCTTGTTGGTCCCAATCGACAAGGTCAGGATATACAAGAGGTAAGTTTGATGATGAGGGTTGGGAAATAGAGGTTGTGAATGAGATCATGAAAATGGATAGGTCATGAAATAGTTTGGTAAGGTGAA
The DNA here is from genome assembly GCA_027924645.1 of Cunninghamia lanceolata. Classification (NCBI taxonomy): domain Eukaryota; kingdom Viridiplantae; phylum Streptophyta; class Pinopsida; order Cupressales; family Cupressaceae; genus Cunninghamia; species Cunninghamia lanceolata. The sequence continues at coordinate 12,002,209 of BSBN01001119.1, forward strand.
GGGAAGACTCATCAATGGTATCCGGATTAGAAGTCTTGTCTGTGGGGAAAGCTTCAGCTACCGTGTCGAGAACACATTCGACGTCCTTAGAAGGGGGGTCCTCTTGTCCATACCCTAGACCTTTCCTATTAAACTTTTGTTAGATCTAGGGCACACAACTAAGAGGGGGGGTGAATCAGTTGTACAAAAACTTGCTTTGAATTCAAACACTTAAATCCTCTTGTTATTTAATAGCATATCAATTAATCACTCATGAAAGCATAAAGCATAAACACCAAAGTAGATACACATCAACACATGAAACACCAATATTTTGACGTGGAAAACTCGGTCAAGGGAAAAACCATGGGGTGATTAACCCAAGGATTATTCTCTGTTAGAAGAATAAGAAAAATAGATGGCACATGCCAATTAGGGCTCATTGCCTGAGCACACTACTCACAAGAGGCACACTGCCTATAAGAGACACACTGTCTACAAAGTAACAAGTATTACAAACTTGAACTGGAGATTGACATCTTTACCATGTCTGGATCAGTTCTATTTAAGCCTGAAAACTCCTGCTCTACCTTTCGCTCTTCTTCGCTATGCCACCCTCATCCACACCAAGACACACTTCAAAATGAATTCACAATCCCTTATTTATACAAGGCATCGACTTAGGAACAATCATCTAAGTCGGCAAACACCTATAAGATCATTTGCAAGATGTGTAATACATCCAGTCGGCTTGTTTTAGGAAGAACACCAATATCCGTGGTTATTCTTCAAATGCAAACTCAAACTTTAATGTGGACCACCAATAAGAATTGTATACTTTCCAAAGATGACCAAAACCTTTCTTGAGACATCAAGAACATCCATACTTTCTCAGCTTACTGGAATTCTTCTCTTCTTCATCCTAAACTTCAAGAACACAATCTGTCATCACTGTCACAATGAGAAAGGTGCTTCCGGACCTCCAAACTATGAACAAATCTATTTGTCACTTCACATAGACTTCTTCAACACTCCCTCCAATCTGCAGAGTGAGATCATGCAATTCCGGAGCTCACCGGACCTTTCTGTGACCCTCTGTCACCTCTGAACACCTGCCGGAACTGGTTCTACTGGAGTGACCATAAATTCTTCAGATCTTCATGTGGACCTCTGAAATCTTGACTGGAACATCTCAAGACTCATATCTACAAACCCTTTAAACCACATCCTCTAATCCTCAACCTATTTAGGGCTTTTTCCTTTTTGTCATCAAAGTTCTTCACTGTTCCTGATTGAGACTTATTCTCTCAATATCCTCAGCACATAGCTCATTCAATCCTCCTCATTAATGCAATATGAGTATGTTGACATCAATGACAACACCGGTTATCCTCATACTTGCAACAATCTCCCCCTTTGTCATTGATGGCAACATATGATGTGCAAAACCATCAAGACAAGAACTTCTCCTTTCTATCATAGCTCACCCTATCAGCAACAACTCTTCACATGTCTTCTCTTCCTTTACTGCTCCCCCTTTGATCATCAACCACTTATTTTTCACATGTCTTCTCTCCCCCCTTTGACATCAATGGCAAAGGGCTCATACTTGCAATCAGAATCATATCAACTGCTCCCCCTTAGTAGTAGCTCCCCATCATCAATCCGGATCACAAGATATGACTGTGATATCCACCGGACTGATGCACATCAGTGCATCCTAGTTCATCACCGGAGGGGCCATGACCCCTAACTTTTCCCTGAGATACTCAAAAGAGTCGTTGGAAAGAGGTTTAGTAAAAATATCTGCAAGCTAATCCTTGGAGGGCACATACTCCAATCTGACTTCACCCTTGTTCACTTGCTCTCTCAGAAAGTGAAACTTGATAGATATATGCTTAGTCTTAGAATGCAACACTGGATTCTTAGAAATATTTATTGCACTTAAATTATCACAGAAAATTATGATATGCTCCTCATATTCTATTTGAATATCTCTTAGTATATGCTTCATCCACAAAAGTTGAGTGCAACTACCTACTACTGCAATGTATTCTGCTTCAGCTGTAGATAGGGATATTGCCTCTTGTTTCTTGCTTAGCCAAGAAACCAACCTTTTTCCCAAAAAGAATGCTCCTCCACTTGTACTCTTCCTATCATCCACATCTCCTACCCAATCTGCATCTGTGTATGCATGAAGAGAAAAATTATGATCTCTAGGATACCATAGACCATACTCAATTGTTCCTTTTAAGTACCTAAAAATTCTTTTGATTGCCATTACATGAGATTCCCTGGGATTAGCCTGGAATCTTGCCACAAGACCAACAGCCTGCATTATATCTGGTCTAGTCTAAGTGAGATACAATAATCCTCCAATCATTAATCTGTACTTGGTCTAATCTGTCTTAGGAGAGTCATCATCTTTGCTCAACTTACATCCAGTTGCCATGGGAGTGTTCATTGGCTTTGAATCTTCCATTCCAAATTTCCTCAATAATTCTTTCACATATTTGATCTGAGAGATAAAGATTCCTTTCTTTAACTGAGTAATTTGTAGACCCAAGAAGAAATTCATTTCACCGAGCATTGACATTTCAAACTCACTTTTCATTTGATTTGCAAAGGTTTTACACATACTGTCTTTTCCTCCAAAGATGATATCATCAACAAATACTTCAACAATCAAGATGTTTTCATGATCAATTTTGAAATATAGGTTACTATCAGCAGTACCTTTGTTGAACCCAATCTTCAAAAGATGTTTGTCCAACCCTTCATACCATGCTCTTGGAGCTTGCTTTAGACCATACAGTGCCCTCTTTAATTTGCAGACCATATCACTATGCTCAGATAATTGAAATCCATCCGGTTGTTCAATGTACACCTCTTCTTCTAAGTCACCATTCAGGAAAGCAGATTTGACATCCATCTGATACACTTTGAAATCTTTGAAGGCACCAAATGCAAGAAATAGTCTGACTGCTTCAATTCTTGCCACCAGAGAAAAGATTTTCTCAAAATCAATCCCTTCTATTTGAAAGTAGCCTTTGCAGACTAATCTGGCCTTATTTCTGATTACTTCACCAACTTCATTTAGTTTGTTCCAGAAGACCCATTTGGTTCCAATCACATTCTTGTTTCTAGGTCTAGAAACAAGATCCCAAGTGTGATTTTTCTCAATTTGCATTAATTCTTCTTCCATTGCTTTTGTCCAATTTTCATCATTGCATGCTTCATTTATTGTCTTAGGTTCAATCTTTGAAATCAGACAACATTCATCTAAATTTTGAGTAACATTCCTTCTAGTTTGCACACCTTTGCTTTTGTCACCTATGATCTAATCTTCAGAGTGGTTCAGTCTTACATACCTTGGAACTTTAGGAGTTTCTTGCACTTCTGCTTCTTGATCATGCTCATTCAGACCCGTCTCTTCTTCCTAATTTACCAGATCAGTCTGAATCTGACTTTCAAGAGAGGATGGAGCTCCTTGAACCAGAACATCATTCTGATCATCTTCATCATACTCATAAAATCTTGAGGGCTTCTCAATACCTTCATCAACCTTCACATTTGTACTTTCTATCATCTTTCTCAGTCTCTTATTGTAACACCGGTATGCTTTGCTTTGAGTGGAGTAACCCAAGAAAATTCCTTCATCACTTCTAGCATCAAACTTTCTTAGATCTTCACCTCTTTTAATGTAACACTTGCTACCAAATACTTTGAAATATCTCACAGTAGGAGTGATGCCAAACCAAAGTTCATAAGGAGTCTTACTGGTATTGCTTCTGATTTGAACTCGATTGAGAGTGTAGACTGCAGTGCTGACAGCTTCTTTCCAAAACATCTGGGGAACATTTGCTTCTATCAACATTGTCCTGGATGCTTCCTGGATGGTCCAGTTCTTTCTCTCAACTACTCCATTTTGCTGCGGAGTCCTAGGAGTAGATAACTGTCTCTTTATACCATGCTTCTCACAAAAATCTATGAATTCACCGGATGTGAATTCACCACCTCTATCAGACCTCAGACATTTTAGTTTTAATCCGGTTTGATTCTCTACCATAGCCTTGAAGATTTTGAACTTCTCAAATGCTTCTGATTTCTCTTTCAGAAAGGTGACCCACATCATCCAGGAATGGTCATCAATTAGTAACATGAAGTATCTATCACCTTGCATACTCTTGATTCTTGTCGGACCACATAGATCAATATGAACTAACTCCAATAATCTGGTAGAGGACTGATCCTTGCTTTTGAATGAGACTCTGCTTTGTTTACCCAGCTGACATTCTTTGTACAAGCTATTTATAGGTTTTACCAATTTTGGAAGATCTCTTACAGCCTGAGTATTGCTTATCTTGATGATGTTATCAAAATTTACATGACACATCCTTCTATGCCATAACCAACTCTGATCAATTTGAACAAACATACAACTTTTATCAGAACCAACCAAGTGGAAGATATTACCTTTAGTTTGAGTACTAGATGCAATCTCTATTCCAGATCTTTCAAGGATTTTGCATTTTCCATCCTTGAATCAGAGATCATAGCCTTTGTCCACCAATTGTCCAACACTGAGAAGATTGTGCTTCAAGCCTTCAACATATAGTACATTACCAGTTCTGTTTCTTCCATTAAAAGAAATAGTTCCTCTTCCTCTGATTCTACCAGAAAAATTATCACCAAACTTTACCACTCCTTCATACCTTTCCAAATCTAAGAACTTGTTCTTGTCACTTGTCATATGGTGAGAGGATCCACTGTCAATAACCCAATCATCCTTGTCTTCAACTTGGGCAGCCAAAGCTCTTTCTACAACCTTATGATTGACAGATTCAAAGGATATTGGATCTTCTTCCTTGATGGCAATAAACACCCATTCATTTCCAAATTTGTTTCCTATCTCTGATTCATCATCTGTTACTCCTTCATTATCATCTTCTTCATGAACATAATAACAATTCTTTTGGAACCTTTATCTGTTAGAGTTTGACCTTGTAGATCTTTCCGGACATCTTGAGGCAAAATGACCAATCTTATTGCAGTTGAAGCACTTAAAGGGTAATTTTCCTTCATACTTACCGGATCCTCTTGGCAGTCTCTTTGCAAAGAGAGCTTCAAGTTGAGCTATTTCTGCTTCTTCCACTTCCATGTCTCTTCTTGTTTGATCATACCATGACAGCTTCCTTGAAGAGTTTTCTCCCGGATCAGATCTTTGTTTACCTTTCATAGAGGCACTGGCTTTGAATGCAGATTCAATCTTGGGGGGATCATCTCCAAACTCAGTCATTTCAAATGTAGCCAGTTTGCTAGCCAATTGGTCTCTGGTGACAGTTGTATGGGCTCTGAATTCATCAATGGCAGCAACCTTGATTTTGTAGACAACAGGAAGAGATCTGAGAATTTTGCCAACAATCTCATTTTCATCCAAAACTCCACCAGCATTCCTGATTCCACACACCAGCTCATTTACTCTTGGCATAAAGGTAGTAATATTTTCATCATCTCTCATTTTCAGTCTTTCAAATTTCCCTTTGAGACTCTACAACCTTGCACTCTTAACATACTCATCTCCTTCATGCAAAAGTTCCAGTTTAATCCAGATCTCATAGGTAGTTGGTAGGTCAATAACATTTGAAAGCTCTGAATCAGTTAATGCGCTTAGAAGAGCCTGTTTGGTCCGCAGATTGTTTTTAGCATCTGTGATTTCATTTAGAGTTGTCAGACCACCCTGTGGAGGTGTATATGCTTTTGTGACCATGGACAAGTACGCCTTTCCCATACACTCCAAGTGACATTTCATGCGGCCTTTCCAAAGAGTGAAGTTGGTTCCATCAAACTTCAGACTGTCCTTCTTGTATGACGACATCCTGGATCTCCTCAAGTGGTTAAGCTCTTTTTAGAGGAACCTAGCTCTGATACCAATTGTTAGATCTAGGGCACACAACTAAGAGGGGGGGTGAATCAGTTGTACAAAAACTTGCTTTGAATTCAAACACTTAAATCCTCTTGTTATTTAATAGCATATCAATTAATCACTCATGAAAGCATAAAGCATAAACACCAGAGCAGATACATATCAACACATGAAACACTAAGATTTTGACGTGGAAAACCTGGTCAAGGCAAAAACCACGGGGTGATTAACCCAAGGATTATTCTCTGTTAGAAGAATAAGAAAAATAGATGGCACATGCCAATTAGGGCTCACTACCTGAGCACACTGCTCACAAGAGGCACACTGCCTACAAGAGACACACTGTCTACAAAGTAACAAGTATTACAAACTTGAACTGGAGATTGACATCTTTACCATGTCTGGATCAGTTCCATTTAAGCCCGAAAACTCCTGCTCTGCCTTTCGCTCTTCTTCACTATGCCACCCTCATCCACACCAAGACACACTTCAAAATGAATTCACAATCCCTTATTTATACAAGGCATCGACTTAGGAACAATCATCTAAGTTGGCAAACACCTATAAGATCATTCGCAAGACGTGTAATACATTCGGTCAGCTTGTTTTAGGAAGAACACCAATATCCATGGTTATTCTTCAAATGCAAACTCAAACTTTAATGTGAACTGCCAATAAGAATTGTATATGATCCAAAGATCACCAAAACCTTTCCTGAGACATCAAGAACATCCGCACTTTCTCAGCTTACTGGAATTCTTCTCTTCTTCATCCAGAACTTCAAGAACACAGTCTGTCATCACTGTCACAATGAGAAAGGTGCTTTCAGACCTCCAAACCATGAACAAATCTATTTGTCACTTCACACAGACTTCTTCAACACTCCCTTCAATCTGCAGAGTGAGATCATGCAATTCCGGAGCTCACCGGACCTTTCTGTGACCCTCTGTCACCTCTGAACACCTGCTAGAACCAGTTCTACTGGAGTGACCATAAATTCTTCAGATCTTCATGCAGACCTCTAAAATCTTGACTAGAGCATCTCAAGACTCATATCTACAAACCCTTTAAACCGCATCCTCTGATCCTCAACCTATTTAGGACTTTTTCCTTCTTGTCATCACAGTTCTTCACTATTCCTGATTGAGACTTATTCTCTCAATATCCTCAGCACACAACTCATTCAATCCTCCTCATTAATGCAATATGAGTATGTTGACATCAATGAAAACACCGGTTATCCTCATACTTGCAACAACTTCTTGGTCACAGTGATTGGTTTTGTAGGTCCTTACTCATGTAGTCCTAGACCACCTTGTCCTTTGTATCGCATGTTTTTGATGATGCGAAAACCATTGTTGTAATGCTCCACTTCAAGTGTTTTTTGATCATTTTCATCATAGAAAATCCATGAATCAATGTCTTCGATGTCTTCATCATCTAGTAGCCCTAATTTTATAAATACTGTAGGAGGAGCTTTGATAATTGCTTGAGATGATGTTGCTGATGGTTTTCCATATGTTTTTGGGGATAGAGGCAATGTTCTGACACAACAGGATTTTTACAATTTATACTCACCAAGTCCTTTGTCCTTGTACTTGATTTCTACGTTAGGGATGACTTTTCTTGAGGATGCTTTGTTGAGATCGGTAGGGTCAACATAGGAAGTGGATGGATATGCTTCGATATTGATAGGTATACAATATGGATTTTGATACTTAGCTTGATATGCTCAACAAAACTCAAAAGGATTTGGATCTGCGGGAATGGTGATCTCAACTCCATTATGAGGGAATTTGAGGCATTGATGGTAAGTTGATGGCACAACTTTCATGGCATGAATCCAAGGATGACCAAGGATGATGTTATATGGCAGTTCAATGCCAA